>CM061546.1:212891264-213491264 GCA_030864215.1 Capsicum pubescens
TTATGCCTCTAGGAAACTTAAGAATCACATAAAGAATTACCCAACTCACGACTTGGAGTTATCTGCAGTGGTATTTACCCTAAAAATTTGGAGGCACTACCTCTATGGTGTGCATGTTGATGTTTTCACTAACCATAAAGGTCTTCAATATGTATTTTCTTAGCGGGAGCTGAATCTTCGTTCGAAGTTGGTTTGAGTTTTTGAAAGATTTCAACATGAATGTGCTCTATCATCTGAGTAAGGCCAACGTGGTGGTATACATACTAAGTAGGTTGCCCATGAGTAGTGTGGCCTATGTGAATAGGGAAGAATAGGAGTTGGCTAAAGAAGTGTATTGGAAATCCGTCCTTAGTAGTTCCCCTAGAGAGTATTGGGGTCAATGTTAACTTGACGTATGAGTAAATTCTTGTGGAGATACTTAATAGGAAGGTCCAAAGGCTAAGGAATAATGAAGTAGCTTTGGTAGAGGTTCGTTGGAGAAACCAAATGGTTGAAGGGGCCACTTGGAAAGATGAAGCAGACATGATGACCAAGTATCATTATATTTTTTCTTCCAACCCCGTTCCTGCCGAAGGTAAATAATTATTTTTAGACAAAACTCTTCCTCTTTGAGCCTGATTAAGTATTCTTAAGTCATAGCTTATGTTGTAAGTGATTGTATCCTTGTGATAGATATAAGCTTGGTTGTAAGTTCGGTGTAGATGTGTGGTTTCTTTTCCTAATCCCAATCCTAGATGAATCAAATTCGAGAATGAATATTTCCAAGGGGGAGATATTTTAATACCCTATGTATAAATGCCACTGTACAATGTATGATTCATTCTCTTGAATCGTACATAAAACCTACAAGTCATATGTTGTAGTTATATCCAAGATTATGTGAAATAGTTGATGTTCTATTTTAGGTACGACAAGACACTTAGAGTCATAAGATTACTATACGAGTTGTATGAAGATGAGTCGTAAGGTAAGTAGCCTAGGTTCTCTATGTTTCTATCCAAGTTACGAGTGGGGGGAAACAAGTCGTATTATGATGTTACAAGTCATATGTTTAGACTTGTATGTTGACCAGTATGTACCATCTTGATCCTACCAAGCTTACGAGTCATGAGTCTAACTCGTACCTTTACCATACGATTTGTATGGTTGACTTGTGAAGATTAGCGATCAATTTCTGTAATGTTCAGTTAAAAGGCCTTTTGTTATTTTCCCCTCTATTAACTCCCAACCAACAACTTATAACCTAAAAAGGAGCATTATTTTACACCATTTTCAGTCAATTAACAATACTTTCCTCATCCCATCTTCAAGATCATCAATATTAGGGTTTCTCTAACCAAGTCATCTTTCATGTCTCAAATTTCAAGCTCTCTTCACAAGTCAAGCAATTCAGGTATGTGGGGTTTATGAAAAAGGTTATTTTTTCATCCTTGTACCCAAAAAGCATGATTTTAAGATTGAATTTATTATTATTTTTGAATTATGGTTCATACCCAAATAACCATATTCTTGAAGTATGACATTACTATGTGATAGACAACTTTAAGTGTATCAAGGTTTACATATATTCAAGTTTTGACTTGTAAGAAATGTTGTTGAAAGATTTTAGGTTATTATTGAGAATAATGTTTTGTTATGAATTTCTATGAGATAAAGAATAAATTCCAAGTCCTAAGTACAAGTATCGAGTTTACAAGAAGTGTATGCTCTTAATCTCCATTGATATGTTTTATAACATGATTTAATGAAAGATTGATCTTTTGATCTAAAGATAGGAAATAAAATCTACAACTGCTCATCTTGATTATGATTTAAAGTAAAGAGAAGCATCACTAGTTTTCATTCTATAAACCCTTATACTATTTTAAGGTCGATTTCTTAAGTATGAGCATATATGTATTCTGGGATTAGTATTTAGCACCGAGAAGGGAATGCAGATGAGCCTATCCTAAATGTTTAGAAACTATAAGCCACCATAGGTTAAACTTTTTCCAAATATAGATGAAGTATAGTGATCACTTAATTTAAGGTTCTATACCGATGGCAAGGGTATAACAGCTCCCCCCAACATGGGTAAGACATTGGACTCCATGGTAGCTCACATGGTTTATGTTGGTTAGAAGAATCTGACATAAGAAAGAATAAAAGGAATGATTTTAGAAACTAAGTGTTATGTCTCACTAAGCTTATTCATATAATTCATTATTTAAGTTTTATGATCTTGCAGACTTTATTTTTACTCAAGTCCAAGGTGAGTCACTTACGATTAGAATGCATTAATTTAAAGTTTATGTGTGTGTATATATATATATATATTCAGTTCTAGTTTTACTTATTCATTCACCCCCACATACTCAGTACATTCCAAAGGTACTGACCCACATATACGTCTATGTGCTACATTGTCTTATAATGTAGGTTCTGGTGCTTGTTTCGAGTAGCACGATTGACTACGGGCATCGTCACTTACATCCCGATATTTGGTGAGTCCTCATAGTCCAAGGACTCAGCTTATCATATTTCTATCCATTGATGTATGTATTTTAGTGTTTGATTTCCGATTAAGTTTAGGTCAGCTGGGGTTTTTCCCTGTAGCTCTCTAGTTAGCAGTAAAGGTTTGTCTGACTATGTATGTTTTAAGTTCAAGGAGTTTGTTTAAGGTTTTTGAAGTTGAAGATTTATATTAATCCATAGAATTGTTTACCTTCAGTTTTTATATATGTTACTTCACTTTTCATATGATTTCAAGATGAATAGATATCACGGGTTAGCTTAGGGCTATTTGTAGTCTTAAGTACCATGTGATGTCTAGTTTGTACTTTCGGGGCATTACACTGACCTCCAAAGTCCATAACATAAGCGCAAAGCATATTCTAGAAAACCTAAATAGTTTTCTTCGACTGACCATTGGTCTGGGGTGAAAAGTTGTGCTAAGGTCTACCCATGTACCCAACTCTTCCTAAAATGCATACTATAAGTGAGAAGTGAATACTGAACCTTTATCAGAGATAATATATATTGTACACCATGGATACAAACTATCTCATGAACATAGATATGGGTCAACCTCTAGACAACAAAGAAAACCTAAACAGGGATAAAATGAGCATAGTTGGTCAATCAATTCACGATGACTCAAAAATGATCAAAACCACAAGAAGTATGAGGCAACCCAATCACAAAGTCCACAGTGATTTGTTCCTACTTCTACTCAGGAATGGGTAATCTCTGAAGCAAACCACTAGGCCTCAAATGCTAGACCTTAACCTGCTGACAACATAGGTTACAAGCTACAAAGAATGCTACATCTTTCTTAATACCACCCCACCAATAGTGCTATCTCAAATCACGATACATCTTGGTCACTCCATGATGAATGGAATACTTAAAACAATGGGCCTCCTCCAATATAAACCTCACCCAAACACCCAATTTGACACACAAAGTAATCCTTTAATCCTCAAAACACTATCAGATTCAAGTGAGGCTTCCTTAGCCTTGCCACTTAACATCTTTTCCTAATTACTCTCAAACTAACATTATTAAAATAATGAGTTTAAATCTTCTCTATTAAAGAAGATCTAGCCTCCACAAATGCCAAAACATGGACAGGTGTCAAAATATCAAGCCTAACCATCTGGTTAGCCAAAGAATGAACCTCTAAGTCCAAGGGCCTCTCCTGGGTCAAAAGATATGCAAAGTTACCCATAATAGCCATCTATCGACTTAAGGCATCTGCAACCACATTAGCCTTGCCCAGATGATAGTGAATAGTAAGATCCTAATCTTTAAGAAACTCAACCCAATGATTCTACGTCATACTAAAATTATTTTGGTTGAATAAACACTGAAGGCTACGATGGTCTGAGAAGATCTCACAATGGATTCCATAAAAATAGTGCCTCTGCAACATCAAAGCAAATAAAACTACGCACAACTCCAATCGTGGGTAGGGTAATTCTTTTCATAAGACTTCAACTGAAGAGAAGCGTACACAATTAACTTACCCACCTGCATCAATAAGACACTAACCCAACACAAGAAGCATCATAAAAGATGGTTAAACCCATGCCCTCCTTGGGAAAAGTCAAGATAGGAGTTGATGTAAATAAATCCTTAAGCTTTTGAAAGATCGCCTCACAAGCATTGGACCACTAAAAAATTCTGAGTCAGCTTTGTCTATAAAGAAGCAATATATGAGAAAAACTCAACAAAACGTTGATGGTAGCCTGCTAGATCGATGAAACTCTAAATCTTGATAGGAGAAGTAGGCCTATCCCAATCATAAACTTTCACAATCTTGGTCAGTTTGACTATGAAACCATCTTTGTTATAACTTTACCCAGCAAAGAGACAGACTCCAACCAAAACTCATACTTAGAGAACTTAGCATACAGTTCTTAGGTGGATTTATGCATCTAAATGTTGTTATATAGCCTTAATTAACTTAGTTTTGAGGACTTGTCATATTCATATTAAAATAATATTCATATAATTAAGCATCTAAGTGTTCAAATATATGTTTATAAGGTTTGAGGTGTGTTCAAAATGAGTTTAGAAGTAAAATTTTCACTTAGACTTTAAACGAGAATACTAGTATTCTTAGCTTGAGCTATGTGCTATTCTAGTTAATCTTGTTTGACTCTATTGTGTTATGATCTCTAATTCATTATGTTAGATATAATAGGGAAGTTTGATAAGATGATGAACTTGATAATTGGATGATATACAAACTGGAATTAAAGAGGACAAGCTACCACGAAGCAAGGAACCAAAGGCCAAATGCATTGAGCAAGCATGAACAAAATCTAGAAAATTTAAGCACAAGGGTGTGCCACACCCTTGGATATCCATTTTAAAGGAGTTACATGACCTTATAAAAAATCCACAACATGTAAATTCCAATGATATATCGTACCAATGT
The DNA here is from genome assembly GCA_030864215.1 of Capsicum pubescens. Lineage (NCBI taxonomy): Eukaryota > Viridiplantae > Streptophyta > Magnoliopsida > Solanales > Solanaceae > Capsicum > Capsicum pubescens. The sequence goes on from CM061546.1 coordinate 212,896,189, forward strand.
CATAGTATGGCACACTTTTATTTAAAAAATGGGCAGCTTTCTCCAACTATAAATAGGACACTTATGTCTAATTTTACAGATCAGATAGATAACCATTGGGAATTATAATACACTTGAGGAGGCTTATCTTTGTATTTTTATTCTTTTCTTCTAGTTTACTTTTGGATTATTACATAAATGTCATGATTATGATTCTTTGAAATTCCATGAGTGGCTAAACACCCTCATCTGGGGGTTAAGGCCAAGAACATGAGTACTTTTGATTATAACTAAGTTGGTTAATGTTATTATCAGTATTAGTTGTTCATGTAACCTTTTTTAAACTATTCTATGGATTTGTGACCATTAGGATAAATGCATAATTCTATCAGGATCTCAGAAGAAGGAATGATAGAATAAAACATGGGATATATGGGATGGGATCATAAACATTCTAGGGATTGAAGTTATAATTTTCATTTAGGATATGAATATACCTAATTCATCCTATTTAGTTCATAAATAGAAAGAAATACAAATGCATTTAATTTAGTTCTTGCATCCACTCTCAATAATATAGTTGTAGGCTAAGTTAGATTGTTGATTAGAGATTCAAAAGAACCAGATCCTATTATCAGCCCTGTGAATCAACAACCAAAATAATTGAATAAGCCAATGAAGTAGTATAGCTAAGTAGGATTGTCCGTAGTTCCTTAACCTTGGGTTTCTACCCATTATTGTCCAAGAACTGTACATTATTGCATTGTTTACTTTTAATATTTATTTTTAATTCTCAAATGTTGTGGTTAATTTTGAACTTTTTCAATCTTCATAGTGAAATAAAATTAGATAGTTGTTGATCACAAGTCCCGTCGGGATCAAAACTTTGATTTTAAAGGCCATTTTACAACTTGGTAGACTACGTACACTTAGGTATGCTCTTGGGCGCAACAAGTTGTTGGTACCATTTCCGGGGACATGTAAATTGACAACTGTGTTAATTAGTTTTTCTATTTAATTTCTTAAGTGCTAACAACTTGATCTTATATTTTGAATTTATAGGTTTAGGTTTGGAAAGAAAGTAAGATGGAAAGCAAAAGGGGTTTGGTTGACCCATATCCTGAACCTGAGCGACATTTACATTAGTTGAGAAGAGAACCAATACTTCTCTATAGAATACTGTATATTCAACAAGAGGGAGCTATTCCTTCACCTATAGATGAAGATCCACTATCTCATCGGATTATACACGAAGTGGAAATCCTACTCACAAATAATATTACCTTTGCCATCTATAGATCATCACTTGGAGGTAGATTTAAGCTAAAATAAAACATGGTGCAAATTTTGCATAGTAGTGGCCAATTTGCTGGCTTGTCACATAAGGATCCATAGGTCCACTTGCAGAACTTCTTGGAATCAATGACACATTCCTCTTCATTAGGATCTCCACATATTATGTGAGGCTCATGCTTCTCCTCTTCTTACTTTTAAGGGAATCAAAAAAGTAGTTGAACACAGAGCCAACAAGTTCCATTACTATATGGGATGATTTGGCAAAGAAGTTTCTTATGTTTTTCTTCCCATCCAGTAAGACTTCAAGGCTATGCGGTGAAATCTTAAGTTTCAAGTAGAAGCCGAATGATAACTTTTATCATTATTGGGAGAGGTTTAAATCACTTCTCAAGGACTGTCCATATCACCAGCAATCCAATAAGGTATTGGATCACATCTTTGTAGAAGCTCTTGATCATTGTGACATCTCCAGAGGTGTTGTAAAATTACCTATGGGTAATATAGAAGTTGATAGTGCCACAGCCATAACAACCTAATTATCATCTATTCAGAGTTAGATGATGACATAGTTTATCAAATTTGGTGTAAATCAATCCTAGGATCAGATAAATACAGTTCAGTAGGTTTCGTCTTGGTGTGAGATTTGTGGGAACAATAGTCACTCTATACACTTGTGTGGAGAAAATCCAGAGTCTGTAAACTTTATGGGAAATGCACATAATCCAAATTATGGTAATACCTACAAGTGGTAAAGTCAACCCAACTATTCATCAGAGAATAATTAGACTCAATAGTATCAACAATAGAACACACAAGCTAGAAATCTAGAAGAAATAGTGAAGAAGATCTTAGACAATCAAAATCAAATGGTTACTGAGATAAAGAATCAATAGTTTGCTCAAAATAATTTAGAGGCACAGTTGGGGAAGTTATCTTAGGCATAGAACACCAGGCTCAAAGGGACATTACGAAGTGACACAAAGAATCCAAAGCAAGTAATGGAAATTACCTTGAGGAGTGGTAGATATCTTATTGGTAGGCTTCTTAAGAAAAATAAGGAGGTACAAGCAGAGCTAATCCCACAATATATAGAGAAGAAGCAAGCTGAAGTTGAGGATGCTAAAAAGTTAGGAAAGTCTGAGTATATAAAAAAAGCCTGTTGAGCATGTAACTAAAAAACCACCACCATCATTCCCTCAAAGGCTAAAAAAGGCCAAGGAATATGCATGTTGTAAGAAGTTCTTTGAACCTTCATAAAACTTCATATTAGTCTTTCTTTGTTAGATGTTTTTCAGGGTGTGTCGAAGTACACTATGTACTTAAAGGATGTGGTGACTAATAAGATAAAGCTAAGAGACATTGAGATGGTGGAACTTATTAAGAAGTAAAGTTTAGTGGTGATGAGAAAGATGCCTAAGAAACTGAAGGACCCAGGAAGTTTTATCCTCCCTATACAAATTGGTGAAGTGATGTGGTATATGGATTGAGTGATTTAGGGGAAAATATAAACTTGATACCCTTTGTTAGTTTTTAATACTCTTAGTTTAGGTAAGCCGAGGCTATGTTGTTTGGATCTTCAAATGGCGGACAGAACCAGAGTTCATCTAAAAGAATCATTGAGGGTATTCTTATTAAGGTTGGTAAGTTTGTTATCCCCTTTGATTTTATTGTTCTTGATTATGATGCATATGATAGGTTGTCAATAATATTAGGTCATCCATTCTTAACAATTAAAAGAGCACTGATTGATATTAGTGAGAGAACTCTTAAGATGAGATTAGATGATAAAGAGGTGGTCTTCAAACTCTACAAACCACTCACTCCACTTCCCCATTATAAATACTTATGCATGATCATGGCCATAGAAGTGGATGAGTGTGGAGTAGTGGAGCCCAAATTTCCAATGACCTCTTCAGACAGTTTCATAGAGTTACCCACGCTACTAATTATACCAAAAAGGGTAAAGCAGAAAGAAAAGCCTAGAAAGGCTATTATTGACAAAAGTTCAGACCTTGAGAATACACTCTTAAAAGGTCAGAAACTAGTAATAAGATGGCCTCTAAGTAGAAGAAAGAGGCTAAATAAATATGGATGAGATGAAGTGATGGGGGTTGTGCCGTGACACGAAATCAGGTGTTGCTTTGGAGGCAACCCAAGTTAAGGTAGGTATTTTTTTTTCATATTTTATTTTTAAAATATTTCATGTAGTTTTTGTTTTTGTTGAAGGAAAGTTTGAGTACTAAAAATATAAGACAAGGAGCATGGCAATGACTGGTTGTGGAGTTCACCTGACCTCACTAATGATTACAGATGTTGCTAGCTAGGACTAGAGACCTCAAGGGATATTTTCATCTCCACTTTTGAGTATACTTTAAGGACAAAGTATGTTTTAAGTGAGGGGTGGGAAAATTTCCATAGTTTAGGGTGAAGTGCTGCTATAGGATCTCAATTCTTAGTTGTTTTCTATTTTTTGAGTAAATTTGAAAAAATTACAAAAAAAAATTCTCTTTGGTATTCCTTTGTCTTAGTTTTGTTGGTGTTAGTCTAGTAGGTTCACACTTCACCCACCCCTTGGTTGTTATTTTTATTATTTTTTTCATGGGGGTGCCCTTTTAACCTAGTATCCTTTTTTTTATTTTTTAGGAGTAAATTTTAAATTTTTTTCATTAGGAGTAAGTGAGATGTTATTTCTAGTACCTATGGGTGATTACATGATGCAAGTTGGTTGTGAATGTGAAAGCATGTTGATTGTGTTGAATGAATACTTTTTAGACGCCTAGGCTCATACTTATGACTCTTGTTGGATGTTTGAATGAGAATTCATGTTTTTTCTTAGTTTAGAGTCTATAATGATCCTTCTTGAGTTGAGCATATGCCATGTGTGAGCCTTGTTGTACATTTCTTGTTGCATATTAATGTATAGAACTTGTCTGGTGTGTGTGGAAAGTGAAATAAAGAATGTGGACTTAGGAGATGATATAGACATTTATTTTATAGCCATTTTTCATACTCTCTTCTATCTATCCTTTTTCATGATCTTAGTTTGCCCCGTTGAGCCTTTAGCCTATTCTTTGGTAGCCTCATATGTAGCCTATTCCTTTTTTTTTATTGACCATAATTTAATCCAAAGCTCGTAATTGCTTTAGTTGACAAATTAGTAAGGCTAAGGAGTGTGAAATGGAAGAAGAAAAAGGTGAAAGTGAAGACCCAAAGTAGTAGCTTGTGGTGTTGGAAAAGTTGATGTGTTGTGGGGATTAATCTAATGAAAAAAAGAAAATTGTTCAAAATTGGATCATGTGTTGATAGTAAATACTCCCCCCACAATATACATGATCTAGCTTAAATATATGGGGTAATACAAAGGAGATGTGCGAAGGTAGAATTGGTGAAAGTGTGGTTGTTGGGGAAAAGAGCTCAACGTATACTATGATGTATTAGAGTGCTTAGGTAAGATAGTCACTATTACTAGCCACAATAGTTCCTACCCATCCCTTAGCCTATAATACAATCCTTAAAGTCTTATTTGATCTTAAGGCTTAGCATTCTGAGATTAGTAGAGTACTACATGAAGGGCATGCCTATGGTACATCTAATGTAACTTGTGAATTCTTTGTGAAAGTGGGCGTAATTTGATTTTTATACCTATGCCTATGATATATTGAATCTAGGTGAGTGAATTTGGGTAAATAGACACATGTTTGATGATAGTTAGGTGACTTATATTATCTTTGGTTGAGTAATATGCATGAGTTTTCCAATGTGGTTAGTCAATTCTTGAGGTTAGGGTGGTTTGAAGTAGTATTCATAAGTTCTTAATTGTATATGACTTGCTTGAGTATAAAACTTGCTAATTATGTAGTCATTGTACTACTAGATTGAATGTCTTGCTTGTTGTAGTACTAATGTGAAGTATTCCTTGGATGATGCTTAAGGTGCTGAGTTTTTTTAGGACGAACAAGGCTTTAAGTGTGGGGTGATGATGTTAGCTGGATTTATGCACCTAAGTGTTGTTATCTAGCTTTAATTAACTTAGTTATGAGGACTTCTCATGTGCGTATTGAGTTAATAGTCATATAATTAAGCATCTAAGTGTTGAACTACATATTTATAAAGTTTGAGGTGTGTTCAAAACAAGTTTAGAATTAAAATGTTCACTTAGAATTTAAATGAGAACAATAGTATTCTTACTTGAGCTATGTGTTTTTCTAGTTGATCTTGTTGGACTCTATTGTATTATGAGCTCTAATTTGTGGTGTTTTATGTTATAGGGAATCTTGATGAGATGGCGAACTTGATAATTGGATATTAAAGAGGAAAAGCTAACAAAAAGCAAGGAACCAAAAGCCAAACACATGGAGCAAGAATGAGCAAAATATGGAAAATTTAAGCAAAAGGATGTGCCTTGCCCTTGGATCTCCATTTTAAGGGTGTGGGACGCCCTTAAAAAAATCCACAATATGAAAATCCTTGTAAAAATCTGCAATAAAGGTGTTCCATACCCTTATCACGCTAACATCATAGCGTGGCACACCCTTAGTTAAAAAATGAGCAACTTTCTCCAACTATAAATAGGACACTTACATCTTACTGTACCTATCGGGGGTGACCTTGGGGCATTGCAATACACTTGAGGAGGCTTCTCTTAGGGTTTTTATTCTGTTCTTCTAGTTTACTTTAGGATTATTACATTAATTTTATGATTATGATTCTTTGTAATTCCATAAGTGGAAAAATACCCTCATTCGGGGTTAAGGCCAAGAACATGAGTACTTTTGCTTATATCTAAGTTGGTTTATGTTATTATCAATATTAGTTTTTCATGTATTAACTATTCTAGGTATTCACAACCCTTAGGATAAATAAATAATTCTATCAGGATCCTGAAATGAGGAACGATAAAATCGAACATGGGATATATGGGATGGGATCATAATCATTCGGGGGATTGAAGTTATGATTTATGTTTAGGATAGGAATATACCTAATTCACCCTATTTGGTGCATAAATGTGAAGAAATGCAAATGCGTTTAACTTAGTTCTTGCATCTCCTCTCAATGATGTAGTTGTGAGGCTAAGTTAGATAGTGTATTAGAGATTTGGAAGACCACGATCATGTTATCAACCTCGTGAATTAACAATCAAGATAATTGACTAAAGCAATGATATTTTATAGCTAATTAGGATTTTTCGTAGTGCTTTAAACTTGGGTTCCTCCCCATTATTGCCCAAGAACCGTACTTAACTACATTTTTTACTTTTAATCATAGTTTTCACTTCCCAATCATTTTGGTTACTTTTGCACTTGTTTAATCTTCATAGTGAACTAGAATTAGATAGATTTTGATCACAAGGCCCTGGGGGATCGATACTTGGCTTTTAAAGGCCATTTTACTACTTGGTAGACCATGTACACTTGCTTGTATGCTTGAGCGCAACACATTCTCCTCATGGTCAGCCTCACTCTTAGAGTAAACTAAGATATCATCAATAAATATAATGAGAAAAGAGTCGAGATATGGTTGAAACACCCGATTCATCAACTCCATGAACGCGACTAGGGCATTGGTCAACTCGAAGGTCTTGACCAAGAATTCATAATGACTTTATCGAGTCCAAAAGTCTATCTTCAAAATATCTAAAGCTCTAATCCTTAACTGGTGATGCCCAAAACTCAAAACAATCTTTGAAAACATCGAGGCTCCCAAAAGTTAATCAAATAAATCATCAATACGAGGATAAAGATTCCCACCTCACAATCTGAAGGCATCTAGGCAAATCAATAAGAAAGACATCCATGAACTCACGGACAATACAGATATAATCCAAAGGAAGGGTGAATCAACACTAGTGTCACGAATATGAGCTAAATAAGACACACATCCCTTCTCTACCATGGGAAAATCTTGTGTTGACACCTAATTTTTCCCTCCCTGACTGGATTTATTCCTTATTTTCATCGGTATTAAATAAAATTACAACATTTATCTAGGTAATTTTTTCCTTTTAAGTAGCAATTATATATTTTCATATCCATGTACGAGATCGCATAATTTAGTCACTTAAAAAAATATTTTTACGAAAAAATAAATTTTAATCAAGTATTATCTTAACAATTAATTCAAATGGTCAAAATCTTGATTTAAGTATAATTTATTCTCAAAAATGATTTATTTTAAAAATATGTGTTTGATTTATGAAATCAAGAAACTCGGGATTCAATTGATTGTTAAGTTGTTTCAAACATTGTTTCAATTTAGCTAAACTATTAAATTGGACCTTAAATTGAAAGTGATTTGGCCACAATTACAACATAATTGGTCAACTGATTTTCAGTTAGGCTAAAATTAAATTCATTTGACTAATTTCTAACAATTGGGCTAATTTAACAAATAGCCTAAATTCCTAAATCTCTAATTAATCATTCAACCCCATTTTTTCCTAAAATCCCTGAGTCTATTACCTTCTAAATCTAAAAGCTTCCCGACCCAATATCTGTAGAAACAACAAAAAGGTGACCCAAATCTCCCTTCACCACTAGACCACTCCAAGGCAGACCCACCATCCTGACCCATCCAACAGGCCCAAAACAATCCCCCCCATCTCGGTCTATCCCACTTCTGATTCTTCTTCTTCTCTAAATTGTGTACAACCCAACAAAACAACAACAACATTGAACCACTGACAACAGATAGCAAAAACTAACAACAGCTCCGACCCGACACAACCCGATAATGACCAGGCATAACCCAATCTCTTTCCCTCTTCCCACTTAAATTTTTATTTTCTCACACGATTGTGTACTGTGGACAGTCTGAGGACCTTCTAGAAATGCCTAGGAGTCCTTCCCAATGTTCAAAATTTTCAAATTCAGGGGGGAATAGTACGAATTCATATATATTTGTGCGAATTCCCTTGGTTCTTGGGGATAATTCTTTTTCTCCATTTTCAAATAGTTGAACCCACTAGAATTTCTCCAAAATTCAATGAAATCAGTACAAGGATGAGGTGTAAAACCCTATCCTCAATCTAAATTTGAAATATCTCTATTAGAAGTTGCCTAAATTACCCCATGATTTCTTTTTTCTCACATTGACAAAAGTTGGTTTTCATTCTCAAATTCCCTTCTATAAAAGTCTCACTATGGAGCAAAATTAAAAAAAATCTTAGAGGCGAAAAGTCTTTGTGCAAAAAAAAAAAGACCTGAAATTTTGATTGGAATTCTTATAAGACTATTTCGAACAAAGAATTTTGATTAATAGTGATAGAAAATCTCTTTCCGTGGTGGTATATATTCCAGTGGTAGCTTGAAGTCCAGTTTTACTGCCTCAAAAAAAGGTAAATACACCTTTCCATGTTAGTTTGTTTTTCTTCTTCTTCATCTCCTTCTTCGGAGTTTTGTAACCGTAGTAAAAGTGGAATTCTTTGTTGTAGATGGCTTTGATGGCCGTATAATTTGGTTGTAATAATGGTTGTTATGTTGTTTGCCAAATCAATGCTCATATAATAATTTTTTCTTTATTGTTGATTTTGTAATTTTTGGTTCGATTGCTTTTGGGTTCGCTATCTCATGTTAATGTTGTTGATTAGATATAATTTGTTTATTTTAGTATGTATCAACATATATTTTGAAATTTTTGTTCTTTTTTTAATTGTTTAGTTCACTGCCTTGATTCAATGATTTTTGTTGTGAAGCTTTAGACATTGTTTAGTCTCAACTTTGTTTGATGACGGCCAAATGTATAGTTTTTTTATTTATCGTGCATCGTTTTGACTTTGAGTTAAATGTTTTCATCTCATAATTTATGTTTTAGTTTTTCTTTTGAAATCACTTTAACATTATATTTTGTTAGTTCTCATCATGTTATTGTGGGCTAATTTGCTATCCCTTTAGCGAAATACTCTTGTTTTAGTCTATACGTTGTCTTAGTATAGTGCTGCTTTAGTTTGTTTTATTTTTCCTTAATCTTATTGTTAGTTCAAAGTTACTGATGGGGGTTAAGTTGACTATCTTAACCTGATAAGACTACCTCCTAATTCTTTTGACCTTAAAAGCCATTAGAGATAGTGGGTGTATGTCCATAGTAAGGTCAATAATCCTATGAATCCTCAAGGATCTTTTCTTTGACCCTTGAGAATTCATTCTTAGTTGGTCAAAGAGAGGGTGAGGATGAATTCGTAGTACACTTCTCTTGAGTTTTTTGTTCGTATTTCTCTCTGTGTGTTAATTATGAGAAATGTCATTTTATCCCTTTGTTGTAAATAAGATTACTTGGATGTTTTAAACTTTCTTAACCACATTTTATTTTAGAAAAATGAATAGCTTTTCTTGCTTTATTTTATATCCTTGTTTTGATTACTATACATATTCTCTATATGTTTGGAAGCGTGATTTCCTGCTCTCTTGTTGATTGTCTATTTATTTTCTCCTTTGTCTTGTTTTGGAACTACTAGCCATGTCAAATTTTTACCCCTTTTATCTATAAACTTTGATCCTAACTATTTTCTTAGGTCTATCACAGTTTGCATTTTTTTCTCTCTTGATAGTAATGTGTTGGATTGATGTCCAAATGTCATCTAAGTTTGATTTTAGGCCCTTGTCTTGTCTATATTCGATTTTGTTAAAAATAAAATTTCCAAGTTCATTTTTGTGTCACTTAGGTTGGTTGTTCATTAATATTTCTTTATCTTGGTCTGATTTCATCTCACAGTTCTAAATCTCCTAAGGTTTTGCAAGTCTATTTATGTACGAAAGGATGTTCTATCTTGTTTAATAAGGTAGTGAAACTGGTCGGTCTAAATATTATTTTGCTGATACTAATCTACATATATTCCTATGATAAATTTGTTTGAAGTCTACCTTCCTCTCTGTTTTGTTTTGCTAATTTGTATCATTTATAGCCACTTATTGATTCTTTTATCTGTGTAGTTTCTTTTGATTATCTTCTACCCGACTTATTTATTTAGTTTGATATGTTTGTTTTTAAACTTCTTGAGCCCTGCGATAAGTCATCATTTTCTAGTTTTTAATATCAAAATAAATAAAGGTAGATTTAAATTAGGTTGTGCAATAGATCTCATCTCTAAAGTGCATGTTCCCTGGTTGATAAAATTTAATGTGATACTTCTATCGGTGAAATGAATTAGTAAGTTAATATGATGTCTTTTAGGTAGATCATGCTAATATTCTTTTCTTTATGAACAAAAATATTCTTTTTTCATGTCATTGTTTATATGTTAGGTATAAAAATTCTAGCATATATTAATTACTTTAAATTTCTTTTGCATGTGCATACATTCGAGTCCTACAAGGGCTCTTTTCCCTTTTGAATGTCTGTTATGGGCCATTGTGGCTCATTTAGTCATGAGTTAGTTTCAAAAATAAGGTCGACTATGTCCCATTTAGTCCCGAGTCAGTTCTGAATTGAAGGTCCAAAAGTCAATCATATGGCGTACCGATGCAAGAAGATGGAAGAAGAAAAAATGGGTCAAAGTCCGTTGACAAAGTTGCTAGGATTTGGAGACTTGAACACCTTGATTTTGTTTCTCTTTTAATTTTGTATTTATCTATTTATTTATTAATTTGGGCCTCAATGCCAAAGTTGTAACTTAATACAGGTGAAGCAGATTTTAGGTCTTAAAGGTCCGAAAATTAATGGGAAAAAAATCAAAATATACATCCTTAGGTTGTATTTTGCAAGTCATAGCAATACTTCTTAAATTGCAACTAATAGCAACTTTTAAATTAAAAAAAAAAAAAATAATTAACAAGACTTTTAAAACAAATAAAATTCTTCAAAAAGTTGTTTTTGTTTTTGTTAAAAAAAAAATATCCTTTAAAATAGATGTCAGTTACTAAAAGGATGTCAATCACTCCATGTTTCTGTCAAAAATATTCTTTTCTCCAAAAACTACTTCTTCTCCAAAAATGATTTTTCCCTTCATTCACCCCTAATTTTTATAATCTTAATCGTCAGAATTTTTTTATTCAAATACAGATTTACACATTTCTTCTTCTTCCAAAAATTAGAAATCAAATTCCGAGTGAAATCCAATATTATCCAACTTTTTATCACAATCGTTGAAATTTTTTTTATTATAATATAGATTTATATATTTTGATTGCAACATCAAAAAATGTATTATCCAGATCTTCGATTTTTCAATATCATTTTCATCCACTAAAGACATTAATAAGTAAGCATCATTCTTGTATATCATTCTACATACCAAATTCATAGATAGAAAATTCAAATTTCAAAAATAATTTTGTATATGATATCGGTATATAACATGGTTAAACTTGGTTAAGTTTGTGTTTGGTATAAACCTAGATTTCAAATAAGTTCACATAAAAATCATAATATTTTTTATTGTAGTTTTAATACAAATTACATACTTTGAGACCCCGATAAAAAATACCATTTAGTAAATGAGATATATATAAACTGATTTGTTATATAATTTCTGATATCATTCCTCATTTTATTACCATTTTCATACACTAAAATATGTACAAAATTCTTGCATATTAACATACAAGAATTTTAAAAAATAATGAAATACGCCAGTTTCTATACGAATTTCAGACCCCCAAAAAAATAAAAGCACACCAAATTATATTTCATACACAACCAATACACTAATTTTGTTTGTTTCTAAACTGATATAAAAAAATTAAGTAAAACAATTTATACATACTCATTTCATACATATAAGTAAAATTATAATGAGGTGAATATACCATATTATGCATCCTACTCATACAATACATAAAAAAAAAAAATTCAATACAATACACAATAAAAAGCTTCTACTACTAACGGAAAAAATAATAGACTGATCCAAAACAATTGAACTTTTCATTCATCTCCTTTTTCACATAGTTCATGATTTTTTGTTTTTTTAAGAAGACTCTTAAGCCAAGGGATCGGGTTGTGTCACAAACCGTATCAGCTCCAATACCAATGCCAATACTAAGGCTGACACCACTACCGATATCGCCCATACCGACCCATAGTAGTTCCACAAAGCCTCTACCCGGAAGTAAAATAATATTCGATTGGGACATGGACCCAATCAAAGCTAAAACCAATGTCTATGAAATAATCAAAGTATGTAAAAACATCCATGACATGAAATGGAGCCTTTTGAAATATATAAGCTCACCACTTTCATCCAACCGAGCTGATCCCGAATCTAATCACTAAGCAGGAGGAGTAGAATAGTCGATTCCTGCATCGCATGGGGATACAGCCGCCCGAAGATGGGTTAGCGGGTGAATGCTAGCATGCAATCAAGATAAGGATAAAATAATGCCGACCTTTGAAACCAACTAAACCAAACATATGCATTCACAACCATACATATATATTTATAACCATGTTGGAAAAGGGAATCGGGTTTAGGATGCCTTTAAAACCATTAACATAGGTATGTGTGGCTTAACCATCCTAGAACCACCCACGGGTTATAAGGGTCCAGTGTAACCCCCTGAAAAGGCCATGATGCGTGTAGCCGCACGAACCGGAGATACCAGAGGAGTAAGGGATTCCGAGTACCCTTTGCTCTCCATGATACATATGTACAAGTGTACTTAGAGGATTCTCGTGTACCCCGTAAGTATCATATGTGGTCTCCATGACCAATCCTCATGTCGGCAAACTTGAGTTTCTAGTGTTCGTCCATTGGACTCACACCTTCACAGTTAGATATCATACCCCGTCATTATTGCCCAATTAAAATCATTACCACACAACCAAACCACTATTTCATTTATTATTAACCAAGACATAAGTAGTGGTATCATCATACCGACTATAGCTTTCAAGCAATTTCCGTAGCCATCCTTTTAGAGAAGATGGGATTCCCATATACCCTTAGATTACATTTTTATGTTAACTTGGGGGAATCCCATTCACCCCACAAGTGTCATTATGACGTTTGCTTAAGGGATTTTCTTATACCCCACAAGGTTTTCAGTTGGACCAACCATAACCACCAAGACCTTAATATTTAACCATTATAAACCATTTAAATCGTTTATACCATTTAGGATTCCATTACCAAGTTATACCATGCAATAGTTACATTAAAGTCCAACAATATAGTAAAAATCATTCTCATAGTCATTTATCAAATATGTTTGGGGGCATAGTATTTCCAAAGACAAAACCATGTACCAATTAACCATTCCCATGCAACCAATTGTTCAAACCACCAATATAATACAAAAACCATAAGTAAAAGACATGGGAAAACTATTATAACCAAAAACGCCTACATATAATTGAAAACCCAACACCATACAACATTTATACCATGAAAACAATTCATAAAACATGCCTTTAGTTGGAACTAACAATGAGGGAGGAGTAACATGCCTTAAATTCAGAAGATGATGTTGAGAAATTGCCCTTGTAAGTCCAAATTTGCTCCTATTAATGAAACCCTAGCCTTCCTTAACCCAAGAGCCTTAGAGAGAATTTGAGAGTGTTTTAAAAGAGTTTAGTGATTATAAATAGGTTAAATCATGCCCTAAGAGGGTTATAAGTTGTGGGGCCTTAAGAGGTTAAGAGGAGAAATGTCCTGATTACCCCCAACTTAAACTGCTTAAAATTCCTGTAGGATGGTACGACTACCCCATACCAATCGTACCCTAGGGTACAAGTGGTACCCTATATCGTAAACTAGGCCTCCCCTTTGACCCCAACACTATCCAACATATGATCACAAGGACAAACCATACCCAACCATACGACAAGTACCATAAAATCATACCCTAGGCAGAATAAAATCACCTAGACTAAACTCAAGGCAGCATACGATTGACACCCTACCATTTGTACCATAATATACGACTAGTATGTTCCAATCGTACCTCAGACAAAAACCAAACAACCCATACTAGTTACCATACGACCAAACCCACCCTAGCCATACTATATCATACGTCTAGTACCCCCTAGTTGTATGATGTCTAGAAGCCAAAACTCAAGAAATTTTCTAAGGTTCAAAATCTAGGGTGTTTCATCTTGTGGTATATTACCCTTCTTCTAGGTTAGGTGGAGTAGCTATGCTAACCAAATCACCGTAGGTGTGAACTTTTTAGAGTGTTCTAGATCTGATACCAATTGTTGAAACCTGAGGGTTGCACCATACTGTAAGTTACCAAGTCCCTCAAAATCAATCACATGCAATAATACGGTAATTTAACCAAGAACACAACATAATGCAGGAAACTTAAGAACACAATATTTTACATGGAAACCCTCTTTCTCAAGGGAGGAAAAACCACAGGTTGCCCTTATAAGCACCCAAAAAATCACTGTAATCAACTTCTTGATTACAGACTCAAACTTATGCCTAACTCTAGGCTCCTCCTTCTTGTAATAACTCAACTAAAATCCTACCTTGAAAACTCTACCAAAAACCCTCAACACTGGTTAACTATAACTAGTTTCAAACTTAAGTAACTCTACCTAAAGCACTCTCAAACAACAAGAAAAGATCATTACTCTTATAGACTGAGTAATTCATTTATGGACTCAAACTGAACTTAAGAGTATTGGCTATTTTAGCAAACAATAGAATAAGAACTTAAGCAGTGTAGAAATTGAGTTTTTGCCTCTCATTCACTCTTTAGCTCTCCAATTATGAGTATGCAAAAACTACTTGATGAAGAAACATCCTTTTTCTTTTATAGTGAAGTGATGATTAGGGTTGTAATGATATTTGACCAGGTGTCCCAAATAGTATAAGCATCACCTGCACAGTTTCTTACACAAGAGGTCAAAACTATGCAGACGCATGCCAGTTGTACTATTACCATGAAAATCCAGGGACATAGTTCGTTGTAGTCATCTTCTTATCATCAAAACAAGATACATCAGGTAGAGAAGGATTGTTTCTCCCTTTTGTTGGTGAATGTGTTTCTCAGGCTCAGGGTTTGGTTCAATCAACTCCCTATCCCTTGCCAGCTTTCTAGTCAACAAAACTTGTTCCTGCAAATTTAGAATCCAAGATCAAGTGAATAGTACTAAAACAATCAAAAAGTAAAACTAAAACTAAAGCAATTTCCAAATTACAAGTCTCTGACAATGGTGCCAAAAACTTATTCCTCCCAAGCACACACGCAAGTGTACATGGACTCACCAAGTAATATAATTGCCTTTTACAAGCCAAGTGTCAATACCTTAGATACTCATGTTAACAACTATCTCAGCTAGTTCAACTATTAAGATTAATCAAGTGTTGCATAACCAAAGATTGTTTGAAAGTTACAAGTAAAGTAAAAATAACAATGCGGTGAATTAAAGGTTTGTACAATAAATAAGGGTTAAAGCACAACGAACAATCATACTACATTACAAAACATCATTGGTTAGGTTACTTATCTTGGTTGTTGGTTCATGGGGTATATACTGTGACTATGGCCTTTCGGTCCTCTAGTCAATTATCTAACTTGGACCCACTACTATATCGTTAAGTAGGGATGTGTGAGTTAAATACATGAATATTTCATTCCTTAATTAAACCAAATAGGGAACTTATGTATATTCCTATCCTAAATGCAAATTATAACTTTATTCATTTAGAAGATTACAATCTTATTCTATCAATCTTGTGTTCTATCTTCTTGTTCTTCCTTTCAGGCTCACAAGATGATTATGCATGTCTTGAATCCTTAAAATAGTACTAAAAAGTATAAATAAACAATAAATAATTAAAAATAACTACAACCAAATCAATTCAAAGCAATAATACTCATGTTCTTGGCCTTAACCCTAGGAAAGGATGTTTAGCCGATCATGGACATAAACGCAATCACAATGATTGAATAAATGTTTAAATTGATAAAAAGAAAACAAATTAATGGAATAATAAACCTAATTTAAGTTCTACAACATCCCTTAAAGTACCAAGGTCGTCCAAGGTCTGAAACATAACAACTAAGTGTCATATTTATACTTGGACACAAGCTGTCGATTTTGACATAGGGATGTGCCACGCTCTTATCGCGATACCTAGGGTATGTGGCATGCATTAATTGAAGTTATATACTGTAATTGGTAATTTAGAACACTCCCAAGGGTGTAGAATGTCCCTAACACAATGCCTAGAGTCCGTGCCTTGCCAATGACTCCAAAACGTTAATTTTTGGTCAAGTCTTGTCCCATGTGTTTGTCCATCCTTTCCAAGCCTTGTGGTGTTTTTTCCACTTGATTTTCAGATTTTAAATGAACTATATATCATAATTATAAACTCACCAATCATAATATAGAATAAAACACCATATATTAGAGCTCAAAACTACATACAGTCTAAGACGGTGAACTAGCAACTTAAGCTAAGAGTACTACATTTGTCCTTTTGATCTTTAACTTAGTGTTTTGTCTCTTGGATTATTTCAATTGAAACTTACACACTATAAATAAGTTAACACACATAATCACTCAATTATACCTTTAGTAACCCATTACACACTCTAGAATCCATTGAGATCAACTAGAACAACACATAGCTCAAACTAGTAACACTAGTTTTCTCGTCTAAACTCTAAGTGGTCAAATTGATTCCAAACTTGTTTGAAACACACCATAAAGATTATAATCAAGTATTTTTACAAATAGATGCTAAATTATCTCATTAAGCACACAATAAGTCTTCAAAACAAGGGTAGTTAATGTCGGATAACAAGTCTTAGGTGCATAAATTCACCTAAGATCAGCTAGGTATGGCCTTACATTCTTTTCATAGTATTCTATCACCCATTCTAAGGGGAAAAGGTCTATCTGAGTCCTGGCCACTGAACTACTAAAGGTAATAAGGTACTTTCTCCGTTGAGAATCTCGAATTCTCTACCACCAACCTAAAGGCCCTTAAAAGATCCAAAAGTAAGGCTCCTCCTAGATTCTTTTACCCAAAAACAAAACCTCCATACACATCATCATACTCTTAATAATGACTAGATATTCCCATTGAAATATCTTCCTATGAAAATCTTTTCATTGACCAATATGTCTCTCACCACCTTATCAAAAACCTCCTAAAAACACTTCTTCTTCTTCACATCCAAACCCGTTTGCAAAGCGTAGGCACTAATAACATTTATTGTAGACCCGTAATGACCAACTTAATAAAAATCACCTTATTGTTAACCTGCTTAACCTCCACCACCTACCCCCTAAGCTCATCATCTACTGAGATACCTACCTCATTCCTATGCCTCATGCTACCCTACTACCATAACTTATATCGGTCCACATATTTTGCCTTATAACCTACCTATTTGATTTCCTAGACACAAGCTATACAAATCTTCCTATTTCTAAGAATATACACAAGCTATATAGAGTTACATTGAAGAGTACCTATGTTTCACGACCCGACTCTCAACCTAAAAGCTTCTTAATCCCACTTAACCTTACTATTCTTCAACCCCAACCCCAAACTCACCCCTAGGGATAACCCTAACCCTAACCCAAACCTCACCCTAGACCCCAATCCCAACCCTAATGTATGAAATTATACTTATCTACCATCGACCACCAATACACTACTCAAAAAGAGGAGAAAATAAGGAGGCGCACAAATCGATAAGGCTAAAACAATGGTCTAGAAAATCAAGACTAATTTCCAATTATACCTATTCAGAGAACAAGTAGATACAAACCAACTAAAGGGAAGGAAAACAAAACAGTCAAGAACACAATCAAAACAACAAATTAATTACAAATTGAGAGAAATGAGACATAGCTAGCTCACAAGAAAAGCAACAGTAAAAATGAGAGCAACCAGTAATGAAGCATAAAACAGATAACACAACGACAATTTTGAAAAATCAACCTTCTATCCAGAATAAGAAATTGACATAACAAACAGAAGAAACCAATATCAAGTAAAAACAAAAAGTGTAGAAAGAAATGAGTACACCAAAGAATCGACAAAATTTTGATTTTCTTTCTTGACTAATTGGTTGGATTTTTGTAATTCAGCACTAAAATTGGTCATCAAAATATAATTCTTGTGACTAAAAGTAAACCCTAGAGATGCTAAAATTGATTAGATCCTATACGAAAGAAGAAAACCAAACCAAAAAATAGAAGCTCTGTCAAAAAACTTACGCCACCATAGCGTTAAGATGAAATGATCAAAGAGTCACGTTGGTGATGGTAGTGGTAGTTGGTGAGATAAGATACAGTAGCTAGCCAAATTTAATGGAAGAGACAGAGTATCAAGTTAGACGTGAAAGAATATTGCCAGAGAAGACCGGCTTGTGCTATTTCATTTTCTTTATCCCTAGTCCGTTGCTCTGCTAAATAGAGATACGATGGAGAGAAAAGATGTGGTACAGTGGTCAGTAGAGTCGGCATAACTGGTGGCTCAGGACTTTATGGGTGAGGTAAAATAGCAGCGATAGTACTTTGTAATTAAACAGACCTCGAATAAATAATTAATCATGATAGATCTAAAAAAATCTTGATGGTACAATGGTGAGTTGATCTAGTGGCAGGAGGGAGAGGAGGGAAGCAATAGCAAATAATGTTAGTTTAAAAAATGTTGTATGCTTCAAAATTTGGCTTGCAGAGATAAAGTAAGTTTCCAAGATGCATTTTGAAAAAGGTGTTAATATTGTATTTGTCGTAACTATAAAGAAAGAAAACCAAACTTGAAATATTTCAAAGTATAGGGTGTATATCCAAGTCCAAGTTATTATACCTGAAAGGGTAAAAATAAAGCAAAAGACTATGGATTGTGTTTTCATCGGATATGCTACAAAAAGTAAAGCATGTTAATTTTTAGTTCAGAAACCCAAACATCCAGATACCCGTGATAATACAATAATTGAATTAGATAATACTGAGCTCTCTGAACATATTTATCTGTATAAAACTAGACATAAACTGACTGGTAAAGGGTCTAAATAACTTAGGGATTAACCAAAGGAGAATTTACATGACGAAGAGAATCCAAGGTATAGTAAACGTCAAAGGACGTCAACTTTCTTCAGGTTAGATTTTGTAACATTTCTTCTTGAAAATGAGACTCAAACATTAAAAGAAGTGATGTCCTCTATGAACTCATTTTTTTTTTAAAAAAGGTTGTCAATAGTGAGATTGATTCAATCATGAGCAACCATACTTGAGAGTTGGTTAATCTTACTCTAGAAAATAAATCTTTAGGTTCTAAATAGGTCTTTAAAATAAAAATGAAAGTTAATGGTACTATTGACAAATACAAGACAAGACTTGTTGCAAAAAGCTTTAGACAAAATAAAGGCCTTGATTATTTTGACACATATTTGTCAGTAACAAAGATATCGCCCATTCAAATATTGGTTGCATTAGCTGTTGTATATGGTCTTGAAATCTATCAAATGGATGTGAAATTGGATGAAGAAATTTACATGGAACAACCTAAGTATTTTGTGGTTCCTTGTAAATAAAGAAAACTGTATTAACTTGTTAAGTCATTTTGTGGACTAAAACAAGTACCCAAATAGTGGCATGCAAAGTTTGACCAAACCATGTTGAAAAATAGATTCAAGATAAATAAATGTGTTTACGTTAAAGCCACTCCAAAAGAAAAGATCATTATTTGTTTGTATGTGAATGACATGTTGTTCATCAGTAGAGATATTTTTTATATAAATGCTACTAAATGAATGCTAGAAATCAAATTTGATGTGAAAGATGTTAGAGTTTCTAATATGATCTTAGGGATAAGAATTCATAGAATTCCATAAGGGTTAGCATCGTCACAGTCTCATTACATTGAAAAGGTACTTAACAAGTTCAAATATCTAGATTTTAATATTGTCAAAACTCCATTAGATATGATCTTTGCACTTTAAAGGAATAGAAGTAAAAGTGATTTATAATTGGACTATGTAAGAGTGTTGGAAAACTTGATGTATATCTGAATTGTACGTGATCATATATAACATATGCTATTAGTAAATTAAATCAGTACACAAGTAATACCAATCTAACTCATTGAATGGTAATAAAAAGAATTAAAGGTTTCTAAACATACTCAAGACTGTGCTTTGCATTATAACAATTATCCAACAGTAATTGACAGAGTGATGCAAATTGGATCACTAGGTCAAAAAAAGTAAAATCCTCAAGTGGATATGTATTTGTTCTTGGTGGAGGAGAAGTCTCTTGAAAATCATTTAAACAGACACTATTGTCCGTGTTACAACAAAATTTGTATTTATCATATTAGATAAGGTTGGTGAAGAAGCTGAATGACTCCAGAATATCATGGAAGATATTCCTTATTAACCTAAACTTTTGGCACCATTATTTATACACTGTAATAGTAAAGAGATAATAGGTAGGGCAGGAAGCATTATGTATAGTGGTAAATTTTTCCATATAATTTGGAGACATAAGACCATTATAGAAATACTCTTGCTATATCATATTTTGATGATGATCAGTTGACAACAAAGGACCAGGTCCCTAGGTCTTCATGTAGTACAGCTGTCATATGTCTGTGTAGTTTTCTCTATTAGTGTAACAAACTGCAGGTGAGCTATGTACCATTCAAGACACCTAGCCCAATCAAAATTCTACACTAATCATTATCCTACTATAAATAAAAAGAAATGCTTCTCAATTAAATAGTTTTTTCAATCTGATTATTCAAACAAGAAAATGGTGAAAACTCAATATTGCTCAAGTTCTAAGTTTTTGTGTGGTGAGGGAGTAATTATGCTTGAGTCAAGTCTTGGTCTGTAATTGAATTACTCATCTTATGAGAGTAATGATTTTCTTGTGTCTGTAGAGTGCTTAGGTAGAGTTACCTGAGTTGATATTGGTTAGAGTTAATCAATAATAAGATGTGGTCTTGGCAGAGTTGTCTAAGAGAGTTTGTAATAGAGTTATTACAAATTAGTGGATCTTAGAGCTAAGCTCTAATGGAGTCTGTAATCATAAGTTTGATTATAGTGGATTGTTGAGTACTTTTGAGGGCAAGCCATGGTTTTTTCTCCCTTGAGCAAGGAGGTTTCCACATTAAACCATTGTGTTCTTTACTTTTATGTGAAGGTTTATTTCCTTACTACTTTACTATTTTATTTCCTATATTTGATGATAAGGGACCTGGTCCCTTATAAGATGGTTCACCCCCCTCATCCCCCTTAATTCATCAATTAGTATCAGAGAAAGCTCACTCTAAAGGTTCACACCTAGAGTAAGTTATTGATCATGGTTGCTCTGCCTAATCTTGAAGAAGGGCAATCTACCACTAGACCACCCCACTTTAATGGGCAGCAATATGGGTAGTGGAAAAATAGGATTTATGACTTTATTATGGTTGAGGATAGTAAGATAATGGATGTAATACTTGATGATCCTCATGCTTCTATTAGAGAGATCAAAGAAGGATACATAACAAGAATGGTTGCCAAAACCAGAAGAGAATTTAATGACCAAGATAGCAAGAAAGATGAAAAAAATTACAAGGCTAAGAAATTGCTTGTGTGTGGTATAGGACCAGATGAGTCTAACAGGATTTTTGCTTATGAAAATGCTAAGGAAATCTTGGACTGCCAGAAGACTGCTCATAAAGGAACAACTGATCTGAAGGATTCAAAAGTTAACATACTGACTACTTAGTATGAAACTTTTTCATTAAATAAGGAGAAACAATATAAGAAATACATACTAGATTCACTTCAATCACAAATGAGTTGCACTATCTAGGAGAAGTGATTCCCTTGTATAAGAAAATGAGAAAAATTCTAGGTGTTCTTCCTAAGTCCTGGAAAAGAAAATTAGATGATATTACGGAGGTAAGAAACCTGAAGACTCTCACTATGGATGAACTTATTGGTAATCTAAAGACTCATGAGCTCAAGAAGCAGCAAGGACAAGAGAAGAAGGAATTAAAAAGGGAAAAGTATCTGGCATTAAAGGATTTAAAGTTTAATTCAAGTGGGGAGGAAAATAAAGTTTCCTATTTTTCAAAAAGGATTGTCAGAGCAATAATAAAAGTGATTAGTTTCAAAAAAAGAGGAAGTAGCAGCAAAAAGGGAGGTACTACTGAAGTTTGTCATAATTGTGGAAGTCCTGAGCATTTCATCAAGGATTGTCCATTGCAAAAAATATACTATCAAGAATATCAAAAGTGTGAATCTAACAAAGGAAATAAGAAGGATCATGTCCTTGAGAAGTCAAGAAAGAAGGTTGCAGCTGATTATGTAGTGAAAATGCTTTAGCTATCTGGGGAGATTCCTCCAATAAATTTGAGAAGGATGAAATACATGAATATGTTTCTATGCTTGAAGTGGAGGATTAGAATGTCACCTTTGACTTCTTGTTTGCTCTTATGGCAAACACTGAAGATGAAGAACAAAATGAGGCAACTCTTTCTAACATATAGGAAAATTTAGATAACTACTCTACTAGAAAGATAAAGAATCTAGTAAATATGTTGATTGATTCTGTGTGTGAACTGACTATTGAAAGGATCTAAAAGAGAAAGTATAAAAAAAGAGCTTGAATTAATTTTCTTAACACTCCAGATATTTGAAATAGAAAAACTATTCACAAAATTTAAATCTAAAAATCTGAGTTTAATGAGTCAACTGGAGAAAGTAAATAATTCAGAGGGTAAAGGGAAGAAAAAAGCCTCAAGGCTTCAAGTTGAGCTTGAAGAAAAACTGAGGGATTCTCAAAAGCACCTTAGGACTTCACTCCATAAGAATGAAGAATTAGAAAAGGACCTGGTCCATATAAGAGAAGAACTTAACAAATTAACAAATTACTAAAATGGACCGCATCCTTACAAATCCTTTCTAATTTAACTGGTCAAGGTGTCAATAGTGGAAAAGACCTTGGATATTAGTATAAAACCCAATCACTTGGGTCTCAAGGTAAAGTTGTTCATGGTTTTAGAAACAAGATCCACAAACCTTTATGTACTCGTTGTGGAAGAGATGGGCACATAAAGGAAAACTGACAAAGTTATCTTAGAGATAGAATGAACAATGCTCTATACATCCAGTAGGAGAATTCCTATCCTAAGGTTTCAAAGCCTTTGAAAAATAAGAAGAACAACTGACTACCTAGATGGGCCAAGTAAGATTTGATCACATCCTTGTCTTAATTTTGGGAACTCAAACTCAAGTGGGTTCCCAAATCGAACAAATGACTATGTTTGTAGGTGGGAGAAAGGGATTGCAATCAGAACTAGTTGATGGATAATGGATGGTCAAAGCATATGATTGGAAGGATTAACTGTTTTCTCCCTCTCTCAAGACACTTTAGGGTGGAGGTGTCTTATTTAAATAATGGTAAAAAGGATATATCCATGGTGTGGGAAAGTTTGGAAAATCACTTGATCAAGCAATAAAAGATGTGTACTATGTGAATGGCTTCAAGTATATTCTTCTAAGTGTTTCTCAAATTTATGTTAAAGGTAATGAAGTGAAATTCTCATTTGATGGATGCACTGTGTCAAGCATGAAGTCTGGGAGAGTTATTCTCAAATCCAAAGGATCAATAATATATATGTGGTTGATTTAGAGTCTATATTTGATGGGTAAATAACTTGATTAAGTGTTCAAAGTGAAGATTTTGATCTATGGAAAAGAAGGTCGTGACATATAACATTCTCTTTGCTAAACAAGTTGATTTCAAAGGACCTGGTCTGTGGCATGCCAAAGCTGAAATTTCTAGATAATAAAGTTTGTGATGTTTGTGTTAAGGGTAAACAAACCAGGTCTTCCTTTAAGATGAAGAAGACGGTGAGTACTTCTAGACCTCTTGAGTTGTTGCATGTGGACCTATGTGGATCTATTAAGGTAAAAAGTAGAGGAGGAAAGAAGTATGTATTTGTCATTATGGATGACTATCCAGATTCACATGGACAATGTTCTTGAGAATGAAAGCTAAAACCTATGAGGTTCTGGTAAATTTTGCCAAGCAAATTTAAATAAAGATGAATTATAAGATTGTTGAATTCAGATCTGATGATGGAACTGAATTTGAGAACTCCCAAGTTGCAAAATTTTGTGTTGAATATGGAATCAGTCTTAAATACCTCAGACTTTGGTCCTTGCAAATTTCGTGAGTGTTGAACTTTTTGTTCATCATATGACTCACACCATAAGTCATACGGTTTGGTTATGGGTCTAGCGACCCTAGTCATATATTCGTCAGTGTATTATTGGCCAAATTCTATCTTGTCTTTGAGAGACTCCATCGAGTCTCATTGTTATGTGACTAGAATTTTAGGGTCCAATTGTATGTTGTCCGGTGTCTAGCCCTTGATATTCTTCCTTGGATATGACTTGATTGTACTAGTCTTATAGTATTGTGACGAGTTAAGCAAGGGAGTCGTATGTTAGACAGAATGTGTTGTCCAACCTTTTGATCTAGTGAAAACTTGAAGGTACCACTCGTATGTTGTGGTGACGAGTGGGAGGGTTAACTCGTATCCACCTGTGAGTTTTCTATAGCTTTTAAGCTGAGGGTATTTTGGATATTTCCTATCTCAAACCATTAATACCCCACATCTTAGAACACTTATTAAGAACTCATTATACAATTTAGAAGATTAAACACTCTTTAAACTCTCTCTAAAACCTCTTAAGAAGATAAGGCTAGGGTTTCTTCAAGGTGGTCATCTAGAGGCTAAAAGATAAAAATTTTCTCTGTCAATCTTCGTAACTCAAGCATGTGACTATTCCTTTATTGTTAATTCACAAAAATCATATGTTTTAAACATTGTTCATAAATCATTAATGGTGGTTTTGAAAACCATGGTTGAGGGTTTGAATGTATAATATTGAGTATTATTTTCTCATGGTTTAAATTATGATTATACATGTTTTGATAATGGTTTTCATATTTGGGTGCTTGGGAATTGTGATTTAAACTAATGGGCCATGGTTAACCCTAACTTGATAGTTTTTTGCTTGAATAATGGTTTGATAATGGTATGCCTCGACTTGTTTATGAAATTGGCTATGAGAATGATTGTGTCACATGTTGAATTGGGTTTTAAACTAAGGCATTGGCTAAAAATGCAAGTTATTGGTAAATGGTTTCATGAAAGCCTTGTTGGCCATAAATTGGTTTGAATTGTTAAATGGATTCGAGTCCCTAAATATTGAATTGAATTAATGTCTTTGTTTAGACAATGGGTTCGATTCCTAAAGTTAATTGATAATAATTATGGCATGTTGTACGCTTGCAAGTTTTGTTGGTATGACGATACTAATTGGATACATTTGGTAAGTAATTTGATTAATGGTTGTATCTGGGCCATGAAAGTGGAGTCTGAATGACTAACACTGGAAACAGCACAAGCTGGTGGAGTCTAAAGGACTAACACGCACTAGGTCTCTTTCATCTAGGGAGAGCTAGGCCTATATAGATTATGGGTGTCTTGTTTTATGACGATTATGCTACACAGCCCAGTTTAAGGTTATTAAATGCATGCTAAACCCGATTCCCTATCCCAAAATAATATATATATATATATATATATATATATATATATATATATGTATGTGATTACATGTGATCATTTGACTTGGTTTTGAATAATGGTATTATTTTATTCCTCTATCCCTGAGTTACATGCTAGCGATCCATCCGTTAACCGTCTTTGGATGTTGTAACCTCATGCGATGCAGGAACCAAAACTTCTTTGACTTGTTCTATGCAATGATCTGGTGTTCGAGTAGGTTTGTGAGTTAACATTGAAGTGGTGAGCTTACATACTTTGGAAGGCTTTATTTCATAGTCTTTATTACCTTTGTCTTAGACTTTGTTCAGATTTTATTTTTTTGGCTACTATCGGGGATTGTCCTGATATTTTATTGACTTTAGTTTTATAGAGGCTTTGTTGGATTACTATGGACTTAGCTATGTTATTTTGGTAGATTGTCTTGGCTCAGTATCAAAAGATTGTTCGATTATCATTTATTGGTTAAGACTTTTTATGAAATAAATATTAGTTTTAGTTTACACTATCTTGTTATATGTTTAGAATTTATCCGACACTTGAGGTTGCTGAGCTGACTAGGTTAGGTGAATGGGGTGATTTTTAGTCCATGTGGGACTTGAGATACCCATCACGACCAGGCCCTAGTTTGGGTTGTGACAAAGTTGGTATCAGAGCCTAGATTCATGGTCAATTGGGTAATTGCAAAGCCATGTCAAGTAGATTCTCTTTTATGGGTGTGTAGCATACCACACTAATAAGAAAGAGGCTATGAGATATTTAGTAATGTTTCCCTTTCTTGTTGTCTTAATTTTAGGCTATAGAGTCTAAGGTCTTAGATCTTTCTGATTTCTATTTGCTCCTCTTTCAATTGATCTCTCCAAGAAGATCGGATATCCGTGGAACTCCTTCTGTCCTATATGAGGACAATATGGATGGAGCTCATCTAACTTTTAGGGTCTAGACCAGATCAAGGATCCAGACCCAATCAAGGGTCGCTGCATCTGATTGTCCTCGTAGGTCCCACCTGTCCTTGTTGATCCTACTCCTGAGGGTGACACTCATACTTAATCACCTCTCAGGGAGGTTACTAATGCTGAGTTCCATCACTCTATTATCCTATTGACTCAGTTAGTGACATCCCAGTTATAATAATTGGGTTCTATTGGTCTCGCTATGGGCTCGTCTGAGGCCACTAGAGTTGGACAATTTATAAAGTTGCATCCTCTAATGTTTAATGGTGCAGAGGTTAAGGAGGATCCTCAAAGTTTCATTGATGAGATAGAGAAGATCTTTCGAGTTATTCATGCTTTTAAAGTCGAAGGTGTAGAGTTTGTTGCATATCAATCAAAAAATGTGGAGTACGAAGAGTGGGAACAGTTAAGAGGTGAGGATGTTGGTTCTACTTTGTGGGATGACTTCTATATTATATTTCTGGATTGCTTGTTTTCTCAAGATTTGAGAGAGGCAAAAACGAACAAATTTGTTAACTTGAAGCAAGGAAGAATGACAGTCAAGGAGTATGCTTTGAAATTCCATCAATTATCCAGCTCCTGAATTGGTATCTAATATGAGGGCCCAAATGAGAAAGTTTGCTTCGAGATTGTCTCATGAGTTGATTCTTGAGAGTAAGGTTGTCTTGTTGAATAAGGACATGGATATCTCCAGATTGTTTATGTTTATGCAGCAGGTCAAAGAGGAGAAAAAAAAGAATGATGATATTGGTGCGAGCCAGAGTAAGAAATTTTTGTATTCAAAATAGGGTGGAGGCCAACAATAGAGTGGAAGGAAGTCTAAGAAGAAGACCTAGGGGAGTCCCAACTCCTATTCGATGACTAGTGCTCCCTACCCAAAGCCATCTGGTGATCGATATGTTTGGGGTGGTGATGCTTCTAGGGAAAAAGGTGCCTAATATCATGCCAGTGGGGCCCAGTCAGCACCATCCTACCCTTTCTGCAGATATTATGGTCAGCACCATCATTGTCAGTGTAAGAAGGAAAGGAATAGAGGTTTTATGTGTGGTCAAATTTGGAATATGCAATGGGATTGTCCCCCTAGAGTTTATTCTAGGGAAAATAAGGTTCTTGTTGCCTCTTCATCATCCCCTGCACCAACAGGTGCTACTTCTGGCTCCGGTACTGGTCAAAACCAACTCTATCATCTCACTAAAAGTCAGGAGTCCAAGGTATCTCCAAATGTTGTTACTGGTATGTTAAAACTCTTTTCCAGTGATGTGTATTATTTACTTTATTTGGGGTCCACTCTCTCTTATGTGACCCCATTTGTGGCTGTGTATTTTGGTTTTGGTCCTGAGTATCTGTCGGGCCCTTTTTTTATTTCTACCCCGGTAGGAGACTTTGCGATTGTCAGAAGAGTATATAGGGGTTTTGTTGTGTCTGTTGGTAATAAAGAAACTCTGGTAGATTTGATAGAGTTAGGCATGGTTGACTTGGATGTTATTTTAGGAATGGATGGTTGCATTCGCGCTATACTTCTTTAGACTGTCGGACCCGTAAGGTCATGCTTAAATTCCCTAATGAGTCAATTGTTGAATGGTAGGGAATTTCTCCAGTTCCTAAGGGGAAGTTTATATCATATCTTAGATCCTAAAAGTAAATTTTCAATGGTTATCTCTATCATCTGGTCTGGGTTAAGGATTCTAACTTGGAGGATCCTTTCTTACATTCTGATCCTGTGGTAAAGAGTTTCTTGAATTCTTCCTGAATGACTTACCTGGTATCCTTCTTGATAGGGAGATTGATTTTGATATTGATCTTGTTCCAGATACTCGTCCAATTTTTATTCCCTTATAGAATGAATCCAGCTGAGTTGAAGAAGCTTAAGAAGAAACTAAATAATCTTTTCGATAAGGGTTTCATCCATCCTAATGTGTCCCCATGGGGTGCACAAATATTTTTCGTGAGAAATAAGGATGGATCTCTTCGTATGTGTATTAATTATCGACAGTTTAATAAGGTGACGGTAAAGAATAAGTATCTCTTTTTGAGATTTGATGATCTCATTGATCAGCTTCAGGGTGCCAAATTCTTCTCTAAGATCAATATTTGATCCAGGTATCATCAGCTAAGTATTAGGGAGGTGGATATCCCTAAGACAACTTTTAATACCCGGTAAAGGCATTTTAAGTTCTTTGTGATGTCGTTTGGCTTGACCAATTCCCCTACGGAATTCATGGACCTGATGAACAGGGTCTTCCATCAGTTTCTAAATTTATTTATGATTATCTTCATTGATGATATTTTGGTATACTCAAAGAGTAAAGAGGATCATGCCATCACATTTGCCTCATGTTGCGGACCTTGAAAGATCAGCAGTTGTATGCTAAGTTCTCTAACTATGAATTCTGGTTGAATATCGTAACTTATTTAGGTCATGTTGTCTATAGTGAGGGGATTATGGTGGATCCTCATAAAGTTATTGTGGTTAAGAAGTGGCCTAGACCCATGACTCCAATTGATATTCAGAGCTTCTTGGATTTAGCTGGTTACTATAGAAGGTTTATGGAAAGTTTTTCTTCTATTGGTGCTCCATTGACCAAGTTGACTTAGAAGAAGGTAAAGTTCTGGTGGTTTGATGCTTGCGAGGGTAGCTTTGAGAAGCTAAAAGATAAGTTGACTTCAACTCTGATCTTGACTCTACCTGAGGGTATCGGGGGTTTTGTCATCAATTGTGATGTATCTCAAGTTGGTCTAGGTTGTGTGTTGATGTACCATGGTAAGTTGGTTGTGTATGCCTCTAGACAGTTAAAGGTTCATGAGAAGAATTATCTGACTCATGAGTTGGAATTGTTAGCCGTGGTGTTTTCATTGAAAACTTGGCATCACTATTTGTATGGGGTCTATGTTCATATCTTTTCTAATCATAAAATCCTGCAGTATGTGTTCACTCAGAAAGAGCTTAATCTTAGGCAAAGGAGGTGGCTTGAGTTGTTGAAGAACTATGATATAAGTCTTCACTATTACCTAGGTAAGGCTAATGTAGTTAATGATGCTCTTATTAGGTTGTCCATGGGAAGCTTGTCGCATGTGGATAAGGATAAGTGGGAATTTGTGAAGGATATTCACCATGTGGATAACCTTGGAGTTCATCTCTTGGACTCTAAGGATGGTGGTGTGTTTGTGCAATAGGTGGCTCAATTATCTCTTGGTTCAAAAATAAAGGAGAAGTAGGTATTAGCTCTTCTTTTGATGAAGATCAACGATGATGAGGGTAAGCAGAAGGTGATGGCCTTCGAGATCAGTGGTGATGGTAACTTAAGGTACCAGGGGATGTTGTTTATTCCTGATGTTGATGGATTTTGAGGTAGGATTTTGGTCGAGGCCCATAAATCGCAGTATTCAGTTCATCCCAGCTCAACAAAGATGTATCATAACCTTAAGGAGATATATTGGTGAAATAATATGAAATGGGATGTGGCCAACTTTATGGCTAAGTGTATGGTATGTCAGCAAGTGAAGGTGGAGCACATGATGCCTGGTGGGTTACTTTAAGAAATTGAACTATTAGTGTGGAAATATGAGGTAATTAATATGGATTTTGTTACCGGCCTTCCACGATTGCGGAATCAGTGTGACTCTATTTGGTTCATCGAGGATAGAATGACTAAGTCAGCTCACTTTTTTCCAGTGGGGACTAATTATATTGTCGAGGACTATGCAAAGTTATTCCTTCAAAAAGATTTAAAGTTGCATGGTGAGCCTGTCTCAATTACTTTGGATCGTGGTACCCAGTTCTCATCGCATTTCTAGCGCTCTTTCAGCATGGTTTGTGGACTAAAGTAAGACTTAGTACAGATTTTTACCCGTAGTCAGATAGGCAAGTCAAGAGGACTATTCAGACTTTGAAAGATATGTTGCGAGCCTGTGTGATTGACTTTGGTGGTAGTTCATTTGACTATTCTCCTCTCATTGAATTTACTTATAATAATAGTTACCATTCTAGCATTGGTATGGCTCCATTTGATTCATTGTATGGTAGGAGGTATAGATCTCCTATTGGGTGGTTCGATATTGGTGAAGCAAAAATGCTTGGCCTGGATTTAATTCACCAAGCTATGGAGAAGGTGAGAGTATTTTGGGATAGGCTTAAGACCTCCCAAAGTGACCAAAATTCCTATGCGGACGTGAGGTGAAGGGACTTGGAGTTTGAGATTGAAGATTGGGTATTCTTGAAGGTATCTCCCATGAAGAGAGTAATACAGTTTGGGAAGAAAGGGAAACTTAGTCCCAGTTATGTTGGCTCGTACATGGTTTTGATAAGTGGTGGTAGTGTTGTGTATGAGTTGGAATTTCTCTCTAGCATGAGTTCCATTCATATGGTATTCTATGTGTCCATGTTGCGAAAATGAGTGGGTGATCTTAGTTGGTTGTTCCCTTAGAGAGCATTAGTATTTCGGATTCTTTGTCCTATGAGGAGGTCCTATAAGGATCTTGGAGCAAGTTCGTTGATTACAAACAAAAGACGTGGCATTGGTGAAGGTTTTATGGAGGAACCAAAAGTCCAAGAAAGCTACTTGGGAAGCCGAGGAGAACATGAAGTCCAATTATCCGTTCCTATTCCCAATTACAGAAATTCATGCTTGAGGTATGTGTTATTCTTAACATCTTTTTTTTTCTATTTTGTTAAAGGAAAAAGGGATGGTTTACTTGACATCTTTGTTTTCTAACTTGGTTAAAGGTAAGAGTAGAGGCATTTGGAGTCCAATAGTGCTTGTATTTCCTTGTCCCATCATTCGAGGATGAATGATCCTAAGAGGAGGACACTAAAATGACCCAAACTGCCCCTTGCAAATTTATTGAGTGTTGAACTTTCTGTTTGTCATACGATTCACACCACAAGTCGTATGATGTGGTTATGGGTCTAAAGACCCTAGTCTGATGTTAGTGTGTTGTTGGCCAAATTCTGTCCTGGCTACGATGACTCCATACGAGTCGTATGGTCTTATGACAAGAGGCTTAGGGTCCAATCGTATGTTGTCCAGTTTCTAGCCCTTTATATTCTACCTTGGATATGACTTGATGGTACTAGTCATATGGTATTATGATGATTTAAGCAAGGGAATCGTATATTGGACACAATGTGGTATCAAACCTTCTGATCTAGTAAAGACTTAATGGTATCACTCGTATGTTGTGGTGACGAGTGGCAGGGTCAACTCGTATCCACTTGCGAGTTTCTACAGCTTTTAAGCTGAGGGTCTTTTGGACATTTTCCACCCTAACCCTCCACGTATTCTAACATATATTGGGCACTCTTTCTATACTTTAGAAGATCAAACACTCTTTAAACTCTCTCTAAAACCTCTCAAGAAGATTGGGATAGGGGTTCTTCAAGGTGGTCATCTAGAGGCTTAAAATTCAGATTCTCTCCAATCTTCATAACTCAGGCATATGACTCTTCCTTCATTGTTAATTCACAAAAATCATGTGTTTGAAACATTGTTCATGAATCATTAATAGTGGTTTTGAAAACTATGGATGAGGGTTTAAATGCATAGTGTTGAGTATTGTTTTCTCATGGCTTAAATTATGATTATATATGTTTTGATAATGGTTTTGCACATGTGAGTTCTTGGGAATTGTGATTTATACAAAGGGGTCATGATTAACCCTAACTTGATGGTTTTTGTCTTGAAAAATGGTTTCATAATTGTATGCCCTTAACTTGTTTGTCAAATTGCCTATGAGAATGATCTTGTCACATGTTGAATTATTTTTTGAACTAAGGCATTGGCCTAATAAAATAAGTGGTTGGTAAATGGTTTTATGAAAGCCTTGTTGGCCATAAATTAGTTGGAATTTCTAAATGTATTCGAATCCCTAAATGTTAAATTGAATTAATGTCTTTATTTAGACAATGGGTTCGAGTCCCAAAGATAATTAATAATGGTTATGGCATGTTTTATTCTTGCAAATGGGGTTGATATGACGATACCAATAGGATGCCTTTGGTAAGTAATTGGATTAATGGTTGTGTATATGTGTAATGAATATTTTCATTAGGCTTTAAAGCAGGATGTGTTGTCGTGCCGTGAAAGTGAAGTCACAAGGACTAACACTAGAAATCACGCTAGCCATGCAAGTGTCTATATGACCGGGAGGTTTGATTCCCCCATATAAATATATGAATTGGAGGTTCGGGTCCCCAATGTTATATACATTATCTCTTAAGTCACCTTGATTATGTCAGGAGGTTTGAGTCCCCCATGAAAGGAATATATGGATATGGATATTCTTTAGTTTGTGCAGCTATACGCACTGGGGTCCTTCCATCTAGGGGAGAGCTGGGCCCATATATCCCGTGGGTGCCTTGTTTTATCACGGTTGTGCTACATGGCCTAGGTTAAGGTTTTTAAATGTATGTTATTGCATATGATGATTTTTCTTGGGTTTGAATGATTTCACTATTTTATTTCTCTATCCCTGAGTTAAATGTTAGCACTCAAACCGCAAACCATCTCGTCAAGCTCTATCCCTATGCGATGCAAGAATCAAAACTTCTTCTACTTTTATTGTGCATTGATTAGGCGTTTGAGTTGGCTCGTGAGTTGACATTGAAGTGATGATCTTTCATACTTCAGGATCCTTCATTTCATGGTCTTTATTACTTGTGTCTAAGACTTTGCTCAGACTTTGTTTTTTTGGCTACTATCGGGGGCATGTCCCAAAATTTTATTGGCTTTGGTTTTATAGAGGCTTTGTTGGATTATTGTGGACTTGTGTGTGTTATTTTGGTGGATTAGCTTAGTGTCGGGCGATTGTTCGGTTACTGGTGATTGGTTTAGACTTTTCATGAAATAAATATTAGTCTTATTTTACATTAGCTTGTTATATATTTAGAATTCATCCGATACTTGAGGTTGTTGAGATTATTAGGTAGGTTAAAGGGGTGATCTCTGGTCCATGTGGGACTTGAGATACCTATCATGGCCAGGAACTAGCTTGAGTTGTGAAACAGTCACACCTTCTCTGCTCCTTGAACTCCTCAACAAAGTAGAGTTGTTGAAAGAAAAAACAAAACCCTCATAGAGATTTCCATGACCATGTTGATTAACAGTCGGCTTCCAAAGAGATTTTGGGTTGAAGCTGTTAATACTGCCTGTTATGTGAAAAGCAAGTGTTTGATCAGATCTCTCCTGAACAAGATCCGATATGAGCTTGTGTTCAATAGAAAGCCTAACCTTGATTACTTTAAACCTTTTGGGTACAAGTGCTTTGTTCTAAATAATGGGAAGAATGAACTAGGAAAGTTTGACTCCAAAAGTGATGAAGCAACATTTGTGGGCTACTCCTCAACAAGAAAAGCATACAGAGTTTTTAATAAAAGAACTCTGTCTGTGTAAAAAAATATACATGTGGTCTTTGATGAGTCAGGAAAGCTAGTAAATCTAGGTGATGATGAAGATTCTAATATTGAAGAACCCATTCCTATTCAAAGGGATGATATTGCTGAAAATGATTGTCAAGGATTAAATGATTCAGTTGGGAATGATGAAGGTGATGGTGATCCAGGATCTCAGTTACAAACCCTTGCTCTAGGTAAAGAACATCAAGAAGGGTCCAGTAAAAATCCTTAGGGACCTGGTCCTAGTGGAACTCATCTTAGAAGGTCAAACTGGAGGCATAAATCTTCTCACCCACTTGAAAATTTGACTTCTTCATCTTTGGAATCTGGAGTCCGAACAAGAGCTCAAGTCAGAAATTTCATGGCATTCTCAGCATTCTTGTCCCAAATTGAGCCCAATAATGTGAAAAAAGTTTTGAAATATATTGACTGGATCAATGCAATGAAGGGGGAGCTTTAATAATTTGAAATAAGTAAAGTCTGGCACCTGGTCCCCAGACCTGTTGACAGAACAATTATTGGGACCAAATGGGTGTACAGAATCAAGTAGGATGAGCATGGATATATCAATAAAAATAAAGCTAGGTT
Source organism: Capsicum pubescens (assembly GCA_030864215.1). Classification (NCBI taxonomy): domain Eukaryota; kingdom Viridiplantae; phylum Streptophyta; class Magnoliopsida; order Solanales; family Solanaceae; genus Capsicum; species Capsicum pubescens. The sequence goes on from CM061546.1 coordinate 212,930,882, forward strand.
GGTTGTTCAAGGTTATAACCAGGAGAAAGGAATTGAATATGATGAGGCATTTGCCCTTATAGCAAGGATAGAGACTATCAGAATTCTTATTGCATTTGTTGCCTACATAGGGTTCAAACTCTTCCAAATGGATATCAAAAGTGCTTTCTGAATGAAAACTTGAAGGAATAAGTCTATGTCAAGAAACCTACAGGCTTTGAAGATGCGTATTTTCCTCATCATGTGCTTAAATTGGACAAAGCTCTATATGGTTTGAAGCAAGTACCAAGGGCTTGGTATGAGAGACTTTTAAAGTTATTTTTGAAAAATGGCTTTAAAAGAGGGAAAATTGACAGTACTCTCTTTTTAAAGTACAGAGATAGCATCTTACTAATTGTTCAGATATATGTTGATGACATAATCTTTGGAGATACTTCTGAATCACTATGTGAAGAGTTTACAAAGATAATAGGGAGTGAATTTGGAATAAGCATGATGGGTGAATTGAATTTCTTCCTAGGCCTATAGATCAAGGAAACTTCTCGAGGAACAATGATTTGTCAAGAGAAGTACATCAAGGAGCTACTGAAGAAATACATTATGAAAGATGTTAAGCCAATTGAAACTCCAACTAGAACCAGTTCAAAAATGGATAATGATGAACCTAGTCCTTCAGTTAATGAGACCGTGTATACAAGGATTATAGGATCCTTACTATATCTCACTGCAAGCAGTCTAGATATTATATATAGTGTGGGAATATGTGCCAGATTTTAGGATCTCCTAAAGGAATCTCATTTGAAAGCTGCAAAAACAATTCTCAGGTATCTAAAAGGGATAGGGGGCTTGGTCATGTACTATCCATCTGGAGACAATTTGATATAATATTCTATGTTGATGCTGATTATTCTAGATATTTGGTGGACATAAAAAGCACCTCAGGAGTGGCTTATTTTCTTGGTTCTTCCTTAATTTCCTAGGTTTCTAAGAAGTAGAATTTAGTTTCTCTATCTACTGTTGAAGCTGAGTATATTGTTATAGCTTCTTGTTGTGCTCAATTGTTATGGATCAAACATCAACTGAAGGTTTGGGATTGTCTCAAACATTATCCCTCTGATGTGTAACAATACAAGTGCTTTTAACATGGCTAAGAATCCAGTGCAACATAAAAGAACAAAGAACATTAATGTAAGGCATCATTTTTCAGAGAGACAATGTTAAAAACAGATCTATATGCATAAGGTTTTGCAAGACTAAGGATCAAATAGAACATCCTTACAAAAGCTCTACACAAGGAGCAATTTGTGAGGAACAGGTTGAAGTTAGGGCTAATAAAAATGAATTGTCCTACTCAATGGTTTAGTTTTTCTCCACAAAATTGGCTATGATCAGGAGACAGGTATCTTTGATAAAGTATGCACTTGTTGGTCTAACTTAGTACCATATCTTTACTAGTATACACGCATTAGAATAATATTGGATGAGAATAGTTGATACAGACACAAATTTAAGGATTGACTCAAGAAAGAGAGGTATATGGTCCCATCCCTCAGGTTAGTATTGTGAATATGTATTTTTTTGTTCTATCAGAAAAAGTCGTGTATTCTCTATCTATGTTGGAAAATTGTCTTATCATAAAAAGGAAAGATAAGTCACCCAAATTGAAATAAATTATATCTCATTCCTTCAAAAACCCATCTTTGTGCTTATTCATTCCCTTAAATCTTGTAATACCTAAACCCTCTCTTGCCAAAGGAAATACCTAGTCTCAAATAGCTCTCTTGTGAAAAGGATTTCCAAATAGCAGCTAATTCCTCATTCTCATGCCGCAAAAAGTACTCTGAAGTTAGTGTAGAGAAAAATCCTCTCTCAAACCTTCTTCAATGCACCAAGTTTGCTTCATCATTCACATCTATTTCAAAACAACCTTTGATTGAACTGCTCTTAACAAATACCTATTTGGATGAACCTCTAATGAATGAAATCCCTAAGAAAGTGGAACCTCCATCTGAACCTATTTCTATAGTAAAGGATAGTAACAAGGTTGATCTCCCACTTGAAGTCATCCCTGCTGAAAATCGCCTTTCCTCTCATTCTCTTTCAAAGCTAAATTTCTTATTCATTCAACTCGTTGATAGAGATTCATCCCTGAAACCTCATAACCCTTCTAGTAGTATAATGACGGATGATGCTTGGTGATAACGCTTAAACTACAGCTCTCGTAAGAGTGTAAGCGGTCGTTGTCAAATATATAACCCAACTGGGTTGGGTATCGATCCCACAGAGAATAGCCGGTCACTAAGTAAGCAAAGATTATTAGACTTTTGGTGCAAGTCTCGTAAAAGGGGGGATTTTGTAGCGTGCAATAATGTAACAAAATAGTAGAGTAAAAACGGAATATAGCAAAGTAAAAAGGAAAGAATGTTCAGTAAGATGTTTAACCAATGAGAATTGAGAGTTGGGGTTATGTCCACCTTATGAGTTATACGTCTCTATTGGCTATGAGTTATGTGGAATTCAGACATGAATGTGTTTATAGAGAGTTGTATTCTATGGTAAATCCAGGCGTCTTTCGACCATCAAGGATTATTTCACTTTAACTCTTTCGAGCTTAAAGCGTGTCTAACGGTACAAACTCTCTAAGAAGTTAATCCAGTTACGGCACTAACTTTTTAACAGGGGTTGGTGCCCTATTACCTTGACATTATCTCTTTTCCAGACATATAACTTTTCTTTCGAACAAGTTAATGTTATACTGGCGTATTCTATGCGTTTGCAACCACAAGAATTTGCATTAAGATGAAGAGAATAATGATATAAGCAGCATACGTGTCATGAATTCACAAACTCATAGAAATAGATAGTATCTCATAAGGCTTCCATAACCCCAACAGAGAAGTTTAGCTATTCATGAGTGCGATGGAAATCACAATAGACATTATCATTATATCAAAATAGGATCTCACGTGTAGTATGTGTCTTGTGGCGTGAAGTCCTTTGAGAATAGCATTTCTCTTGTTGTGTAACTTAAGATCGAATAGATGAAGAGAAAGTAATAAGAATTAATTGAATAAAACGTAAAAGTATGAGAATTCGAATTGATGGAAGAATTAGAATGATTCGAAACTAGAAGTAGAATGCCTCCAATCTCTAACAAAATAGGGTATTTATAACACCCATATCCTATTCCTACTAAGCTACTGCATTGCTTATCCTAGTCCTACTAGGTTACTGCATTATTTTCCTAATCCTAATAAGTTATTGTTGATCCCCAAAGTCTTTGGAAATGCTGTTTTTGCCCGGAACAGATATTCCATGCGTCACTTTTGGTCCTTGGCGTCCAAGCTTTCCCTTCCTTCTTTCGTGAAGCTTCCTTGGGCGTCATGTTATCCATAATATGCTGAAATCTGCATCATTTATACCTGAAAACTTGCTAATCACGTTTGTTAGCTCACTTACAGGAAAAAGGACTAAAAGTGCATGAATTATATATTTTGTCCTCAAAACTTAGCTAAAATATGGGTCAATTATAGTACTTTAGGCGTGTAAATACGCCTATCATCACTTGGGTTATTGAAAATCTCATTTTGTTATCAAATAACCTAAGAAAGAGTGTGTTTAGTCCTAAAGAATAAGATGTCAGTAAGATAATAAGAATTTTTAGAGAGAAGTCTAGAAGCTCTACTAAAAAGCAGCAGACTTCTGAAGGTCCTGGTCCTAAGAAGAGGAAAATGATGGAAAGAGAACCTATCAGTGTTTCTAAAAAGGGAAAACTGGAGAAAAAAGGAACGTATGTGTCTAAGGAAGTTCAAAATAGGTCTTTGAGAAATAAAAAGGTGCTAATTAGGAGGATCTTTGATTCAAGTATATTAACAAAACCAGGTATGATGGAACTAATTAAGCTTGTTAAACATAAAATATGGCTCCATCTTATGGAAGGACCTATTCCCACAGTCCTTGATGAGGTAGTCAGGGAATTCTACTCCACATTGGACATTTTCTAAGACAGGCTGAAGATGACTATTGTGTTTCAAGGGAAAAGACTGAATCTTTATGCAACACCACTTGGGAGAATTCTGGATGTTTCTATCAGTGGTGTAAGGATTATTTTAAAACAACAGCCCTCAATAGAGTTTATAGTGAATATATCAAAGGTTAAATGAAAATCTATAGTTTCAGTAAATAGGGGATCACTCAAAAGTGAGTTACAATTAGTCTTTGATTTTATTAACGAAGTGATTCTGCCTAGATCACAAAAAAAAAACATTGGTTCAGCAGCTGATTTGTATGTGATGGAGTGTCTCAATAGTTTTTAAGTTGATCAGTTTGTCTGCTTTAATAATGGGACACATACGTAAAAATTTTCATAGGAAGAATGAAAGATATGACATGCCTTATGGATATTGGTTGAACAAAGTATTTGATTATTTTAGAATTGTCTGTGAAAATGGAACTCCTGGAACTGTGATACAACTATTTTGTCAAAAAACTCTGATCAAAATTGAGTGTGTGGAAAAGAAATTGGGTACCATCTCTTAAGAAGAGCTCAGCAAAGAGATAGAGAAATTGAAGCTCAACACAGCTGCTAAGGATACAGAGATTAGCAAATTGCAAATTACAATTTTGCATCATTTTAATGAGGATCCAAGTGTCTATGAAGAGCTTAGACCTGAGACTAATGAACTAAAGAAGAGAGTTTTCAACTCTCACTAATGAGGTTCATAGCTTGAATGCAGAGATAAATCTACTAACTAGGGAATTGTTACACTGTCATACTACAAAAAATGTTAAGATGGCACTACTTCTCTAAACCCTCTTCCTAAGTCCTTCACTTGTTTGACTTTCTTAATTCCTGTGGATTTTTCTAAGGAACAGAAAATTTAAATCTTGCATTGCAATGATACTAATACTATTTAATATAAATGAAATCCTTGTATGTGTGTTTCATCTGTCTCTTCTTTACTTTAAAAATTGTTCTTCATGTTAGTGTTGCCCCAGTGGCCATGAGTTAACTGACTTGTGTTTATTTTACTCTTGGTTTACTATTCATACTTTTCAATAATGCTAAAAGGAAGAATACTAAATATATATGGTAAGACCAGGTACCAGGTGAAGTGCAGGTATATTAACAAGGGGAGGCATGCATGTATATTGACAGGGGGAGCATGGTGCATAATGATAGGGGAACATTGAATGAGGTGAATGAATTTTGATGATCAAAGATTTGTGGCTTGTCATCGTCAAAAAGGAGGAAAATTGGTATATCTTGTTTTGATGATGATCAGCTGACAACAAGGGATCAGGTCCCTGGTTCTTTATGAATTCAGTACAACTGTCACATGTCTGCATAGTTTTGTCTGTTAGTGTAACAAACTGCATAGGTGAGTTGTGTACCAATCAAGACAATTGGCCTAATAGAAATTCTACCATATTATTATCCTACTATAAATAGAAAAGAATGTTTCTCAATTCAATGGTTTTTGCAATCTGATTATTCAAATAACAAAATGATAAAAACTCAATATTGCTCAAGTTCTAAGTTTCTATGTGCTGAGAGAGTAACTATTCTTGAGTCAAGTCTTGGTCTATAATTGAATTATTCATCTTATAAGAGTAATATTTTTCTTGTGTCTGTAGAGTTCTTAGGTAGAGTTACCTGAGTTGATATTGGTTAGAGTTAATCAATACTGAGAGTAGATCTTGGCAGAGTTGTCAAGCAGAGTTTGTAATAAAGTTATTACAAATCAGTGGAGCTTAGCTAAGCTCCAATGGATTCTATAATCATGAGTTTGATTATAGTAGATTGTTGAGTGGTTGTGAGGGAAAGCCATGGTTTTTCCTCCCTTAAGCAAGGAGGTTTTCACGTTAAACCATTGTATTCTCTACTTTCCTGCAAAGTTTTATTTCCTTACTTCTTTACTGCTTTATTGTATGTATCTAACAGAAAGGGTGATGTTAGGCGTATTTACACGCCTAAAGCACCTTAATTTACCCATATTTTTGCTAAGTTTTAAAGGACAAAGTATATAATTCCTGCACTTTTAGTCCTTTTTCCTGTAAGTGAGCTAACCAACATGATTAGCTAGTTTTCAGGAATAAATGATGAATATTTCATCATTTTATGGACTGTTGGACGCCAAAGGAAACTTCACGTAAGAAGAAAGGCAGCTTCTGGAAGCTTGTGGACTGAAAGTGATGCATGGAGAACTTGTCCCGGGAAAAAACAGCATTTCTAAAGACTTGGGGGATCAGCAGTAACTTAGTAGGATTAGGACAAGTATGCAGTAACCCAGTAGGACTAGGACAAGGATAAAAACCCTATTTCAGTAGGACTAGGACAAGGATGTTATAAAAACCCTATTAGCTGAATTTTTCAGCAAGCTTTTTATTATTCTGACTCATTCTCTTTCAATTCATTCTTACTCTCTTCTATTCTTAAATTCTTTGTTGACATTATTCTTCATCTATTTGACTTTTAATTTTCATGACAGGAGAAACGCTACTAGCAAGGAATTCACGCCACAAGTGATGCCAATACTTCCTTATCGTGATATTGTTATTGCTTTGGTATGATGATATCCTCGTGGTTTTCCTTCACAATTATGAGTAGCTAAACTTCTCTGTTAGGGTTATGGAAGCCTTATGAGATACTATCTATTGCTATGAGTTTGTGAATTCTTGATACGTATGCTGCTTATATCATTACTCTCTTCATCTTAATTGAATTCTTGTGGTTGCAAACATATAGAATACGCCAGTATAGCGTTAACTTGTTCGAAAGAAAAGTTACATGTCTGGAAAAGAGAGAATGACAAGGAAATAGGGCTACCAACCCCTGTTTAAAAGTTAGTGTCGTAACTGGATTAACCTCATGGAGAATTCATACCATTAGTATACGCTTTAAGCTCGAAAGAGTTAAAGTGATATAATCCTTGATGGTCGAAAGACACTAGGATTTACCATAGAATACGAATCTCTATAAGCGTATACATGTCTAAATTCCGCATAACTCATAGCCAATAGATACGTAAAACTCATAAGGTGGACATAACCCTAACTTACAATTCTCATTGATTAAAACCTACTAAACATTCTGTTTTTCTTTGTTACTTTGATACTCTTAATTCACGCTACAATTAAATCCCCCCTTTTTCGTAGAATTTTCGATCAATAGTCTACTAATCGTTGCATACTTAGTGACCAAGTATTCCCAATGGGATTCGACACCCAACCCAGTTGGGTTCTATATTTGAGTACGACCGCTTACACTCTTACGAGAGCTGTAGTTTGAGCGTTATCAAATTTTGGCGCCGCTGCCGGGGAATACAGTTGTCAACTATGTTTGTGATAGTTAATAGACCCTTTGGTCTAAAATTCTTGAATTTTACTTTTTGTTTGTTGTTTTTGTTTTATTTAGGTTTGTTTGAGTGTATGCCAAACACTCGAAGTTCAGGTCAACCGTTATTACCCATAAATCCTGAACCTCAACTTATTGGCAGAATAGATGCACAATGTGACATTGAAAGAAGGGTTGCTCAACAGGAGCAGGCTAGATTAGTTGCGTTGGCAGCTGCTCAAGTGCATCAACAGAATATTGATAACCCAGGTCGGGCAACAAATCCTGATGATGAGGACCTGGGTGATGATGAGTTACTTAATCCACGGCGTGCAGATGAGGTGGCAGCACCTGTGAACAGGAAAGATCGTCAAGCTAGAATGAGACCTAAACGCCGTGCTGTGCAGGCTCCTTTTGATAATGATGATGACGATCTTGATGGAGTTGGTGCCACAGGGGCTATTATTCCTCCGCCCTTGGCACCTGGAGCCAAGTTTAATATCACTAGCACCATGATTCAGCTATTGCAGCTCAAAGGTTTATTTGGTGGACTTCCAGGCGATGACCCAAATATGAATCTGGTCAATTTTATTTCAATATGCAAGTCGTTTGACAATCCAGGAGTTGGAAAGAATGCAATTAGACTGCGCTTATTTCCATTGTCTCTGTCTGGGGAGGCAACTCTATGGCTGAATGGGCTAACTCCTGATTCTATTACTAATTGGAGGCAACTGAAAGACGCTTTCCTAGAAAGATTCTTTTCGCCATCCAAGAGAGCCCAATTACGGGATGAGATCAGCAATTTTCGACAGCTTCCAACTGAAGCTCTCCACGAAACATGGGAGAGGTTCAAGAATAAGCTTATGTGGTTCCCAAATCATCAGATGACCAACATCCACTTGATGGAGATATTATATAAGGCCTTGAACTCAATGACTAAGCCAGTGGTTGATAATGCTGCAGGTGGGTCATTCATGGACCTTACTTTTCTTGAGGCAAGTGATATGCTAGATCGTATGACAAAGCAAAGTAGAGCTTGGCATACCAGGGATTCTGAGGTAGCAAGCTCTACCGTATCTATTGGCTTGACTCTAGAGCAGAGGCGTAGACAAGAGGAACGTGACCAAGATATGGCTCACATAAAAACGCAGATGGATCTTCTTACCAAGCACTTACTATCAGGGAAGACCGAAAAGGTTAAGGCCGTTGTATCACAGGGAAGAGATGAATCCGACTCTGAGAAAGAAGCGAACTACTTGAATAATCAGGGGGGTTTCTGAGGCAACGCCCAAGGAAACCAAGGTCAGAACTACTATGATAAATATGGATACAAGGACCACGATCAAGGTGGTTGGAAGAATAAGACTGACAGGAGTGGTTTGTATGTTCCTCCTGGAAATCGTGAGGTTGTGGCGTCTGGCTCTGGGAAGATGTCCATGGAAGATATGATGGCTAAGCTGTTGAAAGGAGTGGAGGCAACCAACATGGGTGTAACCGAGGTGAAGAATGATTTGTCTTCAATAAATCAATTGGTTGACTCGCATTCTACTATAATAAAACAGCTGGAGCAACAATTGAGCCAATTATCAGCGGCATTCAACCAAAGAAAGGCTGGCACCTTACCTAGCCACACTGTGCAAAACCCAAGGAATGATGGATCATGCATGGCTATTACTACCAGGAGTGGTAAAGCGTTGGAAAATCCATCCAAAGGCAAGCAGGTGGTTGATGATATAGCAGATAATGTTATTGATGCAGAATTTGAAGATGCCGTAGAAGTTGAAGTGAGTGCTCATGATGTTACACCTAGACGTCACCAGCCTGAAAAGAGTGATAATCGGAAGCAATATAAAAAGAAAGTGGTGGAGAAAACGATTCCTCTTCCACCACTACCTTTTCCACAGAGACTGAAGAAGAAAGCTGAGGACACCAGGTTTAGTAAATTCATGACCATGTTGAAGCAGCTGACTATTAATGTTCCGTTGGTGGAGGCACTGGAACAGATGCCTAGGTATGCTAAATTCATGAAGGACCTGTTGACAAAGAAGCGGGCAGCAAGTTATGAGCTGGCAAATAATGTTTATCATTGCAGTGCAATCGCTACAAGATCTTTAGTACAGAAGAAGGCAGATCCTGGTGCTTTCACTATTCCTTGCACGGTTGGATCTATGAATTTTGCTAAGGCATTATGATATCTGGGAGCTAGCATCAATTTGATGCCGCTATCTATTTATAGAAAGTTGGGGTTGGGTGATCCTACACCAACCAATATGCGGCTCGTGATGGCAGATAGGTCGGTAAAACGGCCTGTTGGTATCTTATATGATGTGTTGGTGAAGGTTTCCACCTTCATCTTTCCTGCAGACTTTGTTATTTTGGATTGCGAGGTGGATTCTGAAGTTTCCATAATCTTGGGGAGTTCTTTCCTCGCAACTGGAAGTGTGCTAATTGATTTAAGATCTAATGAGCTTTTATTTTGGCTGAATGACGAAGTAGTCCGTTTTGATGTATGCAAATCGATGAAGCAGCCTAGAGATATGGATGTGTTCTTTGTAGCTGATGTTTATTATGAGGATGAGAAAGGATTATCTGTAGAGAAGCAGCTTACTGTTGAGCCATTGTCTGTTGTGCTGTTAAATTTTTAGCAAGAGGATGTTGAAGAATATGAAGAAACTGTTTGTGCTCTAACAGGAATAAAGTCCTATTCTCATGTTACTAAGAAGCTGGACCTTGATCTTAGGAATCGACCTTCACCAACAGCGAAGACTTCCATTGAAGAGCCACCAGTGCTAGAATTGAAAGAGCTCCCCATTCACCTAAGGTATGCGTTATTGGGAGGTGGAAGTACACTTCCGGTGAGTGTTGCGGCTGATTTAGGTGAACAGCACGTAGAGGCTCTCATCTCTACTCTGAAGAGGTACAAGAGAGCTATGGGTTGGACTATTGATGATATAATTGGTATCCCTCCTGGGATATGTATGCACAAGAGTCATCTCGAAGAAGATTTCATGCCTACAAGTAAGCATCAGCGTCGTCTGAATCCATTCAGAAAACGATGCACCATTTATCTCGACGAAGTCTAAGTAATCGAGGTAACTATGTCGTGCCGCGACAATAAATCAAGCGCTACATGGGAGGCAACCCATCATTTTTAATCGTTTTGTTTTACTAAGAGTTTGTTTTTGTTAAATAAAAATCCAAAAAGAAAAGTCGAGCCACGACAAAAACTAAGGCGCTTTGTGGGAGGCAACCCATCGTTCTAATTGTTTTTGTTGTTTTTGAATAAGTGTAGGTGCAAGAGGTGTAAAGGAGGAGATTGGTTTCAAATTTTGATTTGGAAGTATTGCATGTTGAAGGTGGTAAGTTGGGAATGAAGAAGCAAAAGTCTATGAGTTAGGCATTGCCTATGAAAATCTAGGCAACGAACAAGGCAAGGCCTATGCTATGGCCTAAGCTCTCTGAATCTAGAATGCCATAGCATAGGCGCCGCCTATGCCTAACAATGCCATAGCATAGGCGTCGCCTATGCAAAAGCCTTTTGTCTCTGAATCTAGAATGTCATGGCATAGGCGCCGCCTATGCCTAACAATGCCATAGCATAGGCGTCGCCTATGCTCAACTAGGCTTTGCAAAAGGCGCCGCCTATGCCAAGCATAGGCAAAGCATTAGGCGCCTCCTATGCTCACTTTTTGGTCTCCTAATCCGATTCCAAACGGGTCAAAACCCGACCCAAGCTTGTCCTATATATAGAACCTTAGTCTTAGAACAAAAATGCATTGCAAATTCAACCTAAGCGCCGCCTACCTCTCGGAAATCTCTCAAAAAATTTTCTTTTGCTCTTTTAACTTTGCAAGAACATCTTCCAAGGCCATCAACCAAGTAAGTACTTTTTTGCTCTTCTTTTATATTCCATAAAGTACTACACTACTACGCCTATAATAAATTGTTAAATCTTGAAGTAGTGTTGGTGATTTGAATATGGTTGATTTGTTGTGATACAACTAAGTGAGTGAAAGAATACGTAAGGATGCTCTTGACTTGTTTCCAATTTGTATTTGATTTTGATACACTGTCATACTTTTGCGGAATTGACATGGTCAAGAAAATTGCATAATCTTGTAACTAGAAAGCTTACATGTTGGAATGATTTGTTCATCGAGATGAAAATCATGGTTGACTACAAACATACGATGTTGTGATTATTTCTAATGCCATAACTTGATTCAATCTCTATGTAGTAGTCTTGCTCAAAAGGTACATCAATCCAAACATGAAAGTATTGCCAAGATTTCATGAAATAGAATCAAAAAGGATAGTTAAGATGACAAGAAAAGTATGACTGCACTGATTATATTTTTGGAACATAACACCTAAACGTATATCGATGAAGTCTGAGTGATCGACATCGTTCACTTCACTAGTTTGTGCCAACAAATTAAGTGTGGGGTGGTGCCTCTACTGCTTGTTTGTTGAGTGTATCCACCGAGATGAAGCTAACATGACTATTATTTTAATCTCAGGTACAATGGCACCAAAAGTAAGACAAGGAAAAGAAAAAACAACCACTTCACAAAAAGGCCAGAAAAGGGGACGAAAAGAGCAAGGTGAATCCTCCTCGCTGCAAATACCTCGCCGCATGTTCGAAATTAAATGGGTCCTAGAGGAGGAATCAAAGGAGTGGTACAGGAACAATAAAGTGAAAAAATATGTTCATGTGGAATTGATACAAAAGGAGAGCCTAGCAAAGAAAGAACCTCGCATCTTGGCCAAAATCATGGCGCTACATCTTGATTTCATCTTCCGAGATATGGGAGAGTGCAATCTTGATCTAACGCGAGAATTCTATGCCAACTGGTCACCGAAAACTACAGGGAGTGAAGTAAAGATTCGGGGCCAAGTCCTGCAACTAAATGTGGAGTTCTTCAACTCCTTTCTAGGTTTTCCATCTGTTGATCCATCACCACTCAAGGAGTTGTATAACAGACCTCCGTACAGGGCAATCAGACACACACTGTGTGGAACAAGATCAATGGCACGTTGGAGTAGACACAAGGACACCGGTCGGCACAACACTTTCCCGTATGCTTCCTTGAACAGGGAAGCTAGGATATGGTTGTGAATAGTCAAATCTTGCCTGATTCCAGGGACATAGTACACAAAGATAATACGAGATAGAGTGTGCTTGGTGTACGCATTGATGATGAACGTCCCTATCAACATTGGGGAAATTATTCGATCTTCAATGCGTAAGGCTAGGTTGCACAAGAGGTCCCACTACAGCTTTGGCAATCTGTTGACTTCGATATTGAGGAAGGAAGACATTGAAGAGGAACCTGCAGATCATAAGCTTCCACACAACCCAAAGAAGGTTGACCTCACAAAGGTTAAAGATGTTGAATCCATGCATAGCGTCAACCTGACCACTGCAGAATAACATGCTAGGGATGAAAGCTTCTTCCGCCATTTATATGGCATGACGAGGTTTACCATGATGAGCGGGGGTCATGTTCCAACTGCTGCAGAGCTCCAACAGTTGGATTATGACTACCCAATGAATGAGCATGCGAGGGCTATGTGTGGAGTAGGTGTATATTTTGAGGAACCTCTTGATGACGACATGCCAACCGATGATGATCGACGAATACCAGACTCTGACGTGGAGGATAACTCTGATGACGATGACTCTGATGATGATTCCGATGTGGGGGGTATGACCCCAGACATAAAGGAGGAGTCCGACTAACCAGGTTCTTCTTATTTATTTTTCACTGAGGGTAGTGTGTCCCGTCTAAGTGTGGGGTGCTGGTATTTGTATGCTATACTTCTTTATCTGCATTTGCATTTATTTATGTTTTTTTGTTTTGTTTGTTAGTAGTTAAATTTTAGAAAAAAAAAATTCATAAAATTGTTCTGATAGGCAGCATGGTATTATGACAAGAGTCTATGATAAAATCATTACTATTGAGACATTTAGGCTCTAAATGTGACTCACTATGTGATAAATGTGTGGGTTAATTCCTTCATCTGTAGGGTAAAGAGTCTATACTGCTCCTAATAAAGTCGACCATGTGCCTTGTGTGTGTGAGATGATAGTATATTCTATGTTTGTGGTTGATGCTAGAACTTGCCCGGTGTGTGTGTAAAGCGAAATAAAGAGTGTGAGTTTAGGAGATGATTTAGGCATTTCTTTGACAACCTGTGATTGTTTACCTTCTTTTTACCTACCCGTGGACATTATCCTAGACAACCCTTTTGAGCCTTTAAGCCATTTTCTTTGACAACCTCATATGTAGACTAATCCATTTTTTAAGACCATAATTTGATCCAAATTCCTAAGCGCTTTAAATTGTAAAGTCATGGGACAAAATAAAAGGAAATTGGGTGAGAGTGATGCCTTAAAGTGAATTGGTACTTGAATTTGTTATGAAAAAGAATGGCTATTATAGAGGTGTGTTATAAAAAAAATGAAAAATGAAATGAAAAAGAAAAATACAAAGTTGATTCTATTTAAAATTGAATAACAAAAGAGGTGAGAAGGGGTGGTAGATTAAAAGAAAGTAGAAAGGTTATTTGAAAGAAAGTGTAAATGGCATAATGTGATGTATTAAAGCGCTTAGGGAACTTAGTCACTATTTCTGGCCAAAATAGTCCTACCCGTCCCTTAGCCTACATTACAACCTATAAAGACCTATTTGATCATAATCTTAATATTCTGATATTAGTAGAGCATTACACTAAGGGCAAGCCTATGGTCATCAGTTGCAACATATGAATTCTTTGTGAGAGTGAGAGCAAGGATAATCTTATACCCATGTTTTGAAAAATGAAATACTTGTGAGTAATTATGGGTGATATATTGTGAGACACACATGGTTGATGAGTTTTGGGTAGTCTTGTATGATTCTTTGTGCCTTAACTTTTGAATACGAATTAACCATCATCACGAGTCTATGTTGGAGGTTGAATTGTTTCTAGAAGTGATTAGAAAACTACTCTTTGTTAATAATTGTTGTGCCTGTCTTGATGAATATTTTGTGTTGTTACTGTGAAACCCTAAGTAGATGTTTATATGGACATGATTTATTGTCCGAGGACGAACAAAACTTTAAGTGTGGGGTGTTGATGTTAGGCGTATTTACACGCCTAAAGCACCTTAATTTACCCATATTTTAGCTAAGTTTTAAAGGATAAAGTATATAATTCCTGCACTTTTAGTCCTTTTTCTTGTAAGTGAGCTAACCAACGTGATTAGCAAGTTTTCAGGAATAAATGATGAAGATTTAAGCATTTTATGGACTGTTGGACGCCAAAGGAAACTTCACGTAAGAAGGAAGGCAGCTTCTGGAAGCTTGTGGACTGAAAGTGATGCATGGAGAACTTGTCCCGGGAAAAAACAGCATTTCTAAAGACTTGGGGGATCAGCAGTAACTTAGTAGGATTAGGACAAGTATGCAGTAACCCAGTAGGACTAGGACAAGGATAAAAACCCTATTTCAGTAGGACTAGGACAAGGATGTTATAAAAACCCTATTTGCTGAATTTTTCAGCAAGCTTTTTATTATTCTCACTCATTCTCTTTCAATTTATTCTTACTCTCTTCTATTCTTAAATTCGTTGTTGACATTATTCTTTATCTATTCGACTTTTAATTTTCACGACAAGAGAAACGCTACTAGAAAGGAATTCACGCCACAAGTGACGCCAATACTTCCTTATCGTGATATTGTTATTGCTTTGGTATGATGATATCCTCGTGATTTTCCTTCACAATTATGAGTAGCTAAACTTCTCTGTTAGGGTTATGGAAGCCTTATGAGATACTATCTATTGCTATGAGTTTGTGAATTCTTGATACGTATGTTGCTTATATCATTACTCCCTTCATCTTAATTGAATTCTTGTGGTTGCAAACATATAGAATACACCAGTATAGCATTAACTTGTTCGAAAGAAAAGTTACATGTCTGGAAAAGAGAGAATGACAAGGAAATAGGGCTACCAACCCCTATTTAAAATTTAGTGTCGTAACTGGATTAACCTCTTGGAGAATTCGTACCATTAGTATACGCTTTAAGCTCGAAAGAGTTAAAGTGATATAATCCTTGATGGTCGAAAGACACTAGGATTTACCATAGAATACGAATCTCTATAAGCGCATGCATGTCTGAATTCCGCATAACTCATAGCCAATAGATACGTAAAACTCATAAGGTGGACATAACCCTAACTTACAATTCTCATTGATTAAAACCTACTAAACATTCTGTTTTTCTTTGTTACTTTGATACTCTTAATTCACGCTACAATTAAATCCCCCCTTTTTCGTAGAATTTTTGATCAACAGTCTACTAATCGTTGCATACTTAGTGACCAAGTATTCCCTGTGGGATTCGACACCCAACCCTGTTGGGTTCTATATTTGACAACGACCGCTTACACTCTTACGAGAGCTGTAGTTTGAGCATTATCAAAGGGACCTGGTCCCTTTTAAGGTGGTGCACCCTCCAAGATTCATCAACTCTCTACTAGAATTATCATAATTGACTATGTAACATCAAAGAATAATGTGTTGAATCCACTTATAAAAGGCCTAACTAGAGAGGAAATTGAGAGATCATCAAAGCGAATGGTTTTACGGCCTAGGACAAGTCATCACGATGATAACTCTACCTAGCGGACAAGAGATTCCTAGAACTAGGTTCAAGGAGATCAAACAAATTTGTGACTGACGGTTCAACATTGTTAATTAACTCAATTCATTCTCATGATGAAGACAATGTTCAGAAAATAAGGATAAAACTTATGATTTGAAGCTTTGTAATGGTTTGTAAGTTTGGAAGGTATGACCAAATAGATTGATACATAGGATAAAACATTTTGGAATCACCTATGTGAGGTTGAAGTGGATCCACTTCAAGAAGAATGATAGTAAAGGCTTGTTCTCTAAGTTCTCATAAAACTAGATAGTGTTCATGGCCAATACAAATAAATTGGTGAGAACCATAAATGATAAAAGGCTAGTTGTGTGACTTTTGTTGTTTAGGTGTATACAAAATTTCAATGGTTCAATCAAAAATTTCTCTATTTTTGAATGCACATGAAGAAGTGCGGACACATATCACAACATACCTCAAAGGGACGCGACCCTTTGAGGTACTATTTGAGAATGGAAATAGGACTTGCATGTGCACTTGACCATCTGTGGACGCAGATGCCAGGGTCGGTTGGAACACAGGTCGAGATAAAACTTTTTTTTTTATGAAAGTGACCTGTAGCCACATATGGCCCATCTACAGCCGCATGTGGGGTTCGTAGATAGGTGCCATTTCAAATCATTATGAGTATTCATAAATCATTGCTTTCTTTCTAAAGCAACACCTTTGACTATAAATATCTAATTTTTCCTCAGGTAAAGGAACAAAATTTTGAAGTAAAAAAATACTTCTTCTTCTTGAAAAACTAAAGTGTAACTTATAAATCATTGAGTGAGTTCGTAGTTTAGCAAATTTGAGGTACCACTATTTGCTTAAAGGTAATTATTTTATTCCAGGAGGATATATTTCATCAACCTCAGGTACTTGAGTGGAATAAATTCTTTAAGGACTCATCATGAATTCACTGGAATTAATTCTTTCATTTCTTCATCTCTTTCTTGATGGTTTTTCTATTTTTCAGAAAAATAGTTTGAACTTTATTTTGATTGTTAATAAGTGGTTTGAACTTGTATTTGAATTTCTTATTGTAAATACAAATTTTCTACCTGGAAAATAATAATTTTAAGGAAATTATACATATGTATTTTTTTATTTTTAGAGACTAAAGTCTTTTGGTTTTCTACTTTATTTGAACTTGATAGTGATTTAAAGATATAAGAAGATCATCACAAGCCAAAGATTCATTTGATTGACGATTTGTAGAACATAAAAACTTCATCATTAAACTAGAAATAAGTTGTTTAAAGTTCAAGACTTTATTTATAGTATTTATGATACTAAATAGGTTGTCTATTTATGGCAGCAAAATGTCTTGAAAATTAAATTAATGATGGAATGACAGATGTTGCAGCAACTGACATTTCTATTTTGAGTCGTTGGCATCGGTGGAAAAATAAGAAAAAAAATTTGGTGTTGATTTCAAACGATGGTAATTAAAGATGTTCTTTTACTTTACTACCTTAAGTCTGCAAAATTTCATCACGAAAAGCATTCCTGAATTACCGGAAGAAACTCCAAAAAGGGATTGTTTCTAAGTAACTAAAGTTTGGAAACACTCAGATTTTTTATGTAAGAATTATATTTTGAGTATCCTACAAGATGATCTGTACAATTGTGTATAACAACTTGGAGATCTCTATGAAATTCTGGGATACTTTAGAAAAGAAGTACAAAATAGAGGATGTCAGAATGAAGAAATTTATTGTTGCAAAATTTCTAGACTTCAAGATGGTAGAAAGTTGTAGCTACCTAAGTCAAGAGTTGCAAGTCATAATCCATGAACTACTTGCTGAAGGTAGAATTTCATTTAATATCTTTGTTAAAAAAATTTAAAAAGTTTTAAACAATCACTTAACCTTGGTTGTAGGTTTAGTTGTGAATGATGTTTTTCAAGTGGCTGCAATAATAGAGAAGTTACCACCCTTGTGGAAGGACTTCAAAAACTACTAAAAGCATAAGTGCAAGGAGATGTCTGTTGAAGATATTATTGTGAGGCTGAGGATTGAAGAAGATAATAAGGCAGTAGAAAAGAGGTACCGTAGGAGTTCTGCAATAATTGGAGAAAATATTATGGAAGATGATCTCACTAAATCAAAGAAGAAATAGAAAGCATCGGGACAACAAGACAATCCTCGTAAGAAAAAATTTAAAGAAAATTGCTTCAATTGTGGCAAAGTTGGCCACAACTTTACTGATTGTTGGGCTTCGAAGAAGAGCAAGAAAAAGGATCAAGCAAACATGATTGAATCTAAAGAAGAAATGGACAATCGTTGTGTTATGTCTTCAGAATGCAATCTAGCTGGAAATACTAGAGATGGTGGATTAATTTTGGTACCTCCCTTTTTTGATGCATTCCACCTAATGCATGCCAGCAAAGAACAATTTGCATCATATGATCTGGCTCAAGCTAATGATAAGATATTCATGACGAACTCTGTTATGGCAGAGGTTGAAGGAAAAAGCAATATTTACTTGAAAATGATATTTGGCAAAGTAGTGACACTAAATAATGTCTTTCATGTTTCGGAATTGCGAAATAATTTAGTTTCTACTTCACTTTTGACTAAGAATGAATTCAAATATGTATTTATTTCTGACAAAGGTGTAATAAGTAAGGTGAAGTATATGTTGATAAAGGTTACCTCACCAAGGGACTTTTTAAGATCAATGTGATGATAATTTATATGAAAAAAAGTTTTGGTTCTTCATACTTACTTGAGTCAAACGATTTATGACGTGAATGTTAAGGACATGCCAATTATAAAATCTCTAAAAAAATAAATTAGTTTGAAAGTTTTGCCTAATTTGGAGTGCAATAAATCAAAGTATCAAGCATGTGTTGAATCTAAGTATGATAAGCATTCGTATAAGTTTGTTGAAAGAAATTCCAATTCCTTAGACTTAATTCAAACAACATTGGTGATATGAAGTCAATACCATCTCGTGTTGGAAAAAAAATCATGATTTTTATCGACGATTGCACTAGATATTATTATGTTTATTTGCTGAATAGTAAGGATGAAACAATAAATGCATTTAGTCAATATAAAACTGAAGTTGAAAATCAGTTAGATAAAAAGATTAAAATAATGAGAAATGATGGGGGTGGAGAGTATGAATCTCCTTTTGCGGAGATATGCTTAGAAAATAAAATTATCCATCAAACTACTTTCCCATATTCACTCTAATCAAATTAAATTATGGAAAAGAAAAATCGAACATTAAAGAAAATGATTAATGTCTTACTTAATAAGTTCAGATTGAATACTCAATAGAGTTCTCCATAACAAGACATAATCTATTTCATATGAGAAATAGAAAGAAAGGTAACCCAACTTGAAATATTTCAAAGTATGGGGGTGTCTAGCCAAAATTCAAATTCCTATACCGAAAAGGGTAAAAATAGGGCCAAAGACTATGGACAATGTTTTCATCGGATATGCTACAAACAGTAAAGCATGTCGATGTATGATTCATAAATTCAATCATCTGAATATCCATGATAATAATATAACTAAATCAAATAATGTTGAGTTTTTAAAACACATTCATCCATAGAAAACTACACATGAGTTGTCTAGTGAAGGGTCTAAACGATCTAGGATTGAACCAAAGGAGAATGTACTTGATGAATAAAATTCAAGGTGTAGTAAACGTCAAAGGGCGTCAACTTTCTTCAGATAAGATTTTGTAACATTTCTTCTCAAAAATGAGTCTCAAACATTCAAAGAAGCGATCTCAACTGTGACCTCATCCTTTGAGAAAGAGGCCGTCAATAGTGAGATTAATTCAATCACAAGCAGCCATACATGGGAGTTGGTTGATCTTCTTCCAAGAAATAAACCTTTAGGTTCAAAATGAATCTTCAAAAGGAAAATTAAAGTTGATGGTACTATTGACAAATATAAGGCAAGACTTATTGTGAAAGTCTTTAGACAAAAAGAAGGTCTTGATTATTTCGACACATACTCGCCAATAACTAGGATAACGTCTATTTGAATGTTGATTGTGTTAGCTATGGTATATGATCTTGAAATCCATCAAATGAATATGAAAATGGATTTCTTAAATGGAGAATTGGAGAAAGAAATTTACATAGAATAAACTGTGGGTTTTGTGGTTCCTAATAAAGAAAGAAAAATGTGCAAACTTGTTAAATCACTTTATGAACTAAAACAAGCACCCAAACAGTGGCATGCAAAGTTTGACCTAACCATGTTGGCAAATGAATTCAAGATAAATAAATGTAAAAAATGCGTTTATATTAAAGACACTCTAAATCACAAAGTCATTATTTTTGTGTATGTGGATGACATGTTGATCAACAGTATTGACAATTCTGACATAAATGCTACTAAATGAATGCTAGAAATCAAATATAAGAATTCATAAACTCCACAAGGATTGACATTATAATAGTCTCATTACATTGAAAAAGTACTTGACAAGTTCAAGTATGTGAATTCTAATATTGTCAAGACTCCATTAAATGTGAGTTTTGCACTTCAAAAGAACAAAGCAGAAAGTGATTAACAATTGGACTACGCAAGAGTGTTGAAAAGTTTGATGTATATCATGAATTGTACGCGATCAAATATAACATGTGTTATTAATAAATTGAGTCGGTACATAAGTAATTCAATCAGTCTCATTGAATGGCAATGAAAAGAGTTTTGCGATATCTAAAACATACTCAAAATTATGTTTTGCATTATAAAAAATATCCAACAGTAATTGAAGGATAACGTGATGCAAATTAGGTCACCGGGTCAAATAAAGTAAAATTCACGAGTGGATATGTATTTACTCTTGGTGGAGGAGCAGCCTCTTGAAAATCATCAAAACAGACATGTATTTTTTGCTCTATAATTGAATTAAAATTTATTGCATTAGATAAAACCAGTGAAGAAGTTGGATGGCTCCAAAATATCTTGGAAGATATTTCGTATAGGCTCAAACCTTTGGCACTATTATGCATATATTGTGATAATCAAGCGGCAATAGATAGGACAAGGAGCATGATGTATAATGATAAATCTCTTCACATAAGACAAATACATAATATTGTTGTCTCTAGTGAAATTATCACGGTTGACTAAGTGAAGTCAAAGAATAATGTGTCGTATCCACTTACAAAAAGCCTTACTAGAGAGGGAGTTGAGAGATCATCGAAAGGAATGGGTTTGTGATCTAGGACAAGTAGTCATGACGATAACTCTACCTAGCGGACAAGAGATCCCTAGAGGTAGATTCAAGGAGATCAAACAAATTTTTGATTGACGATTCAACATTGTCAATTAACTCAATTCATTCTCATGATGAAGATAATGTTCAAAGAACAAGAATAAGGCTTATGATTTAAATCTTTTTAATGGTTTCTAAGTTTGATAGATTTTACCAAATAGTTTGAAAGGATTAAACGTTTAGGCATCACCTTTATGAGGGTGAAGTAAAAGTCGCTTCAAGAAGAATGATAGTAAAGGTCTATTCTCTAAGCTCTGCTGAAATCAGGTAGTGTTAATGGATGAAATGAACAAAAGTGTAAGAATCATAAACGATAAAAGAATGGTTGTATGATTTGTGTTGTCTAGGTGTACACAAAAGTTTGACGGTTGAAAGATATTGCATCTACCGATTGACCGAGTGCATCCGATGCAAGTTCACTATGAAAAGTTCAAAGGAAAACTTACTTATCCAGATGCAATTAGTGTTTTCTTGTAGATCACACACTTGTTCGTATATTTTTGATGAAATAGCCATTCTCCATTCATGTGGATTGTTGGGTTCAAGTGATGAAAGTGAATGAAAAATGAAGGGAAAAGTAAAAATGTGAGTTCACTTTATAGAAGAGTGTTTCTCCCACATTGGTGGGATAAAGAAATATTCTTATGATTAAATTAAGAAGCATTCCTCATCTAGATACTGAGACAAGAAGAAGACAAGCCTTGCGTCGTTGTCGTCGTCGCTCGATCACCTTCGATTTTGGTTATGAATTTGGATTTGTCAAATAATCGATCGAGAGATTATCTTTTGGACAAAATTTATTTAAAACTTGAGAGTTAATGATGCAAAAATTCAATCTGAAATTCCCTCATTTGTGAATGCACATAAGAAAGTGCGGGCCCATGTCACAATGCACCTCGTAGGAACGCGATCCTTCAAGGCACTGTATGAGAACGAAAACGAAACCTGCACGCGCACCTGGCCATCTGAGGAGGCAGATGCTAACGCAGTTGAAACATAGGTCAAGACAAACTTTCTATTTTTTGATGAAAGAGACATGCGGACGCATGTGTCCCATCTACAACCGCAGGTGGGGCCCGCAGATAGGCATCGTTTCAAAGCGGTGTGATTGTTCATAAATCATTGCTTCCTTTGTGAAGCACCATCTTTTGGCTATAAATATCCAATTTTTTCCGCAAGTAGTCCAAAACTTTGAAATAAAAAAACTCTTCTTGAGAAACTCAAATATGATTTACAAATCGTTGAGTTTGTAGTTCAGAAAATTTGAGTTACCACTATTTGCTAAAGTGAATCATTTTATCCTAAAAAGATATATTCCATTAACCCCAGATATTTGAGGAAAATCTTTTCTTTAATGACACACCGTGAATTAGGTAGACTTGATTCTTTCATTTCATCTTTTTCTTGATTGTGTTTCTATTTTTCAAATAATAGTTTGAACTTCATTTTAATTGTTCATAGGTTGTTTGAACTTGTGTTTGAAATTTTTGTTGTAAATACAGATTTTGTACCCGAAAAACAACAAATTCATGAATCAAATGTATAGCAGACTTGTTGAGACAAAAATGAACTTTCCAGTTTCCATTCTATTTAAAAATTCTTGCATCCAAAATGGCGCAGGGTGCGAAATCAACCCTATAGTTTTACAAATAAGAGGCTAAAATTATTTTGTAGCTACACTATTGAAGGAAACAATGCCAATTTACATGCCAAAATTTGAAGAAAGACCTATCACTTGCTGAAGCTAGCGAAACAGATTTACACGGCAAATAAAACACGCAATTGAGAAAACTCCATTTGCATACACCTTACTCTGTTATCTACTTTGAACATTAGGCCCCCATATGCGAATAGTTTGATCATCGCTTGCTGACGCTAGCATTTGAGGCCTTTTAGGATTCCAGCTCACACAGTTCACAGTCATTGAATGGCCACACAATATCTCAATAGGCTTCGAACCTCGGCGATTCCATATGTACACCTGCTACAATGCAAACCATCTCACATGATTTACTTGGATCAATATTCAAAACAAAAAGAACGAATTGACATTGCAACTAGTGATCGGATGGAATCACATACTTCAAGAAAAATATCAGCAATAATAGCAACACCATATTTACCAGAAAATAGCATGTGCCCACTACTTGTGCATACATGGGACAAATGAAACTAGACCAACATTTAATAATATAGTCTCTTAATCTAGGACCATGGTGTAATCACAACCGAGTGCCCCTAAGATTACTGCTATTTTTGGTTCAAGCGAAGAGAGGAGTTGTAAGAGCACAGAGGGGAAGTGAAAAGGAACGGTACAATGTCTCTTGTTTGGTCAGAAAGAGTGTGGGGGGGGTGGGAGGTGGGGGGTGGAGGTACTATATAGCAGCTTCAACCTTCTCAAATAGAAAGGGAAGGAAGAACCAAATCAGCAAGTCACCCTCTGATTCCCTTGCTGATACAAGTGTGACTACGAAGCTCAACGTGTGCAAGTGCTGCCAAGGATCGTCCAAGGAATGTCAATGTTGAAACGTGAGATGGATCAAAGACACACCCAAAGCCGCCCATTTGCTACACTAGAGAGGCGGCCTTTGAAGCGTTTTCATTAAAGGGGCACCTTTGTCATTTTAAGTCTTATTTGTTATGTAATGTAAATAGAACAAGATAGGTTTTTTGAGAGTTGGTTGATTATTATTGTAAGACTTGAACTTTTGAAACACCAAGTCCTCTCTTCTTGAGGCACAAAACCGAAACTTGTAACTAGGATAGCATTCAAGGGTGGAATCTCTTGTGATTGCTTGTTTGTGAGAAACGTTGGTGCTTGAATGGTGGACTCTGCTCTTGTGTCGTCGTAAGAGTTAGGTGATTGTGTGTGGAGGTGTTATGGGTCTTAGAGTTTAATATACTCTTTGGTTCTTAGGATTTACACCACCTTTGTCTAGCTAGCTATCCTTTCGTTTATTGTCGTCTTGTAGTAGTTTGTGTCTTGTGTTGTAAGCCGTGGGGTGTTGTTCCTATTAAAGCATTGTCATTGTTCTTCATTGTTCATCTTATTGTTGTTCACTTAGGTTGGGTTGTTGACTGATTTGGTGTCCAAACACCTTGTTTTCTTCTCATTCTTGTGTTGTCATTCTAGGCCAAGACTTGGTCCCTTGAGCTCTCGGATTGTAGTGTGTTTTGTGACGTTTTTTAGGCTGTTTTGTGTCATCTTTGGGTTGTAAGGTATCATTTGGTATCAGAGCGAAGGCTGGTTGTGTTCCTACACTACCAATGTTGGGCTCTCTTAGTCGAAAAATCAAAAAAAAAAAAGTGTTGAAGTGTTCTTGTTCTTGGCCGAGTGTTCTTGTTGTTGTTGTGTTTGGCCGAGATTTGTGTCTAGATTTGAGTGTGTTTTGTTGCCTTAGTTTGTTTCTAGTGTTGGTTCTCTTTCTCCTCAACACTATGGAGTCTACAACCCAAGTTCTTGAGCAAGATTCGAGTTGTGTTGTGGTGTTAAGTGGGCAGTTTCTTGGTGGTGGTGGTGGTGTTCATCTTGTGTTCTTATGTTGAGTTGGAGAAGTTGTTGTTTGATCTTTGAAGAGCATAGAAAGATAAGACTTTGTGTTTGACTTGAAAACATTTTCAAGACAAACACCAAAGTAGAAAAAGAAAAAGAGCCCTCCAAAAAGCAAGTTACCAAAAAAGAGTAAGGCACATTTCAAACTTAGACAAAAGAGAAAAGAGACAAGACTACCCCAAAAAGTTGTCTTACCAAAAGAGTGCAAGTTGGTAGAACGTTGGTGGAAAGCTTTTTGACTCTTGAAAAGAGAGTCTCTCAAGTCTTGTAAGCCTATACCATAGCTGAAATATCTTCCTCAAAGGTGTAGTATTGAACATCAAAGTCTTGGAATAAATTCTCTTCAACAACATGTGTTTTTGTCTGTCTTGTAAACTTGTTTAGTTTTCTTGTTGCCGTTTGTGTGGTGGTGTTGCTTGCGGTTCAAGACTTGAACCTTTGTTGGTGTGTTGTGTGTGACATTGTGGACTATTTTTTCGTGCAATGGAACCCGAGACCTCAAACTCTCAACCCATGGGGGAACACAATGCTACTAGTATCATTTTGGCTCGCCTTGAAGCTATGTCCCAAGACATGGCTAAGATGTCCGCGGGTATTGAGAAACTAGACTCGGATGTTGTATCTATGAAGGTTGAAGTGTCCGTTATGGATGGGACATTGGAGAGAGTGGAAAGCCAAAGAAGTCGACCCTCTACCCCTCGGAACATTTCACCAACTAGTACTCCTGAGGCGATGCACCAAGTGTTATATCCACCAATTGCCAAAAACCAAACCAACCCCTACTCCCAACACCGAGATCATGATAGACCAAGCCATCCTCCACTTCACCAAGTCCAACAAGAAAGATTTGAAACTCAAATGCCACCAAACCCGAGCCCTCCACTTAACCAAAGGCCTCACAGTGCAATCCAAACTCCATTAGACCAAAGGCCTTACCTTCCACCCAACCCGAATCCACTTAACCCAAATCAACCAAATCGTGTTGAGGGATATGGTAGGGAGGAACCACATGGGGTTTATAGAGCTTATGGTGATGTTTACTTGAGCGAAGAGGAGATGAGGGGTAGACAAGGTGATCCGAGGGAGGTTGATAGACAATGTGAGCCGAGGGAAGTTAATGGCCGAGAGGAGAGAGTTGGTCATTGGAACTAACATGGGACCCAAAACCGTGAGTTAGGCATCAATACCATCAAGGTGGGGCTTCCAACCTTCAAAGGTGAGAGTGATCCGGAAAAGCTTCTAGCTTAGGAGTCCATTTGTGAGAGAATCTTCCAAGTTAATGACCTTACTGAGGAGAAAAAAAGTTGTTATGCGATTGTGCACTTTGAAGGTTATGCTACTACGTGGTGGGAATATGTGAAGCGGTTTGGCAATGTTTTGATTGAGGGGCAGCCCCCTCCTTGGTTTCGGTTAAGGTACCTCATGAGACAAAGGTACTTGCCCGAGAGTTACCACCAAGAGCTCCTTGCTAGGTTGTATAACTTGAGGCAAGGGAACAAGAGCGTCGTGGCTTACTATGATGAGTTCCAACAATTCATTTTGAAACTTGATCACCGAGGGGAACAAGTGAGTCACGACATTGTTTGATTCAAGGTGGGGCTGAATAGAGACATTGCTTTGCGGTTGACCCTCCACAAGTTCGACACCATCGATGCCATCTTCCAAGCCGCCTTGGAAGTTGAGAAGGATTACGGGAAAATGCGGGTGCTAAACTTAAACGGCAATCATCCTCGGGTTGGCACAAGGACAAGAATGATCCATCCATGGTGGGGCAACCCGAGGCCAAGGTTGTCCAAGCCGAGAACAAAGCTCACTAAAGGTACCCTCCGAGTAGTGAAGGTAAACCGCATTCTTCTTCTAATCCTAAGGGCTTTCAATGCTTTAAATGCCAAGGTTGGGGACACAAGGCTAATGAGTGTCCAAATAGAAGAAATGTGATCCTAAGGGAGGGGAAATTGTATTTTCTTGGGGAGGAGTTGGGACTTGAACCGAAGGAGATTGATGATCAATCTCAAGATGGAGAGAGGGTAGAACCCGAGAAGCCTAGCGATGGTGATGAGGTAGATATTTGTTGGTCACGTGAAGGTGAGATTGAAGTGCCATTGTATATGGAAAGGAAGGTCATGCTTAGTAATGGTTTAGAAGAGGAAACCAAGAGTGAGGAAGATGAAGAAGAGGAGGAGCCGAGAGTCAAGGTTGTGGGGTTTTCCCACAAAGGCCCTTTATTGCTTACTAACCAAGATGCTAGGCACTTTGCCTAGCATCCATTCTTCTTATGTGCAGGTTGAAGAACATGTAAGTCCAAGGAGCATGCTTGATGATCTCATGGGACCCTTGGTTGAACGTCCTAACCTAGAGAAGAGCAATGAAAAGATGATACCAAGAGTAAAGCTTGTCGGTAATGATTGCTTGAATTTGAGGGCAAATTCCTCTCAAGAGGGAGAGGATGATACAAGCATGACTACGAAGCTCAACGCGTGTGCAAGTGCTGCCAAGGATCGTCCAAGGAATGTCAATGTTGAGACGTGAGATGGACCAAAGACATACCCAAATTTGCCCATTTGCTACACTAGAGAGGCGGCCTTTGAAGCCTTTTCATTAAAAGGGCACCTTTGTCATTTTAAGTCTTATTTGTTGTGTAATATAAATAGAACAAGATAGGTATTTTGAGAGTTGGTTGATTATTATTGTAAAACTTGAACTTTTGAAACACCAAGTCCTCTCTTCTTGAGGCACAAAACTGAAACTTGTAACTAGGATAGCATTCAAGGGTGGAATCTCTTGTGATTGCTTGTTTGTGAGAAACGTTGGTGCTTGAGTGGTGGACTCTGCTCTTGTGTCGTCGTAAGAGTTAGGTGATTGTGTGTGGAGGTGTTAGGGGTCTTAGAGTTCAATATACTCTTTGGTTCTTAGGATTTACACCACCTTTGTCTAGCTATCTATCCTTTTGTTTATTGTCGTCTTGTAGTAGCTTGTGTCTTGTGTTGTAAGCCGTGGGGTGTTGTTCTTATTAAAGCATTGTCATTGTTCTTCATTGTTCATGTTATTGTTGTTCACTTAGGTTGGGTTGTTGGCTGATTTGGTGTCCAAACACCTTGTTTTCTTCTCATTCTTGAGTTGTCATTCTTGGCCAAGACTTGGTCCCTTGAGCTCTCGGTTTGTAGTGTGTTTTGTGACGTTTTTGGGGGCTGTTTTGTGTCATCTTTGGGTTGTAAGGTATCACTTGCTCTGGTATTTACGAATCTCCATCAGCAGAAAGAGTTGAAGAATGATTGTAGGTGTTATTCAGCTTTCCAACAGCAACTTCCTTTACTTTTCTCTTTTTTAAGAAAAAAAAAACTGATCTTTCATCCACTTTTTGATTCATGTATTTCGATATAATGCTAGAATTAGTTAAACAATTCACTAGTCAGCAACTTAGTTACATGCAGTTACTTGTAGCTTTAGGAAGTTAGTCTGTTCAAACAGTTGGGGGCCATTTGGTTACAGGATAAGAGCAGAGTTAATCATGAATAAACTGCTGCATAAGTTTTACCATGTTTGGTAGTAATCTTTTGTCATGTGTAAAATTCAACACACATAAAACTATGGTTAGCAAATCAGAATCCCACATAATTAACACATGTATAAATTATGAGTCAATTTATGTATTATTTTATGCAGGGTAGAAGATGGAATAACTAATACATGAATAAAAAGGTAAAAGTGACAAATTTAGCATTATCACTTCCAATTAAATACTTCCTTTTCTAAAGAAAACAATCAGTTAAGAGTTCTCCAGACTTGTAAAAGTTGCATTCTATAAATATTCCTTGAGTTGGTGTCTATGTTCTGTTTGCCAGTTTGTTAATTTAACTATGGATTGTGAAGGTTCTTTTCACGTTAAATGAAGATGAGTCTAATTTGATAATTGGAGCCACAACACTAGGATTTCAAGGTTGACTCAATGATGTGTTCCAGATTTGTTGGGTTCTACATCTTACTTCGGGTGCTGGGGAGGTAAACGTGTGTGTGTGTGTGTAACTAACACCCCTCAACCAGGGGTCAGAATAACTAAGTTCATGATATTAGAAGCATCATATCTTTACCTGCTATCTGGAATCATTTGGTTTGCAATGTAAGAGCAAAATCTGGGTGTAAAACTTTGCATTATAAATTGGCCATTTGATTCCTATTCTGGTTTCTGAATAAACAATACCGAAAATAATCTATGTATTATTTTATACCAAAATGACATGAAAAATGAGGATACACGTATCAGCAATACATGTATTACATCACCCTTTTTTCAAGATAAAAAATAATGTCTTAGGTCACCTAAATGACAATTTCTTTAAACTATTAGGGGTCGTTCGGTAGGAGGGATAAGGATAACTAATCCCGGGATTAATTTAGAAAAGGAGCTTATCCCATGTTTGGTTGGGACAAAATGCATGGGATAACTCATCCCGGATTGTAGTGTTTTTCTTTATCCCTCCTTGAGTGTAGGATAACTAATCCCGGGATCGCTTATCCCGGGATAACTTTCCAACCAAACGACCCCTTGTCTAGTTAACCATCTCTTACGTATTATCACCTAGTTTCTTCTAATAACATTTGTAGTCCGTAATATGAATTTCAAAATAACAAGTTCGAAGAGGAATCTAAATTTTAGTTTACTATATTCATTTATCTAACATTTTAGTATACCTCATATTAATTTTTCTCTAATAATTTTTCATTATTGGAGGTGGTCAGAATTGATAATGCTCAATTATGTTATGTTCATTATATTTAATCACATACGTTATAGATTCACTTTACAATCAAATTTAGATTAACCGAATAATCCAATTATTATTATCCACCATATTACAATCCCACAATTATAATTTGTGTATTAGTTGCCAGTGTATAACTTGACCCCTATGTCTCTGTATATTATGTTTAAATTAATATCATCCACTATCTGGCAAATAGACAGCAGTTAAAAGGCAGAAAACTCAATTATTTACCTCAAGAAATTGAAACATAAAATCTTTAAAAAAAAGGAAGGAAACAAACACAAGGCAACATATTTTGGAAATGACAGCATCAAGTGCGATAGATTTGTGGCGAGGCAACAAGCAGTTATAAAATTCTGCACATATCAACCTCTTTTTTATTTTTCCTATACAAACTAACATCCCAACCCCCCAAGCCCACCCCCCACAGGCACTCCGACCGAAGGGGCGAAATAGTGCTTTCCCACTTTTTCCTCCTTAATGAACTCAACACAACCTCATGGTTACAGTAGACCATCCCTCACTCTTGCACATGAACATTCAAACAAATGACAAGGTATGTATGCAAAGTTGAGCACATATACAAAGCAGCGAACCTCCATATGACCCTTGAGAAGTAGGAAAGGGAATAAAGAAGGGACAATAAAGAAACAGTTCACAAGATTTTGAGAATGACACTACACCGCAAGGGAGGCATGTGTAGTGACAAATTTCTGGCAATATGATTCAAACACATGGAAAAGTAATATGATGATTATGCAAATTTATAATGCAGTTAGTCTGTGAAACAATGTGTGCTTGTATTACAATAGACCTAGTATAGTCTTGCTTATAAATCTTTCAAGATCTATCTAAGCATAAAGTGAGAGCTATTAAGCTAAAAAAAACATTCTCCAACAAATCATTCACGTTAAAGATTGAAGTTCTTGATCACGTTGCTTATTATTATCTTTTTTGGGGCGGCGGGGAGCGGGGATTGAGGCATTAATGAACGAGCATACCTTTGAATCTTCACTACCACTGGCGATAAAAGTGCTATCCAATCCTCCAAAACAGGAGCGTATCACATACTTATGTTGTCTGTGGCCTTTAAACTTCAAGGGGCTAAGCCACTTGCCCGCAATATCCCACATATGAATTTCTTGACTATTAAGGTTTACTATGAAAAATTTACCATCCCCTGATAATGAAAGGGATGTGAGTGGATGTGCCTCTGAAATCACACGTTCAGCACTTGTCCCCACATTCAATATTCGGATATCTCTGTCAGAAAATATACTGATAAGTTTTTCTCCGTCAGCTGTAATAGCAAGATCAAGAACCTTTGGCA
Organism: Capsicum pubescens; assembly: GCA_030864215.1. Lineage (NCBI taxonomy): Eukaryota > Viridiplantae > Streptophyta > Magnoliopsida > Solanales > Solanaceae > Capsicum > Capsicum pubescens. The sequence continues at coordinate 212,961,801 of CM061546.1, forward strand.
TCCGCATCCCTTTCCAAGATCTGATCTCATTACCCTCACAGTCCCACATGTATATGCCTTTTTCAGGGTCCGAACTGCCACAGACGAATCTCTTAGAATCGGGAAACCAAGCACATGAGCTGATAATGAAACCAGCATCTCCATATGTGTGCTTACATGTACCTGTCTCCACGTCCCAGAGATTGAGCACTTCTATGTTCCCACAGGTTAGCAACATTGTATCATCAGGGCTCCAAGCTACAAAAGAAACTGGCTTTTGATGGCTCCGCAGCACATGTCTCTGGGTCAGTTTCCCATCATCCAGTACCTGAAAGTAATTATTAAACCCACTCAGAAAAAAATGGTCAATCGGATCCTTGTGGCCTTGAATATAAAAGCCGATAGTTATGTTGTACTGTACAACTTGTACACAATTGATTAACCCCCATTCGTGGAAACTTGCTGATGCCCCATCTATAGAAGTGTAGTAATATAGAGAACTCATGAAGAAAAAAAAAAATCAAACAGGTTGCATAGATTGCTAGACGTCATTTCTGGTAAGTTTTAATTTTGTAGGTTCTGCATATCCGAATCTAAATTAAATCATCCATAATATTTTTGAAACTGGTAAATTATTAAATCATCCATAATGTACGACAACATCTTGAACAAAATATGTTTACACAATCACTATCAACAAAATGCTTAGTCATTAACTGTCAGAAATATCAAAACCAGATGTCATGTCTCCCAAAAACTGTTGGCATGAGTCACACCCCTATAACATACCATCCTAAACTAGGAATACATCTGACAAGAAGTATATGCACTAAGACCAGGAAGTCCACTTGAAATCTTCTTTTTTTACCGATGAAGAAAGTCTTCATGAAATCATAAGCACTGTCTTAACTAAGAATAGATTGATGTCTTTCCAAGGTCTTTAGGAGCCATCTCTTGTGAAGCACATGTCATAAGCATTCTTTGACCCATATGTATTGACTGCTAAATTTGTCCTTAATAAACTCCATTAAAAACTACCCCTGTCACCAATTTGCCCAGGTGAGTAACGAACAGGCCGTAGGCAAAGGAGGCCCCTTTCCCAATCAAAGTCCTCACCCAGCAAGCCACCCCAACCCTACAGCCAAAAAAGGCCACAACAGGGGCCTTCCTCAAGGGAGGAGTTCAGACCCGGAGAAAGAAAGCAGTAGACAGAAAAGAGAGAGAGTAACCATTCAACACTGTTCCAACCTCGGTGTCTAAATAGAACGTCAACAACAACAACATACCCAGTGTAGTCCCACAATGTGGGGTCTGGACTAAATAGAACGTCTATACGGCAAAAATTTATAAGAGTTTAGCTTCATAATGTTGGTAACGGTTGACCACTTTAAGATTGATCTTGAGCAACCAATCCGGCAGAACAACTCAAAACTCAAAAGATAAAGAAGTAACGTTAATCTCTTCATGCTCGTTCCAAGCTCGAAGTACCATTTGTACAAATAAGAATCCCCTTCGTTACATGCTTTCTTCTTCATATAGATAGATATAGGATCTATGGGGCAATTACTTAGAAGTACATTTTGTGCTACAGCCCTTCCTATCTGATAGAAAAGGATCCCATGATCCTGAACCGATCTTACCTGGATCGCAAATCCCAAGTTTGTCTATGAAGAGCGGATTTAATTGTATTAGTGTCTATAATTGATTTCTTCTGTGTAATACTAATCGATAAGACCTCATTGGTAAGTGCTACAAGATCTCGTGCATTAGAACCTTGTGACACGACCCGAACCCGGGCCTGGCCGTGTCGGGTATCTCAAGTCCAACCAGGACCGGAGACCACCCCCAATATCCAAACCATCGCCCACCTTACACCCCGCGTCGGATGAATTCTGAACATATAACAAGATAAGAGAGTATCAAATAGAAAAAACCATTATAATAAATCTATAACCAAAACCAACTATTTACAACCAAATATCCAACCAATACCAATAGCAATGCCAATGTCAACACCGATACCGACACCGCCCATGCCCAAAGTAGTCCAACAAAGCCTCTAATCAAAACCAAAGAATATCCAGTCGGAACATGCCCCCGGCCATAGCCAAAACCAAGTCCAAAGAAATAGTCAAAACATGAAATAAACCAAAGCATGAAATGGGGCCTTCCTAAGTATGGAAGCTCACCACTTCAGTCTGACTCACGAGCTGATCCCGAATACTAGTCAAGTGCAGGAGAGGTAGAAGTATGGCCAGTTCCTGCATCGTGTGGGGATACAGCGTCCGAAGACGGTTAGCGGGGTGAATGCTCACATGAAACTCGGAGATAAGGATAAAATAATGATATAAGCAACACTTGAAATCATTTAAAAGCCAGCGCACATAGTCAAATGCAAGTACATAGATATATATGTCACATACCGGGATAGGGAACAAGGCTTAACATGTTTTTCAAAACTTTAGCTTGGATTGTGTAGCTCAACCGTCATATAATAGTACCCACGGGCTATATGGGCCCCAGCTCCCACCCCCTGGTCGGGCCCCAATACGCGTAGCCACACGAACTGCAGAATAATCTCATATATATGCACATGGGGGACTCAAACCCTCCAACATATACCAAGGTGACTTAAGACCCCGATCATATAATGATTTACGGGGAACTCGAACCTCCCTAATCAGTAAATAATAATAAGGGGGACTCGAACCTCCCTAGTCACTTGACCCCCGCATCGGCAAACGCGGTTTCTAGTATCGGTCACTCGGACCTCCACTTTCACGACTCAGCTACACAACCCTTATTAGCGCCCAATTTAAAGAGTTGTCACACATTCCCATTCAATGAACCTCGATACATATTTAGGCATACATTGTTGGTATCGTTATACCAACTACACTTGCAAGGTTAACACATCATGCCAAAACAACTTCCATTAACTTGGGGAGAACAACTCCCTTTGTTCATTAATACACATTGGGGAACACCGACTCCCTTTGTTCATTAAATCATACTATTGTATTTCCAATACTTCTTTACATCATGCAATAGTTCAAGACTAGTTCAATTTTACAAATTTCCACAGTTCTCATAACTAAAACCAATTTCACATTATGGAGTTGGGGTTATAACCACTTCAAAAGTCATAAGGTTGGGAAAGTCACAATTCCCTAGTTCATTCACCATATCCATGCACCCAAAAGTTCAAAACCATATTAAAAGCATGAAAATCATATGTATAAACCATGGGAAACATTGTTCAATTCATAACATTCAAAAAACCCCAACCTTTGTTTTCAAAACCAAAACAATAACCTTATGAACAACACTCTAAAATCACATGCTTTTGCAAAATTAACAATGATGGAAGAGTAACATGCTTGGGATACCAAGAAATTTGGAGAAAAAAGCACCCTTAGAACCCTAGATGATCACTTTCTTTGAAACCCTGGCCTTAACTTGAACAGAGAGTTTGAGAGAGAATTTGGGAGTGTTTTATTGGGAATGAGGTGATAATGAAGTCCCAAGGAAGGCTTTACGTCGTGGGGTCCAAGGGGTTAAAATCGGAAATGAATAGAAAGCCCTCAACTTAAAAGCTGAAAAAAACCCGCCTTTGGCTACGAGTCAACCCCTTGACTCGTACCCACACCTTACGACTTATGGCCACGAGTCGTAACCAAGACAGTGACTAAGACCCCCATACACTGCTTTAGGACTCCACCAACCCACTCATAAGGAGATCTTACGACTCGTAAGGTCTAGTTGTGAGCAACACAGAACCTAAATGAATTTAACACTGGACATCCTACGATTTGAACCTACAACTCGTAACATATCCTCACGGCTTATAGTGAGCCACTCGTACTCAGAGAAGAACCTTGCCACTAAGTTTCTGATTTGGTTACGACTAGGGTCCTACGACCCGTAATCACATCTCGCCCAAAGTTCAAGAATTTTCAAGGGCCAAAAATCCGGGGTGTTTCAATTCTCCCCCACATGGATCATTCGTCCTCAAATGATGGGACAAGGCAACATAAATACGATTTGACTCCATATATATCTACTCTTACCTTTAACCAAGTTAGAAACAAGATGTTAAGATTAACACATACCTTATGCATGATCTTCCAGAGCGAAAAACAAGAATAAATACTTGGACTTCATGTCCTCTTCAGTTTCCCAAGTAGCCTCTTCAACCTTGTGGTTCCTCCATAGAACCTTTACCGAAGCTAACATCCTTCGTCCACAACCGACGAACTGGGCGATCCAAAATTTCAATAGGGACTTCCTCACAAGACAAGGAATCTGAAATACCAATATCCTTGATAAGCACAAATCAGCGACGGATCACCCACACACTTCCTCAACATTGACACATGGAACACCAGGTGAATAGAGCTCAAACTGGAAGGCAACTCCAACTCATACGCAACGCTACCAACCCTCTTTAAAACCAAGTATGGGACGACATACCGGGGGCTGAGCCTCCCCTTCTTCCCAAACCGCATTACTCTCTTCATGGGAGATACCTTCAAGAACACCCAATCGCCAACCTCAAACTCTAACTCCCTACGCCTCACATCTGCGTAGGACTTTTGGCGACTTTGGGCAGCTTTAAGTCTATCCCGAATCACCTTCACCTTCTCCATCACTTAGTGAACCAAATTCGGGCCAAACATCTCCGCCCCACCAACCTCGAACCACCAAATAAGAGAAAGACACCTCCTACCATACAACGCCTCAAAAGGGGTCATACCAATGCTAGAGTGGTAGCTATTATTATTCGCAAACTCTATAAGAGGAAAATGATCAACCCAGCTACCACCATAGTCAATCACGCAAGCTCGAAGCATGTCTTCCAATGTCCGAATAGTCCTTTCCGCTTGCCCGTTCGACTGCAGGTGGAAAGCAGTACTAAGGCTCGCCTTAGTTCCCAAACCTCTCTGAAATGAACACCAAAAACAGGCGCCCTATGCAACTTCACAATCTCTTGGAGGATAATCCTCTGTCGAATAATTAGTCCTTACTGCCAAGAAGTGAGCAAACTTGGTCATCCTATCCACGATTACCCAAATCGAATCAAACTGATTCCAATACCGGGGAAGACCGGTAACGAAATCCATATTAATTATCTCCCACTTCCATACAAACAACTCAATCTCTTGATACAACCCTCCGGGCCTCGGGTGCTCAACCTTCACTTGTTGACACACCATGCATTTAGCCACAAAACAGACCACATCTCGCTTCATATTGTTCCACCAATAAATTTCCTTAAGATCATGATACATCTTCGTCGAACCAGGATAAATAACATAACACGACTCATGAGCCTCAACCAAGATCCTCTCTCTCAACCCATCTACATCGGGAACACATAATCTGCCTTGGTACCTCAAGATACCATCGCCACCGATCTCAAAAGTTACAACCTTTTGCTGACCCACATCTCCCTTGATCTTCATTAAGACAGGATCCAATACCTGTTTCTCCTTTATTTCATCCGCAAAGGATGACTTAGCTACTTCTTGCACAAACACACCACCATCCTCGAAGTCCAAAAGACAAACCCTAAGGTTAGCCAAACGGTGAATATCTTTCACCAATTCCCGCTTATCTTCATCCACGTGAGCTAGAATCCCCATGGATAACCTGCTAAGAGCATCAGCAACAACATTAGCTTTATCTGGTGGATAGTGGAGACTCATGTCGTAATCTTTCAACTCCTCAAGATACCTCCTCTGCCTGAGGTTCAACTCCTTCTAGGTAACACATATTGCAGGCTCTTATGATCAGAAAAGACATCTACATGGACTCCATACAAATAGTGACGCCAGATCTTCAACGCGAATACCACAACCAACAACTCCAAGTCATGAGTCGGGTAATTCTTCTCATAAACTTTCAACTGCCTAGAAGCATAGGCCACCACCCTGCCATGTTGCATCAACACACAACCAAGTCCCACATGGGACGCATCACAATAGACAACAAAACCATTAGTGCCTTCAGGCAGAGTCAAAACTGGAGTTGAAGTCAACTTATCTTTTAGCTTCTCAAAACTACCTTCACAAGCGTCGGACCACAAAAACTTCACATTTTTCTGGGTCAACTTAGCCAACGGGGCAGCTATAGTCGAGAAACTTTCCACAAACCTCCTATAGTAACCGGCTAAACCCAAGAAGCTCTGAATATCGGTTGGAGTCGTGGGCCTAGGCCATTTTTTAACCACTGCAACTTTCTGCAGGTCCACCATGATCCTTTCACTAGAAATGACATAACCTAGAAAAGTAACAGCCTTCAGCTAGAATTAGCATTTCGAAAATTTGGCATACAACTGTTGATCTTTCAGGGTTTGCAACACGATGCGGAGGTGATCGGCATGATCTGCCTCACTCTTAGAGTACACCAAAATACTCCTTCCATTTCAAAAAGAATAACCTACTTTGACTTGGCACAAAGTTTAAGAAAATAAAGAAACTTTTGAATCTTATGGCCTTAAATTAAAGTAGTGTCAAATGTACCAAAATGTCCTTTAATCTTGTGGTCCTAAACATGACATGTGGGACTGGTGAGGTCCTAACACTCCCCCTCAAGCTGGTGCATACAAGTCATATGTACCAAACTTGTTACAAATGTAATTAATACGAGGACTGGTGAGGGACTTGGTGAAGATATCTGCAAGTTGATCACTCAACTTCACAAATTTTGTAACAATATCTCCCGAGAGTATCTTTTCTCTGACAAAGTGACAATCAATCTCTATGTGCTTGGTCCTCTCATGGAACACTGGATTAGATGCAATATGAAGGGTTATCTGGTTCACATACAAGTTCCATCATACCAGTTTCACCAAATTTTAATTCTCTCAACAATTGCTTGATCCAAACCAGCTCGCAAGTTGCTGCAGCCATTGCTCGATATTCTGCTTCAGCACTAGATCGAGCAACCACACTCTGTTTCTTACTCTTCCAGGATACCAAATTACCTCCTACTAAAACACAATATCCAGATATAGAACGTCTATCAGAGGGTGATCCTGCCCAATCAGCATCTGTATATCCAATGATATGTCCATGGCCTCGATCCTCGAAGAGTAGTCCTTTACCTGGAGATGACTTTATATATCGCAAAATCCGAACAACTGCATCCCAATGACTATCACAGGGAGAAGTCAAAAACTGACTTACAACACTCACAGGAAAAGAGATGTCAGGTTTAGTCACTGTGAGATAATTCAACTTTCCAATCAACCGCCTATACCTTTCAGGATCACTGAGTGGCTCCCCTGTCCTGGCAGAAGTTTAGCATTTGAATCCATAGGAGTGTCAATGGGTCGACATCCCATCATTCCTGTTTCTTCAAGAATGTCTAAAGCATACTTGCATTAATAAATAACAATACCTGAGCTGGACTAAGCAACATGAGCATTTTTGGATGGTCGACCATGCAAAGAATAGCATATTCCACGAGTATGTCCAAGCCTTTTACAATAACTACACTTAGGTCGAGAATAGCATACACCACGAGTATGTCCAAACCTTTTACAATAACTACACCTAGGTCGAGATCTTCCAAAATCGACCTTCCCTTCATTGATTCTTCATAAGCTCTGACATCTGAGTTTCTGATCTCCTCATTAAGATTCAGATTTAATCATGAAAAAGAAATACTATTGGAATTTGGCCCGAAAAAAAGAAAAGTCCCCAGATATAAGATTTGATGTTAGAAAGTTGCTCGAAATCAGAAAATAATCATATGAGTAGCCTCAAAATGAATAAGCGAGGCTACTAAAAAAAGAAACTGCCGGAAAAGTCGCCGGAATTTAGGTTCCGGTGATCGGAATCTTGAAAGACTTGTCGGAATCAAGAAAAGACTATTGGTACAGCCTTTTAATGAAGTGGCGACCTAGCTGGAAAAAAAACTTGGCCGGAATAAACCGCACGAGCACGTGAGGCGCAGATCTGAAAGTTCCAGCGGCGCGTGGATCGCCGGAGATAAGATTCGAGCACTGGGGTTTGCTCGCCTAGGTGTTTCTCACCTCGTGGTGGTGTTGGTTTTTGCACACAATACTTAAACAATAGACGAGGGCTCAAATTGGATGTATCAGTCACCGGAAATTGAAGTACCGAGCTGTCTTATTGAGTTTTCTTCCCAGAAATTTTCTCACAAAACCTTCTTTGATACCATGTAAAAAATATGAGAGAAAATATTATTGAATTGTTGTATCTAAATTATTACATTGAGACCCTATTTATAGACACTATATTTCAATCCTATTCTAAGTAGAATTCAATATGCTATTCCAATTCATATTCTAACATATAGCACCTATCATCTAGCACAATGAGGCAGCCCGAAACCCTACAAATGATTACCTTTCCGGAGTGAACACTCCTTGGATCAAAATTGTAAGGCTTAGTATACCCCATGGGCACATGAGTACCCTTCGGCCTTTGGAGATGCATACCCTCTTCTTCTCATGGGACAACCTCCACTATAGCTAGTATAACCATCCACACCACTTCGGCCTTGATAAGTACTACAAGATGAAGAATATGAATGTTCACACTCCACACGTGCACTCTCACCATAGCTCTCATAAGCTTTGGAAATGAAATGGTTATACTTTACACCAATTCTAGGTTCGGAGTGGGAAGTGTACAACTCCTCACATGCCCCAACTTCATCATAAGAACCATCACAAGGCTCATCATCATCTCCATATTTACCATAAGCACTAGGCACTTCATTCATCTCATTTTCTCCCTCAAACCCGTAACCCTCTTTTCTGCCCATATCTTGATCATGGCTATATTCATAGCCCCCATAATCTCCATCATCATCGTAGCCATAAAATCTCTCACTACAATCATAGTCTCCCATGTCGTAGTCATAATAATCTGAGGCTATCGAAGACATGTTCCCCTTATATCACTTTGTACCTACAAAATGAACAAACAAGATTAGTAGTAAAAGCTCCTCACCAACACGCGTATACCCCTTATATCACATTTGTGATCCTCACAATTGGAGCGGCGAATATTGAAAGTTGCTTATACTCCGGTAGTCAATAAGGTGTCATAATCACTACTTTGCGGCCGGAATAGATTCTTGTTTGATCGACTCAAGACACAAAACAAAATCTAATTACGAATTTGAAACAAAGACGTTCAACGAATCAAAAATGAGGAAAACACACAAAGAACAAAGAAAACGGATTCAAAACTAATTCACAATCTAGTAGGTGAGTACTAGTTGCTAATTAGTACTAGAATCAAGAAATGAAACTAAAGAAACTTAGAATCTGAAATTTGAGCATAGGGTCGATTTTTTAAGGGTGATGACGTGGCAGCCTCCTATTGGACGTTGAAATGTTAAAATTTTGGAAAATCTTCTTTGTCTCCAATTTGAATTGGTCAATTTTCTATTTGGAAGAGTGGAAAAATCGGTTTTGGGGGGGACACAACAAGACTTTGGAGTCCTTTTTTAATAATTCAAAAGAGTTTTGACTTTCCTTGCATCTTTTTGGTAAGACACCTTTTTGAAAGCCCTTTGTCTTCTTTCTTCTATTGTATGTCTTGGGATATGTTTGAAGACAAGCTATAGCATCTTTTTGGTAAGGCTCCTTTTTGAAAACCCTTTGTCCCCCTTCTTCTTTTGGATGCCTTGGGATTATGTCTTTCAAGACAAACAAAGACCACATTTTATTTCTCCACTCTTTTAGATCAAACAACACATTTTGAATGTTCTTGTTCAACAATTTATGAAGAACACCAAGAACATTCAAGAATGGTAACTAAGCCAAATGAGCTCGGAATTGGATGATTTTTGGTTCCCCAAGCTCACGTTGATCTCCTAAACACCAACACCACGTTTTCAAGTCACAATATCAACAAATACCCTTCCAATTTCGAGATCCACCTTTCTAGTTTCTTCAACCTTCAAGCTCAACATGGTGAATAACTCAAAACAACCCGGATTAAGCTCAAATCCAAGATCTAGACTCTCTTAGTGTTAGGGAACAAGGACCTAACATTAGAAACAAACTAAACACACAAAAACACAAGAAATCTAAGCCTCAAGTTTCAACCTAGGGGTAAAAAGGGATAGAATTCTTTTTTTTGAGATTTTCGGTTTTAGACACTCTTTTTTTTGTTGATTTTCTAAGTAACAAGCCCAAGATTGATCTCATAGGAACGAGATCAATCCTTGCTCTGATACCAAATGATATGGGATCTACTACGAAACACGAAAATCAGCTAAGAACACAAAGACAAGCCGAGAACAAGATGAACAACTATGGCAGCAACACAAACCGAGATATGATGACAAACAAAACAATAATATAAAGATAGATAAGATGACATAAGATCTTACGAAACAATGAGAACCAAACAGTGTATCAAAGTTAAAACCCTCAATGTTGCAAAAAGTAAACACCAATCTTCTTACGGTGACCGCTAAGGGAATCAACTCCGCCTTACAACCACCGTTTCTAAGCAATGTTCAATACCGGCTTTTCCAAGCCCTACACTACACGGCTTTTCCAAGCCCTACACTACTTGGCTTTTCCAAGCCCTACACTAAAATACTTCCAATAGAGTTCAAGAATGTTTCTTGTCACATATCATCCAAAAACAACTAAAGAGAAAATGGCCTAATAAGAGATTATTTATAGTCTATTACAAAATGAAAGATAAAATGACCAAAGCAACCTTAATGACAAGGGACGGCCTTGGAGTGTTGGACTTCACATGATGAAATAGCCAAAACACCCTTAATGAGGGGCGGCCTTGGAGTGTTTGAAGCTCCTCTTCACACTTCAACACTTGTATTCTCGGGTAGGCATCAAAGGCAAGCCCCCAAGCAATCTTCCACACACGAAATTGCTTTATGGTATGCTCAAAACGGGTCCTTCATGCATGTTCTTGTGTCCTCGAGGTGACCAAGCCTTGAGTCTTTATGTGTTGGCCTTCAATGATGTCATCAAAAGCTAAGATGGCTATTTGGATCGTATCAACGGTCTCAATTTAAAGATTCGGGGATATGGATCTAGGGATGGATACGGGTGCAGGGATTCGACAAAAAGTAATTTAAATATCTAAAAATAGAGTTATAAAAGATAAATTATGAGATATTATGTAGAAAACTTGAGGAGAAAATATTGTTCAAGAAGAAAATCCTTTTTTTTTTTGGTAAATTTTAGGGGTTGAGCATCACCCCAGGCTTTATTATTAATCACAAAGAATCTGTACAATGAGGGGGGCATAAACCTGACCTCAAGATTGGCAACACATTTGAATGAATGAAACTACTAAACTGTGAGAATATACTATTTGATTATATCTATTAATACAAAACTACACTAAGGTGGTTCCTGTAGTTTCTTCAATTTCCTCCTCCTAAAATTTGGTAATCCCATTTTATAAAGATGGAAGTATCCTACTGCTTCTGAAGGGAGTTGAGAATTGTGAAAGTATTGAGGTTGTTCTGCTTGATGACTAACTTTGGATAAGGCATCTGCTACAAAGTTGGCTTCCCTGTAGACATGTCTGCAAATGCACAGCTGAAACTGAGAGATGAGTTTGAGTAAAGACTCCAAAAGAGGCTGAAGGTTCCATGGGATTGGAATTTGAGCTCTTAGCCATCTGACCTGGAGCTTAGAATCCACTTATAACATAACTTGTTGTATACCATTGCTCAAACACCAGGAAAGTCCCCATATAGCAGCTTCCACCTCTGCTTGATTGTTGGTCCCCTGTCCCAATGGTGTAGCATATGCATAAATGAGATCTCCATGATGATCTCTTATGACCCCCTCCCGCTCCAATCTTGCCAGGGCTTGTGATTGCACTACCATCAAAATTTAGTTTAACCATCTGGGCGGGTGGTTTAGACCAATACACAAATGTGACCTTTATCTACTGTCTGCATTTTTCAACATAAGATATCAACTTTTTCCAACCTGTAGGCCAGGGGATATAAGGGAAGGCACTGCATAATAGGTGGGAGATGTCCTTGTAGATCAGGAATTTCACTCTAGCCAATTGGGGCTGTTTCTCTCTATATTTGACAGCACATCTATGTTTCCATAGGTTCCTACAAATGATAATTGGTAGGGCCTGAAAAACCAACTTGTGTGCATTATCATAGGATTTATACTTCCACCATTTCAGCATCAAAGTCCTGATTGAGACTGGGATATGAAGAATTCCCATTGAGGATGAAAAATATGCCAGATGTGAGCTGCAAAGGATCCCTCTATAAAGAAGTGAGAAATGGTATCCCATCCAGGAGTAACACAGCATCCACAATTACCAGGAGCTATACCAAATTTCCTGAGCCTTGCATTTGTGGGTAATTTCTGTCTCAACAATCTCCACAGAAGAAAGGAACATTTGAAAGGAATCAGTCTATGCCAAGTGTAAGTGTTCAGCATTGTTATTTCTTTGTGTTCTCTGACCATTTCACGTGCTGAGGAGCAACTAAATTCCCCTTTTGTGTTCAAAGTCCAAATAGGGAGATCAGGAACCCCTTCTTGGAACTGAAATGATAATTTGAGGATGCAGTGTAACACTTGTGGAGGAACTGTTGTGATTAGCTTCTGCATATTCCACACTCCATCAATTAAGAAGGCTGCAACTTTGGCATTGTTTGATCTAACACCATCAGTTCTATAGTTGTGTAGAGGCCCCAATCCTGTCCAGTTGTCCCACCAAAAGTAACAGGTACTGATTTGAGTCTCCATAGTATATATTTTTCAGCTTCCTTCTTGTGTTTCATCATATTCTTCCATACCAGGGATTGACCATGTGTACTTCTGGCTACAGCATTGACCTTCTGACAATACTTAGCAAGTAGGAATTTACCCCAAAGAGTGTTGTTGCTCCTGAACACCCACCATTGCTTCAATTGCATAGCTTGACAAGCTTCAGCAAGATGTCTAATACCAACCCCTCCTTCATTAGTGGGGAAACATAAGGTTCTCCAGGATGCCCAGTGGTACTTCTTCTTGGTGTCTTTCCACCCCCAAAAAAAATCAGCAAACAAACTCACAAGTTGTTTTAAGATGGTTTCGGGAGTGATACATGCAGAGATAATATGAATAGGGATTTCTTGTAGGACATGTTTTACCAGCACCACTCTGCCACCATAACTAAGTAGTTTTGATTGCCAACCTGCAATTCTTAAAACCACTTTGCTAACCAACCCAGCATAATGACTAATTCTTTGCCTTCCAATATAAAGTGGACAACCAAGATATGAAATGGGACTCTGCTTCTGTTGAAATCCAGTTTCACCTTTGATCCTTGAAATTGTAGAGGAAAAAGCTTGGTTAGGTACCAAGAAATGGCTCTTTTCTTTGTTAATCAGCTGACCTGAAACCGTTTCATAAGATGTCAGTGTCTTCATTATTAGCCTTAAAGTGTGTCTCCTGCCAGTAGTGAATATAATGATGTCATCAGCAAAACTGAGGTGATTTATTTGAGGCCCTTTTCTCTCCATGTGAAATCCATAATACCGAGGATGATGTTGCAGATTGTTTAAGGCCTTTGATAGCACTTCAGCCCCAAGAATGAACAGAGCAGGGGAGAGGGGTCACCTTGTTTCAAACCTCTAATAGAATGAAAAAATCCATGTCTGGTACCATTAAAAAGAACTGAGTACCAGTTATTCGACAGGGTTCTCCAAATCATGTCAATGAAGGTTTCACCAAAACCAAATCTTCTCAGCACATATGACCAAGACACCCTATCATATGCCTTGGCCATGTCCAGCTTTATGACCACATTTCCACCCACATTTGGTTTCTCAGTGTCACTAATGATCTCCTGAGCAAGCATGATGTTCTCAACAATATTCCTACCCCTAACAAAACCTGATTGGTTACTGGAAATGAGAGTGGGAAGGATGGGAGCTAATCTAAGGTAGAGGAGTTTAGAAATGACTTTGTTGGTGAAATTACTCAGGTTGATAGGACTATACTCAGAAAGTTTATTCGGATGAGAAACTTTAGGAAGGAGGACCAAACAAGTATGTGAGAAGTATTTAGGCATAGCATATCCACAAAAGAAAGCTATCACTACTTGCAGTAAATCCATACCAATGATATTCCAACATATTCCAGCAGGACTGAAAGAATCTCCCATTCATATCATCAGGACCAGCAGCTGAATGAGGATTCATTGAAAATACAACTGTCTTCAGTTCATCCAGAGTAGGGGTAGTGCCTGTAGGACCTCATTCTGAGCATCTGAAAGCATTTTAGGGATAGTATCTTAACATTTCTTCTGAAATATATTCTGTTTTTCCAGTAATTCTGGAAGTGTTGACAAGCAGCTGTAGCAATTGCATCATCCCCTTGAATCCACTCCCCATCATCAGTTTTAACTGTATGAACAAACATTCTCCTTCTTCCCCTGATAACAGCATGGAAATAACTGGAATTTGCATCTTCATACTTAAACCAGTGCAATTGGGACTTCTGTCTCAACATAGCATTTTCCACCTTGAGATGCCTGATGTATTCAGCTTGTACTCTGTGAAACTCCTGTCTGTTCATATCTGTGCCATTTGAGATCAAATTCTCCTCAGCCACTCTAACCTTCTCTTCATATTCTTTCACATTAGCATAAATGTCACCAAATTCTCTTTTAGACCAGGTACTTAAAGTAGAGGTTAATCTCTTCAACTTCTGATGAAATTTCCACATAGGTGTTCCATCACAAGGTTTCTGCCAGTAAGCCTCCACTGTATTACTAAATGTAGGATTTTCCACCCAACAGTACAAGAATTTGAAGTACTTTATGTGTGTTTCTACCCTTTCCTGCATCTCCATAAGAAGTGGACAATGATCAGATCCTACAGAGGACAGATGAGTGATGGTAGTCATTGGCATTTTATCCAACCAGGCATCTGAAACCATTGCCCTGTCCAATCTTTTCCATATTCTACATTGAATACCCCTTAAATTGGACCAAGTAAATTTGGGACCCTAAAATCCCAGATCTGTTAGACCACAAGCCACAATTACTCCCAAGAACTCGAAGCTCTTTCTCATGTCATAAGGGATCCCTCCCAACTTTTCCTCTACTTCAGTAAAAGAGGCAGCCCGGTGCACTAAAGCTACCGCTATGCTCGGTGTCCGGGGAAGGGCCCCACCACAAGGGTGTATCGTACGCAGCCTTACCTTGCATTTCTGCCAGAGGCTGTTTCCAAGGCTTGAACCCGTGACCTTCTGGTCACATGGCAGCAACTTTTCCTCTACTTCAGTAATTACATTGAAATCACCAATTGTGCACCAAGGTAAAGGTGTTGCAGACAGCTGGACCATTTGATTCCCCAAAGGACTTCTGAGAGAGTCTCTACACTTGGCATAGACAAAGGTCACCAAATAAGGTTGCGCAAGGGCATTGTGAACAATTGAGCAAGTAATTTGCTGGTCCTAATTGGCAATGATATCACAAGAAATGTCCAGAGACCAGAAGATCCAAATTTTTCCATTAGGATTACAAATAGCATGTTCCATTTTGAGCAATCTTTTAGCTTCTGCAAGGTGAGTAATATTGGAGAAAGGTTCCAGAATTGTTACCAGAGAGATTTGATGTATGTGAATGAGTTGTTGGAGTTTTTCCAGCACACCTTGGGTAAAGATACCCCTTGCATTCCAAGTAAGGTGTCTGATCATTAGGCTGGTTTATGAGAGTGAGACCTGGTAAAAGGTCTGGCTGTGTGAGCAGGCATGTTGTGTGATGGTTGTTTGATTCTATTCTTGGACTTGAGTAACTTTCCCCTGGGAGAAAGTCCTTTTGTTGTCTAGCAATCTGATTCACCTCCATTGCCAAATCTTCAGCATCACCTAGATCAAAGACATCAAGCAGATCATCATTAAAAGGATCCTTATGATCCAAGTAACTATCTTCTATATCATCCTCAGAGTATATCACTCTATATTCATCATCCATCTCTTGAGAAGTGGTCTGATAACCCTCCTCAGTGGTAGTAAGATGATCCTTCTTTCCAGTGTCCTGCACATTAGAGGAAACATCCAGCACTGTTGTATTGGCAATATCACCATTCTGCATCTCCTTATCCAGCACCCCTGCAACCTCTGGTTGATTCATTTGGAGTTCTTGGACAACTCCCTGCACATACTCCAGATTGGCTCTCACATGAGAAGGGACATCACCTTGCTGCACCATCTCACCCTGCATCCTTGTAGTTTCTGGGCTGCTCATTTGGCTCTCCTTGACAGGACCCTGCATTTGCTCCAGATTGACTTCCTTATGAGAAGGTATATCACTATTATGCTCCTTCTCATTCAACACCCCTGCAATCTCTGATCTGCTCTGGTTTGCTCCTTCATCACTACTAGCTGGGCAATCATATTCAACCCCTATATGGTCTTGTTGTAATGCTGTAAATGCATTAGATGTAGTTGGAGCATCATCCTCATGTTGGTTCCTTGTTTGTTTACCTGAAGACAATGGCTTGAATATCATTTTTTGATTGTCCCTTCTACCCCTCCTTCTGTGATTCTGCCATTCATTGAGGGGTGTCTTGCCTCTATCTGCATTATTCAGCTGTGTTATCTGGTGTTTTCAGCCTCCCTTGACCCATATGAGAGTATTCATCCTGTCCACCATCCTCTTGGATGTTTTCATTTGACTCCAGCTTCCTTTTAGCAGCCTCATCATTCTCTTTAATCACACAATTTCTTACAGCATGCCCTTGATGTTTGCAATAGGAAAAGTAGTCTAGAACCTCTTCATATAAAATGGATTGCCATCTGCCTTCACCATGCTCATCATCATCATATCCCATCCAATGAGGTCTTGGTTTGGTTAGATCAATTTGCAGCCTGACCTTAGCCACACACCCCCTAGTTTTTTTTGTAAGTTGCCAAATCAAGAAACAATACCTTCCCCTATAGGAGAAAGTAGAGGTGTCACCACCTCCAAGCAATAGCAGTGCCAGGGAAGCTCAGGCAATCCAACCCAGATAGGAACCAGTGGGGTCTCTTCATCAGGATTAAAAGTGGGGGTCCATAATTGAAATTGCATCATCTGTCCTTGGATATACATCTTCCCTTTTGACCAAACTGTTGAATGGTCATCTTCATTATCTAAATCAATGTATATATGTCTAGAATTGAAGTGAGTAATTTTGACTTGCCCCTTTAATTCAGTTTGCAGGATGAATTGTCTCCTAATCACCTCCATCTTAGGCATGCTATTTTCAAATTTCCCAATTAGAGTAAACCTACATCTTTGAGCCAGCTTCACTTTATAATCATCAGACTTAAACACAACTGCTAGAAGACCATGTTTGGTAGTTATTTTGGGGGGATCAATATGAATAACTTCTGCTTTCATGCCTTCTTGGGCTCTCAGCTTTATAGCCAAAAAATGCGTGACCCTAGGGACAGGAAGGTCATGAATTTGACCTGGTTTGGACTATGCAACTGCAGAGCCAATAGCCCCTACAGCCATTGAGGCTCGATTCATCAACCCCGGCATGACCTTCGCACTATCTCCATTGGTTATATTAGGGGGGTCAGCCGTGTCAGATTTCGCATTAGACGGATTAATAGAAGAAGCAGGGGGCTTACCGCCATCCATGATTGTTGTACTTGTCTCTATTACCACCTTCATCGGATTACTCTGAACAACTTGTGGTTGATGTGCATCCACTTTCAATGTCTCTACTGTGGAAAGGTTCTGCGTATCTTGAGCTAAAATTGGTACCTCTGGGAATTGTATTGATTGCTGCTCCACTTCTATTTTGTCTTGCATAGCTGATTGAGCTTGATTGATAATCGCCTGAGCCCAACGCAATTGTTCCTCAGAAATACGAGCTGAACCTTCAGTGGATTGGGGCATTTGCTGAGGAATGTGTGGCATGTGGATGGGTGGAGTTTTTTGTGGGGACCGGATGCAGGCATGCCGTCCCTCAGAGGAGCTGTCCGGTGGCCGAAGGAGCTCCGCCGAGGGTTGCGAAGCCATAGTATTCCATTTTCTTCAATTTCACCTTAGCTTTTGTTTTGATATCAGAATTTCTTAAATTTATCCGGACTTCCCCAACCGATTTTGGTCAAAGTACCCAAATTGGTTGACCAGATTGGGTACGGATCCCACACCCATGTCGTGTTGAAACGGGTGCGGCACCGAAAGTGAAGAGTCCGAGTAACTTATATCACATTTAATCACCAGATTTGAAGCGTAAACTTAGTGGTTACTGATTGATCCTAAGATCCATTGTTGTTGTTTTTCCATATGTATTCTTTTTATTAGATATTGAAGTTCCATTTATCCAAACTGAAATAAGAAAATAGATGATGAAGTTCATGGTTTTATTAAGAAATATTAATCATTACAGACAAGAGTACATATGAAGTTTCATTTTTTACTAAAAATGTCTGATAACTAGCTTAAGAATTGCAGCAAATGTCGGATGAAGCACTCTAGGAACATGTCGTCAGACAACTAGCCCACTTTACTGAAGCTCCAACACGAAAACTTTTCCGCCCAAGCATAAACCTAGAACCACTTGTTCACCTTTTTCCCCAAGAAAAAATAATTTTGACTAGATCATTTCCTGCTAGTAATGGGCAAGTGAACAACCTAAAGTATTCACTCAGAGTACGATTTCTTGATAAAAGATTCAATTGACCAAAGAAATAAAAGTTTCTTTCATAAGATTTTAAGAATACATAAAGGACCTGCAATTAAAACCTGACTTTCTTGGTAACATTTATCAAGAAAGCAAAGCAAAATAAGCAACTTTTCTGTTTAATTTTGTTTGACTAACAGAACCCTATTCCTCCACTTCTAATTCATCCTGCAAAAAGTCATGAATAAATTTCTCCTGCTTATTCCATGAAAGCATTCACTCAGACAAAATAGGTTAGTTTGACCAAAGTTCCATGCTTACGGAGTTCCATAGCTTCAGGACTATGATCCTTAACAAGTATCCCTCGCTCCTCTATTTAGCTTTATTTTTTCAACAGCACAACTCAGCAATTACAGGAACAACCCAAATTATATTTAGGAGTAAATCCCTGGATTACTCAGACTTGCATAGTAATCTCAAGTGTATAACATGAAAACATACCTTCCAAATGATGGCCGTTTTGTCACTTGATGATGAGGCCAGGTAGCTTCCATTGTTTGAGAACTGGACATACCAGACTTCATTTATGTGGTTAGTCAGGATCTGCAACAGTGTAAAGACATTAATATATATTTCCTAGAGAGAAACTAGGAGAACAATGACAACAAATAAGTAAGGGGAAAACTACTCATAATCACAGCATGATAAGTCCAATCTTCATGAGTTTCACTCATTAAAAGATTCGATAATAGAAAACCATAGCATGTGGCAATTTCTTTATGACTAGATCATCTGAAAGTCATAAAGTAACTTTTATCACCGAATGCAATTGCAAGGCTAAAACAACAACAACATACCACCAAGTGGGGTCTGGGAGGGTAAGTGTACACAGTCCATACCACTACCTCAGATGTAAGATAGACAGGTTATTTCCAATAGACCCCCGGCTCAAAAAAACAATCTAAACAAGGAATAATAAAAGGACAAGATACAATAGAAATCAACATATCCAAGAATACCATATACAAGATACATCAAGTAATACAACAAAAGATACCACATCCTAAACTCATACTAACCTTCTAACCTAATTTGCCTCCTCCACAACTTCCTATCTAAGGTCATGTCCTCGGTAAGCTGGAGCTATAGTTCAAATGCTCCCATCACCATTTCTTTTTGTATTTCTTTTCTTTTTTTCAATTCATTTTATACAAGTATTATTAGAGCTGAGATAACTTTGCTTGACAACTAGGATCTCTTTACAAAGAAAAAATATGAATAGCAATCATAGATATCTTACCAATCCAATAGTTCAAATGCTCCCATTACCATTTCTTTTTGTTTTTCTTTTTTTTTTCAATTCATTTTATACAAGTATTTATTAGAGTTGAGATAACTTTGCTTGACAATTAGGATCTCCTTACAAAGAAAATGTATGAATAGCAATCATAGATATCTTACCAATCCAATTGGGTTAATTAAGGCATTGTATGCTTCATCAAAAAGAATTAAGGCACTACATGGTCCTTTCAATTTTCAAGCTATAAAGCTATAAAAATGATTAAAAATTCTCCACCTGAATGGTCTTTATAGGAAACTGACTCCCATCACAATGGTGGTCTTCATAGAGTGAAATTCCATCAACTGAATTATGAAACACACATTTATCTATCTGTGACCATAGTGCCATTTCAACTAAGTACTCTAACCTTCTGTCCGGCAATGTAATAGGTGGCGGCAGTGCTTTTTCAAGTTCCATCAGCAAATCTTTTCGAAATTTATCGATAACATCAGGATCATCTCCCTTATCCAACCCTAATTCCTTCAAAGCAAGCAATCCAAAAGCAAGATTATGAACCTTTTCCCTCCCTACTTCTAAACCAGATATCCTTTTCTGTAAAATCTCCAAAGTTAAAGAATCTTCCCCACGATTCAAATTTTCAACAAACCACTGTTTAAGAACAAGAAACAAAGCTGAAGCTCTTGTATCACTGCTCAAGCCATTAAGTGTATTAAGGGTGTCAATACATGCATCCCAGTTAGCATAACGAATATGGGACTCGAGGGTCTCAAATTCAACAGATTTGTAGGCAATCCCAGATTCTGATTCCAAACATACAGCAGACTTCCCATAGCCTAAAGAATAGAGACATTGAATGATGACCCTCAAAAATTCATGCTTCTTTATTAGTTGTTTTGACCCAAGATTAGTCTCCATGCCACTATGCAATTTGAATACCTAACCTGCTTTCCACTTCCGAAGGAGAACAAGTTGTGAACAACTGAGACAAAGGGAAATTCAACTAATAGCATTTGGCACTGAATTCTTGTTCTCGAATTCTTGAAAGAGAATTGGGCTCGAACAAGTTGTTCGTTCACTTGTTGGGTTCGGCAATCATCCGGTATAATTCAGACTAAAAAATTAAAAACATATTATTGATATTATTTGTTTAATTGACCTATATATTAAAAATTAATGTAAAAAACTTAAAATCTATTTTATTTAGGGAGATGATCCATTTTTGAAATAAATTTATTATCTATCCGATATATATATAGATAGATTAATTATCGATTTGATATATCGATTATCGATTCAACTTATATATAAATAGATCGATTATCAATTCAATAAATGAGAAAATAGAAATAGGTCATTTTGCTAATTGAAATTTTGAATAATATAGGTCATTTTGCTAATTGAAAATTTAAAAGGCTTAGGGCCCATTTGTTTGCACTTAATGGAGATCTGAATTTGAATGGCTCAAACTTCAGACTATTAAGTGCATTTGTTTTTTATTAGATTTTAGCTCTTAATAGGTCTAAATAGGTCTTAATCATTCAGATCAAAATCAAATCTTAATAGATCTGAAGAGGTATTCTGGTGTTGGATAATATTCACTGTCACTCTGTTCATAATCATCAGTCACCACATCTGCCACCGCCATCATTATCAACCACCAACCACCAACCACCTCCACCACCACCAACCACAATAAATATCGCTACTAACCACTATTGTCAACCGCTACCACACCTACTACCTATATTATTCTAATTATATTTAACGTCACTACCGTCGTCAACACCACCACCATCATCAATCATTATCGGCTAATCTCTACTATCGACAAATTCATCTATCACAATTAGCACCACTGCTTACTACCACTAATAAATCACAACCTCTACATATTCTTTAGCGATTACCACCATTGTCACTAGTAACGCCACCTTTACCATCACTTCAATCACTATCATCGCTACAATTTATCTCTACTAACAACCATATCCACCATCACAACTAACAATATCTCCAACTAGCACCAACACATCATCAACCATCATTAATTCATTTTTCAGCCATCATAATCAACACCTCCGACTACTAACATCAAGCAACATCACATCACAACCACCACTACCACTATCAACCGCCACCATCATAACAATCTGTAATACCCCAAGACTTTAACCAATAGTGCAACTATGAATCAAGATCATGAGAAATAAATTATTATGTTTTGGGTTATTTTCTGATCAAGGATGGTGTGTATTAAGGCCTTAAAGATGTCCTAATGATTGGGTGAATCAAAACATTCCTTACCGATTGAATTCTTGGGAAAGATATTGGTATACTCAACTTCAAACGAGCATATCTCTCATTATACTTGGAATTTTTGAGCTCATGACCTATCAAAAGATAGATAATTGAATTAGCTTTTCAAAGATACCAATTTAGCCAAAATCCGATACCGGAGTAAAGAGTTATACCCATTTTACTCCAGCATGTCAATCTGGAAAAGGGTGACGACGTTTCTAACGGCCTGTCACGTTTCTGACAACATTTCTGACGACATCGTCACGTTTCTGATGACATTTCTGACGATGTCATCAGCCTTAGGCAGAAAATCATAAAATTCGACTTTTTTGTGACGACATTTCGTGACGGCCAATCACGGTTCTGACGGCCTGTCACGGATGTCGTCAGCTATTTTTTTTCCAGCAATCTAGAGACATTTTTTGCAAGAGTATTTTGGTTTTTTTTCATCTTTTGGAGGCCTCTATAAATATGAGAATCCCATTCAAACCCTAATTCCAGCATTTTCTCTTCCACTTCTCTTGAGATAATATATCTAGGGTTATATCAAGAACATAAATCTTCCAAGAATCATCCTTAAATCTTCAAAATTTCTTCAAGAACCAAGTTCCTCATAGTGTGGGCTTCAAGAATTATTTATTTCAAGTGTGGATAAAGTCTCAAGCACTAAAGTTCATCCAATTTCAAAGATTAAGGTATGTGGGGTTTTGAACAAGATCACTTCTTTCGTTCTTGTGCCCAAAGATTTAATTTCTATTGAATTTCATGAATTTTGCAAAGTGGGTTTACACCCAAATTACTTTATCAAGGATTTATGAGATTTGAGCTATACAAGATTGACACATATCACTACTTCATTGTCTTATTTCTTAAATTAAGAATTTATGTCATGAGTTGTATATTGTTATCATGAAATGATAATTTCTAAATGATCTATGATAAGTGTCGTGATTTATGTTTTTCCATGAGAAGTTTGTTTATTGAATATATATTGCTATTGAGCTTAAGAGTCAAGAACGAGTTCTATGATGTTTTCTGGAAGATTTGATACTTGATATGATTTGATAAGCAAGTGTACTTGATGATGAGAAAGATTATTTTGAGATTTAGTTGAGTTAGGAATCCACAAGTTGATTATGATTTACAAGTGATATATATATTTATATTTTGGTCTTCATGATAGACCCTTGAGTTGATTAAGATGGATTTCCTAACGCGTTCTGAGCTTAAGTCTGGAGTAGTATTTTGCACCGAGCGGAAAGTATGGGTTCAGCGCATCCTACTTCCCCAGAACTACGTGTCACCGTAGAATTAAGATTAAGGGCCAAAGGCCAAGACAGTTATCACTAAAGTTAAGGTTCTACTCTGATGGCAAGGATAGAACAACTCTCCCCAACGCGGGCAAAACGTTGGACTCCATGTAAGCTCACATAGTTTATGTCGGTTATAAGAAACTCCCAAGTCCATAATAGTCCTAGTTTCATGAGTTACCGAGTCACTCTAAGTCATGAGTCAAAGAGTTTGAGTTGAGTCCAACGGTTTATGAGACTTATGAAGCATGTGTTATTATTGATGATTTATGGAAAATATGTTTCAGGTAACTCAAGCGAAGAGAGTCATTATTATCAGCATGCATGATTTTCTTATACATTTATGATATTATTTAAATGTTGCCTGCACCCCCACATACTTAGTACATTCCTGAGTATTGATTCCCATACTCTTCTATGTTCTATATTTTCTCGTGATGTAGGTTCAGGTGCTCAGTCTCATTAGCAACAGTGATCTTTGAGTACCTCCATCTATATTCGTACAGTTGGTGAGTCCTCATGGTTCGAGGACCTATATCCCCAATTTTTGTCTTGATAGTAGATGGTTGTTTATTTCCAGTTCAGTACGGGTTAGTTAGGGATCTGTCCCAATGGCTCCTCAGTCTTATGTAGTAGAGACTTTGTCAGACTAGAGTACCAGTATGTACAGAACTTCAGTATTTTAATTGTACAGGATAGTATTTCTTTGTATTCCAGTATGTTCATGACATAATTATTCTTCTTTATTACAGATTTATTATTGTCATAGTGAGTTATAGAGGTGATGACAGGCTCAGAGGGTTAGCTTGAGGTCGTGTGTGTCCTTAAGCACCGTGTGATATCTTGGGATGAGATCTTAGGGCGTTACAAGCTTAGTGTCAGAGCCTAAGGTTTAAAAGAGTCCTAGCGAGTCTGACAAGCCGCGTTACGTAAAGTCTTGACCATCGGTGTGTAGCGCGCCACATCTATGAGCAAGAGGCTACGGGACGTTTTAGGAAAAGTCATTTCTTTCTTTCAGAAGTCATTCGTGCCTACGACTGTTTCTCTTTGCTATTAATTCGTGCTCTCTTATGACAGAAAATTCCTTCTCGTAGAGCTCGCAGAAATAATGAACGACCTCAACCCGTTGATCCTTTAAATGAGATGGTGACTCATGCCGAATTCCGGGCAGCTTTTCAGGAGCTAGCCCAGGCAGTTACCGCCAATGCTCAGGCCAATATTCAGGACAATGTTCCACCTCCGTAATAAGGTAATTCTACAGCACCTCGAGATCGGGATTTTATGCGGATGAATCCGCCAGGGTTTTATGGGTCAAGGGTAGGTGAGAAGCCACAGATGTATCTTGATGAAGTGAAAAAGATCACCCAAATTTTGCATCTAACAGAGGAAGAAAGTGTGGAGCTAGCTTCATATTGCTTGAAAGATGTTGCTTATGATTGGGTGGAGTTGTGGAGGAAGAGTAGAGGGGAGGAAGCCGCTCCCATGACTTGGTAGTTGTTCCAGGACGCGTTCTTAGACCGATTCTTTCCCCCGGAGCTGAGGGAAGCAAAACTAGAAAAATTTATGAACTTGAGACAAGGCTCCATGACAGTTAAGGAATATTGTCTTAAATTTAACCAGTTGTCTAAGTATGCTCCCGGTATGATGGCTGATTCCAGGACCAGTATGAGTAAGTTTTCTACTAGCATATCGAGTTAAATTGTGAAAGAGTGTAGGTTCGCTATGCTCAATAGGGACATGGATTTTTCTAGATTGATGATACATGCCCAGCAGATTGAAGCGGACAAAGTGAAAGAGAGAGAGAGAGTGAAAGGGAATAAGAGAGTTAGATTAGAGCACCAGGGGTATAGTCAGAGTAGATTTTTTGGAGGGATCCGCCCTCATTTTCAGAGTCGTTCTTCTGTGCCAGCACTGTCATCATCTAGTACTCCCGCATCCAGAGTCATGCAGGAGCAGGGTAATAGACCTACTGTGTCTAGGTCTCAGGATAGTATGAGTAATAGACCTAACTATGTGCTAAGTGTGGGAGAATGCATCCTGGAGAGTGTATGGCTGAGCAGAGAGGTTGTTTTGGTTGTGGTAAGTTGGGCCACAATTTAAGGGATTACCCATATGCTAGACATGGGAGCCGTGATGTTTGTCCCTAGAGTCAGGCTATTAGTGCTCCAGCCCCTTGGGTTCGTCCTACTTCTCCTAAGGGTGCTTCATCTAGTACTGCTGGTGGTCAGTGCCAGAATCGCTTTTATGCTATACCACCCTGCCAGGAGCAGGAGGATTCACCAGATGTTGTTACTAGTACGCTCCGTGTATTTATTTTGATGTGTATGTGTTGATGGACCCTGGGTCAAGTCTTTCTTATGTGACTCCGTTAGTGGCTGTGAATTTTGAGATCAATGCTGAAAAGATTCCTGAGTCTTTTCTAGTTTCTACTCCAGTAGGTAAACCTGTTGTTGCTAACCAAGTATATAAGAAGTTTTCTATCACTGCCCTTCAGAGAGTTATGTTTGCAGATTTGATTGAGATAGACATGGTTGACTTTGACATTATTCTGGGTATGGATTGACTTCACTCTTGTTATGCGTCTATAGACTATCGTAGCCGTGTAGTTAAGTTTCAGTTCCCCAATGAGCCAGCCTTTGAGTGGTCCATAAATTCTGTATCTCCCAGTAGTCATTTCATATCTTATCTTAAAGCTAGGAAATTGATTTCCAAGGGTTGCATTTATCATTTGGTTCGAGTTAAAGATACTAAGTTTGAGATTCCTACCATTCAGTTGATCAGCATTATTAATGAGTTTTGTGATGTTTTTCCAGAAGATTTCCCAGGGGTACCTCCCGATAGAGAGATAGAATTTGGGATTGATCTTCTCCCCGACATGCTACCTATTTCTATTCCTCCATATCGTATGACCCCCGCAGAACTTAAGGAGTTGAAAGAGCAACTCAAAGATCTTCTAGATAAGGGTTTCATAAGGCCTAGCGTATCTCCTTGGGGTGCCCCCGTTCTGTTCGTGCGAAAGAAAGATGGTTCATTGCGGATGTGCATTGATTATCGTCAGCTTAACAAGGTCACAGTCAAGAACAAGTACCCTCTTCCTAGAATTGACGACCTGGTTGATCAGCTGCAAGGTGCTAACTATTTCTCAAAAATAGACTTGAGATCCGATTATCACCAGTTTAAAGTTAGGGAATGTGATATTCCAAAGACAGCTTTTCGCACCCGATATGGTCATTTTGAGTTCTTGGTTATGTTCTTCGGGCTAACAAATGCCCCAACAACCTTTATGGACCTCATGAATCGGGTGTTCAGACAGTACCTAGATATGTTTGTTATTGTGTTCATAGATGATATTCGTGTATACTCCCGAAGTGAGAACGACTATACAGATCATCTCCGAATAGTCTTGCAAACCCTTAGAGATCATCAACTGTTTGCCAAATTTAGCAAGTGCAAATTTTAGCTAAGGTCAGTTGCTTTTCTGGGTCATAATGTTTCTTTTGAAGGTATTCGAGTTGACCCTCAAAATATAGAAGCTGTGAAAAATTGGCCTAGACCTATTTCTCCGTTTGATATTAGGAGTTTCTTGGGTCTAGCTGGCTACTACCGTCGTTTTGTTGAAGGTTTCTCTTCCATTGCGTCTCCTTTGACTCGGTTGACCCAAAAGAAAATTAAATTCCTATGGTCAGACTCTTGCGAGAAGATTTTTCTGGAGTTGAAGACTCGACTCACTTTGGCCCCTATGTAGACCCATCCAAATAGTTTAGATGATTTTGTGGTGTACTGTGATACATCTAGAGTTGGGTTGGGTTGTGTATTGATGCAAAAAGGTAAGGTTATAGCCTATGCCTCCAGACATTTGAAACCGCATGAGAAGAACTACCCGACCTATGACCTCGAGTTAGCTGCAGTAGTTTTTGCCTTGAAAATTTGGAGACACTATTTGCACGGTGTTCATGTTGATGCCTTTACGGATCACAAGAGTTTGCAGTATGTGTTTACTCTGAGAGATTTGAATCTCCGTCAAAGGCGATGGTTAGAATTGTTAAAGGACTATGATATAAATGTGTTGTATCACCAGGGCAAGACCAATGTAGAGGCAGATGCCCTTAGTAGGTCATCCATGGGTAGTGTAGAACAGGTTTAGGAAGATAGGAAGGAGTTATCTTGTGAGGTGCATTGTCTGGCTAGGTTGGGAGTTAGATTGCTTGATTCAGCTGAGGGTAATGTTTTAGTTCCAAGTCTTCTCTAGTTTAGGAAGTAAAGGAGAAGCAAGATATGGATCCTAGTTTGGTCAGACTGAAGGAGTCAGTTAAAGACCAAAAGGTGGAGGTTTTCTCTCAAGGGGGAGATAGTGTATTGAGATTTCAGAATAGATTATATGTGTCTGATGTTGAAGATTTAAGGCAGAGAATTATGGCTGAAACGCATAGCGCGCAATATTCTATTCATCCCGGTGCTACTAAGATGTACCACGATTTATGAGAAATCTATTGGTGGAATGGTATGAAAAAGGATATAGCCAAATTCGTAGAGAAGTGTACAACTTGCCAACAGGTTAAGATAGAACACCAAAGACCCGGTGGAATGATGCAAGAATTTAGTATTCCTACTTGGAAATGGGAAGAAGTAAATATGGATTTTGTGACTGGTTTACCTCCTTCTAGACGTCATCATGATTCGATTTGGGTCGTTGTAGACAGGTTGACTAAGTTCACGCATTTCTTGCCAGTGCATACATATTTCACCGCTGAGGACTATGCTAAGCTGTACATTCGAGAGTTAGTCAAGTTGCATGTAGTTCCTTTGTCTATTCTCTTCGATAGCTACTTAATTTACTTCTTATATTTGAAGGGCTTTTCAGAAGGGTCTTGGTACCCAAGTTCATCTTAGATTTGTTTTTCATTTTAAGACTGATGGTCAGGCTGAGAGAACTATCCAGACCTTAGAGGATATGTTAAGGGCATGTGTTCTTGTGTCAAAGGAAGTTAGGATGAACATTTGCCATTGATTGAATTTGCTTACAACAACAGTTTTCATGATAGCATTGGAATGGCTCCATTTGAGGCTTTATACAGAAGGCGATGTAGATCGCCCATAGGTTGGTTTGAAGTGGGTGAAGCCGCTGTGAGTGGACCTGATGCTGTGTTTGAGGCTATAGAGAAAGTTAAGCTAATTCGGGAAAGGTTGAAGATAGCCCAGAGTAGTCAGAAGTCATATGCAGATGTGAGAAGAAGAGCTCTTGAGTTTGAGGTTAACGATCTGGTGTACTTGAAGATTTCACCCATGAAGGGGGTAAAAAGATTTGGTAAGAAAGGGAAGCTTAGTCCCCGATACGTTGGCCCTTATAGAGTTTTGAATCGTGTTGGGAAAGCAGCTTACGAGATTGAATTACCTACCGAGTTGTCAGCTATCCATCCTATCCTTCACGATTCTATGCTCAAAAAGCACATTGGTGAGTCTGTTGTTGTTGATCCGTGAGAAAGTTTTGATGTTCAGGATAGTCTTTCGTATGATGAAGTTTCGGTTGAAATTCTAGATTATCAATTTTGAAGACTAAGAAATAAGGAAGTTCCCTTGGTCAAAGTTCTGTGGCAAAATCAATCAGTCGAGGGTGCTACTAGGGATGCAGAAGCAGATATGTGAACCAGATACCTTCATCTCTTCTTCGCGAGTTCAAATTAAGCCAAAGGAACTATACTTCCCTAATCCAGTTTCCTTCTAATCCAGTGTATTCAGTTATATGGTTATTCTCTCTATGATTCATGCATTTTGTGAAGTACTCAAAAGTTTAGAATGAAGTAAGCCCTTATAGTGAGTCGTTCCATCTATACGTCCTCATTTTTTCTTGTTCTTGGCTTATCTAGCCACATTCAAGGACAGATGTTTCCAAGGGGAAGATATTGTAATACCCCAAGACTCTAACCAATAGTAAAACCATGAATCAAGCTCATCAGAAATAAATTATAATGTTTTGGGTTGTTTTCTAATCAAGGATGGTGTGTATTAAGGCCTTAAAGATGTCCTAACGATTGGGTGAATCAAAATATTCCTTACCGATTGAATTCTTGGGAAGGATATTGGTATAGTAAATTTCAAACAATCATATCTCTCATTATACTTGGAATTTTTTAGCTCATGACCTATCAACAGATAGATAATTGAATTAGCTTTCCAACGATATCAATTTTGGTAAAATCCGATACCAAAGCAAAGAGGTATACTCATTTTACTCCAGCATGTCAATCTGGAAAAGGGTGAGGACATTTCTGACGGCCTGTCAGTTTCTGACGGCCTGTCACGTTTCTGACGACATTTCTGACGATGTCGTCACATTTATGATGACATTTCTGACGACTTCATCAGCCTTAGGCAGAAAATCTTAAAATTTGACCCTTTTGTGACGACATTTCGTGACGGCCTGTCACGGGTCTGACGGCCTATCACGGATGTCGTCAGCTATTTTTTTCCAGCAATTTAGAGATGTTTTTTGCAAGGGTATTTTGGTCTTTTTCCATCTTTTGGAGGCCTCTATAAATATGAGAATCCCATCCAAACCCTAATTCCATCATTTTCTCTTCTAATTCTCTTGAGATAATATATCTAGGGTTATATCAAGAACATAAATCTTCCAAGAATCATCCTTAAATCTTCAAAATTTCTTCAAGAACCAAATTCCTCATAGTGTGGGCTTCAAGAATTATTTATTTCAAGTGTGGATAAAGTCTCAAGCACTAAAGTTCATCCAATTTCAAAGATTAAGGTATGTGGGGTTTTGAACAAAAATACTTCTTTCGTTCTTGTGCCCAAAGATTTAATTTCTATTGAATTTCGTGAATTTTGCAAAGTGGGTTTACACCCAAATTACTTTATCAAGGATTTATGAGATTTGAGCTATACAAGATTGACACATATGACTACTTCATTGTCTTATTTCTTAAATTAAGAATTTATGTCATGAGTTGTATATTGTTATCATGAAATGATAATTTCTAAGTAATTTATGATAAGTGTCGTGATTCATGTTTTTTCATGAGAAGTTTGTCTATTGAATATATATTGATATTGAGCTTGAGAGTCAAGAATGAGTTCTATGATGTTTTCTGGAAGATTTGATACTTGATATGATTTGATAAACAAGTGTACTTGATGATGAGAAAAATTATTTTGAGATTTAGTCGAGTTAGGAATCCACAAGTTGATTATGATTTACTAGTGAGATATATATTTATATTTTGGTCTTCTTGGTAGACCCTTGAGTTGATTAAGGTGGATTTCCTAACGCCTTCCGAGCTTAAGTTTGGGAGTAGTATTTAGCACCGGGAGGGACGTATGGGTTCAGCGCATCCTACTTCTCCAGAACTATGTGCCATCGTAGGATTAAGATTAAGGGCCAAAGGCCAAGACAGTTATCACTAAAGTTAAGGTTCTACTCTGATGGCAAGGATAGAACAACTCTTCTCAACGTGGGCAAGATGTTGGACTCCATGTAAGCTCACATGGTTTATGTCGGTTATATGAAACTCCCAAGTCCATAATAGTCCAAGTTTCATGAGTTACCGAGTCACTCTTAGTCTTGAGTCAAAGAGTTTGAGTTGAGTCCAACGGTTTGTGAGATTTATGAAGCATGTGTTATTATTAATAATTTATGGAAAATTTGTTTCAGGTAACTCAAGCGAACAGAGTCATTATTATTAGCATGCATAATTTTCTTATACATTTATGATATCATTTAAATATTCCCTGCACCCCCACATACTCAGTACATTCCCAAGTACTAATTCCCATACTCTTCTGTGTTCTATATTTTCTCATGATGTAGGTTCATGTGCTCAGTCTCAGCAGCGACAGTGATCTTCGAGTACCTCCATCTACATTCATACAGTTGGAGAGTCCTCATGGTTCAAGGACCTATGTCCCCGATTTTGTCTTGATATTAGATGGTTGTTTATATCCAGTTCAGTACGGGTCTGTTAGGGATCTGTCCCAATGGCTCCTCAGTCTTATGTAGTAGAGGCTTTGTCAGACTAGAGTACCAGTATGTATAGAACTTCAGTATTTTGATTGTACAGGATAGTATTTTTTTGTATTCCAGTATGTTCATGACATGATTATTCTTCCTTATTACAGCTTGATTATTGTCATAGTGAGTTATAGAGGTGATGACAGGCTCAGATGGTTAGCTTGAGGTCACGTGTGGCCATAAGCACCGTGTGACGTCTTGTGATGGGATCTTGGGGCGTTACAAGCTTGGTATCAGATCCTAAGGTTTATAGGAGTCCTAGGGAGTCTGACAAGCCGCGTTACGTAGAGTCTTGATCATCGGTATGTAGCGCGCCACATCTATGAGCAAGAGGATACGGGACCGTTTAGGAAATATCATTTCTTTCTTTCAGAAGTCTTTCATGCCTATGACTGTTTCTCTATGCTATTAATTCGTGCTCTCTTATGAAAGAAAATGTCTTCTCGTAGAGCTCGCAGAAACAACGAACGACCTCAACCCATTGATCCTTTAAATAAGACGGTGACTCATGCCGAATTTCGGGCACTAGCCCAGGTAGTTACCACCAATGCTCAGGCCAATGTTCAGGCCGTTGTTCCACCTCCGCAATAAGGTAATTTTGCAGCAGCTCGAGTTTGGGATTTTATGCGGATGAATCCGCCAGAGTATTATGGGTCAAGGGTAGGTGAGGACCCATATATGTATCTTGATGACGTGAAAAAGATCACCCAAATTATCCATGTAACAGCGGAAAAAAGTGTGGATCTAGCTTTCTATCGCTTGAAAGATGTTTCTTATGATTGGGTGGAGTTGTGGAATAAGAGTAGAGGGGAAGATGCTGCTCCCATTACTTGGCAGTTATTCTAGGACGCGTTCTTAGACCGATTCTTTCCCCCGGAGTTGAGGAAAGTCAAACTAGAAGTATTTATGAACTTGAGACAAGGCTCCATGACAGTTAAGGAATATTATTTTAAATTTAACCAGCTGTCTAAGTATGCTCCCGGTATGATGGCTGATTCCAGGACCAGTATGAGTAAGTTTTTGGCTGGCGTATCGAGTTATGTTGTGAAAGAGTATAGGTCCGCTATGCTTAATAGGG
Organism: Capsicum pubescens; assembly: GCA_030864215.1. Classification (NCBI taxonomy): domain Eukaryota; kingdom Viridiplantae; phylum Streptophyta; class Magnoliopsida; order Solanales; family Solanaceae; genus Capsicum; species Capsicum pubescens. Next base: position 212,994,404 of record CM061546.1, read on the forward strand.
ACATGGATTTTTCTAGATTGATGATACATGCTCAGCAGATTGAAGCGAACAGGGTGAAAAAGAGAGATAGTGAGAGGGAATAAGAGAGTTAGATTAGAGCACCAGGGGTATAGTCAGAGTAGATTTTTTAGAGGAATCCGCCCTCAGTTTCAGAGCCGTTCTTTTATGCCAGCACCATCATCAGCTAGTACTTCCGCATCCAGAGTCAAGCAGGAGCAGGGTAATAGACCTACTATGTCTAGGTCTCAAGACAGTGTGAGTAATAGACCTAACTATGTGCTAAGTGTGGTAGGACGCATCCTGGAGAGTCTATGGCTGAGCAGAGAGGTTGTTTTGGTTGTGGTAAGTTGGGCCACAAATTCAGGGATTGGCCATATGCAAGACAGGGGAACCGTGATGTTCGTCCTTAGAGTCAGGCTATTAGTCCTCTAGCCCCTTGGGTTCGTCCTACTTCTCCTCAGGGTGCTTTCTCTAGTACTGTCGGTGGTCAGCGCCAGAATTACTTTTATGTTATACCACCCCACCAGGAGCAGGAGGATTCACCAGATGTTGTTACTAGTATGCTCCGTGTATTTTATTTTGATGTGTATGTGTTGATGGACCCTGGGTCAAGTCTTTCTTATGTGACTCCGTTAGTGGCTGTGAATTTTGAGATCAATGCTGAAAAGATTCCTGAGCCTTTTCTAGTTCTACTCCAATAGGTGAACCTGTTGTTGCTAACAAGTATATAAGAAGTGTCCTATCACTGTCCTTCAGAGAGTTATATTTGCAGATTTGATTGAGCTAGACATGGTTGATTTTGATATTATTTTGGGTATGGATTGGCTTCACTCTTGTTATGCGTCTATAGACGTGTAGTTAAGTTTCAGTTTCCCAATGAGCCAGCCTTTGAGTGGTCCGAAAATTCTGTATCTCCCAAGAGTCACTTCATATCCTATCTTAAAGCTAGGAAATTGATATCCAAGGGTTACATCTATCATTTGGTTCGAGTTAAAGATACTAAGTTCGAGACTCTGGCCATTTAGTTGATAGCATTGTTAATGAGTTTTGTGATGTTTTTCCAGAAGATCTCCCAGGGGTACCTCCCGATAGAGAGATAGAATTTGGGATTGATCTTCTCCCCGACATGCAGCCTATTTCTATTTCTTCATATCGTATGGCCCCCGCAGAACTTAAAGAGTTGAAAGAGCAACTTAAAGGTCTTCTAGATAAGGGTTTCATAAGGCCTAGCGTATCTCCTTGGGGTGCACCCGTTCTGTTCGTGCGAAAGAAAGATGGTTCATTGCGGATGTGCATTGATTATCGTCAGCTTAACAAGGTCACAGTCAAGAACAAGTACCCTCTTCCTAGAATTGATGACCTGGTTAATCAGCTGCAAGGTGCTAACTATTTCTCAAAAATAGACTTGAGATCCGATTATCACCAGTTTAAACTTAGGGAATGTGATATTCCAAAGACAGATTTTCACACCCGATATATCATTTTGAGTTCTTGGTCATATCCTTCAGGATAACAAATGCCCCAACAGCCTTTATAGACCTCATGAATCAGGTGTTCAGACAGTACCTGGATATGTTTGTTATTGTGTTCATAGATGATATTCTTGTATACTCCCGAAGCAAGAACGACCATGCAGATCATCTCCAAATAGTCTTGCAAACCCTTAGAGATCATCAACTATTTGCCAGATTTAGCAAGTACGATTTTTGGCTAAGGTCAGTTTCTTTTCTGGGTCATGTTGTTTCTTCTGAAGGTATTAGAGTTGACCCTCAAAAGATAGAAGCTGTGAAAAATTAGCCTAGACCTATTTCCCCATCTGATATTAGGAGTTTCTTAGGTCTAGCTAAATATTATCGTTGTTTTGTTGAGGGTTTTTCTTCCATTGTGTCTCCTTTGACTCGGTTGACCCAAAAGAAAATTAAATTCCTATGGTCTGACTCTTGCGAGAAGAGTTTTCTGGAGTTGAAGAGTCTACTCACTTCGGCCCCTGTGTTGACCCTTCCAAATGGTGTAGATAATTTTGTAGTGTACTGTGATGCTTTTAGAGTTGGGTTGGGTTACGTGTTGATGCAAAAAGGTAAGGTTATAGACTATGCCTCCAAACAGTTGAAACTGCATGGGAAGAACTACCTGACCCATGACCTCGAGTTAACTGCAGTAATTTTATCCTTGAACATCTGGAGACACTATTTGTACGGTGTTCATGTTGATGCCTTTACGGATCAGAAGAGTTGCAGTATGTGTTTACTCAGAGAGAGTTGAATCTTCGTCAATGGCAATGGTTAGAATTTTTAAAGGACTATGATATGAATGTGTTGTATCACCCGGGCAAGGCCAATGTTGTGGTAGATGCCCTTAGCAGGTCATCCATGGGTAGTGTAGTACAGGTCACGAAAGATAGGAAAGAGTTAGCTCATGAGGTGCATCGTCTGGATAGGTTGGGAGTTAGATTGCTTGATTCAGCTGAGGGTAATGTTTGGGTCCAGAGTAGTTCCGAGTCTTCTCTAGTTTCGAAAGTAAAGGAGAAACAAGATATGAATCCTAGTTTGGTCAGGCTGAAGGAGTCAGTTAAAGACCAAAAGGTGGAGGTTTTCTCCCAAGGGGGAGATGGTGTATTGAGATTTCAGAATTGATTATGTGTGCCTGATGTTGAAGAATTAAGGCAGAGAATTACGGCTGAAGCGCATGGCGCGCGATATTTTATTCATCTCGGTGCTACTAAGATGTACCACGATTTATGAGAAATCTATTGGTGGAATGGTATGAAAAAGGATATAGCAAAATTCGTAGAGAAGTGTACAACTTGCCAACAGGTTAAGATAGAACACCAAAGACCCGGTGGAATGATGCAAGAATTCAATATTCCTACTTGGAAGTGGGAGGAAGTAAATATGGATTTTGTGACTGGTTTACCTCTTTCTCGACGTCATCATGATTCGATTTGGGTTGTTGTAGATAGGTTGACTAAGTTCGCGCATTTCTTGCCAGTGCATACATCTTTCACCACTGAGGACTATGCTAAGCTGTACATTCGAGAGTTAGTCAGGTTGCATGGAGTTCCTTTGTCTATTATCTTCGATTGGGGTACTCAATTTACTTCTCATTTTTGGAGGGCTTTTCAGAAGAGTCTTGGTACCCAAGTCATCTTAGCTCTACTTTTCATCCGCAGACTGATGGTCAGGCTGAGAGGACCATCCAGACCTTGGAGGATATGTTAAGGACATGTGTTCTTGATTTCAAAGGAAGTTGGGATGGACATTTTCCATTGATTGAATTTGCTTACAACAACAGTTTTCATGCTAGCATTGGAATGGCTCCATTTGAGGCTTTATACAGAAGGCGATGTAGATCACCCATAGGTTGGTTTGAAATGGGTGAAGCCGTTGTGAGTGGACCTGATACTGTGTTTGAGTCTATGGAGAAAGTTAAGCTGATTCGGGAAAGATTGAAGACAGCCCAGAGTCGTCAGAAGTCATATGTAGATATGAGAAGAAGAGCTCTTGAGTTTGAGGTTAACGACCTGGTGTACTTGAATATTTCACCCATGAAGGGGGTGAAAAGATTTGGTAAGAAAAGAAAGCTTAGTCCCCGATTCGTTGGCCCTTATAGAGTTTTGAATCATGTTGGGAAAACAGCTTACGAGATTGAATTGCCTGCCGAGTTGTCAGCTGTCTATCCTATCTTTCACGATTCTATGCTCAAGAAGCACATTGGTGATTCTGTTGTTGTTGATCCGTCAGAAAGTTTTGATGTTCAGGATAGCCTTTCGTATGATGAAGTTCTGGTTGAAATCCTAGATTATCAAGTTCATAGACTATGAAATAAGGAAGTTCCCTCAGTCAAAGTTCTGTGGCGAAATCAATCAATTGAGGGTGCTACTTGGGAAGCAGAAGCAGATATGGGAATCAGATACCCTCATCTTTTCTTCGCGGGTTCAAATTAAGCTGAAGGTACTTTTCTTCCCTAATCCAATTTCCTTCTAATCCAGTGTATTTAGCTATATGGTTATTCTCTCTATGATTCATGCATTTTGTGAAGTACTCGAAAGTTTAGAATGAAGTAAGCCCTTTTAGTGAGTCGTTCCAGGTATACGTCCTCATTTTCTCTTGTTCTTGGCCTATCTAGCCACATTCGAGGACGAATGTTTCCAAGGGGGTGATATTGTAATACCCCGACACTCTAACCAATAGTGCAACCCTGAATCAAGATCATGAGAAATAAATTATAATGTTTTGGGTTGTTTTTTGATCAAAGATGGTGTGTATTAAGGCCTTAAAGATGTCCTAACGATTGGGTGAATCAAAACATTCCTTACCGATTTAATTCATGGAAAGGAAATTTGTATAGTAAATTTCAAACGAGAATATATCTCATTATACTTGGAATTTTTGAGCTCATGACCTATCAACAGATAGATAATTGAATTAGCTTTCCAACGATACCAATTTTACCAAAATCTGATACCGGAGCAATGAGTTATACCTATTTTACTCCAGCATGTCAATCTGGAAAAGGGTGACGACGTTTCTGACGGCCTATCACGTTCTGACGACATTTTTTACAACGTCATCACGTTTCTAACAACATTTTTGACGACGTCGTCAGCCTTAGGCAGAAAATCATAAAATTTGACCCTTTGTGACGACATTTCGTGACGGCCTATTACGGGTCTGATGGCCAGTCACGGATGTCGTCTGCTATTTTTTTCTAGCAATTTAGAGACATTTTTTGCAAGGGTATTTTGGTCTTTTCCCATATTTTGGAGGACTCTATAAATATGAGAATCCCATCCAAACCCTAATTCCATCATTTTCTCTTCCAATTCTCTTGAGATAATATATCTAGGGTTATATCAAGAACATAAATCTTACAAGAATCATCCTTAAATCTTCAAAATTTCTTCAAGAACCAAGTTCCTCATAGTGTGGGCTTCAAGAATTATTTATTTCAAGTGTGGATAAAGTCTCAAGCACTAAAGTTCATCCAATTTCAAAGATTAAGGTATGTGGGGTTTTGAACAAGAACACTTCTTTAGTTCTTGTGCCCAAAGATTTAATTTCTATTGAATTTCATGAATTTTTCAAAGTAGGTTTACACACAAATTACTTTATCAAGGATTTATGAGATTTGAGCTATACAAGATTGACACATATGACTACTTCATTGTCTTATTTCTTAAATTAAGAATTTATGTCATGAGTTGTATATTGTTATCATGAAATGATAATTTCTAAATGATCTATGATAAGTGTCGTGATTTATGTTTTTCCATGAGAAGTTTGTTTATTGAATATATATTGATATTGAGCTTGAGAGTCAAGAACGAGTTCTATGATGTTTTCTGGAAGATTTGATACTTGATATGATTTGTTAAGCAAATGTACTTGATGATGAGAAAGATTATTATGAGATTTAGTCAAGTTAGGAATCCACAAGTTGATTATGATTTACAAGTGAGATATATATTTATATTTTGGTCTTCATAATAGACCCTTGAGTTGATTAAGGTGTATTTCCTAATGCGTTCTGAGCTTAAGTCTGGGAGTAGTATTTAGCACCAAGCGGGAAGTATGGGTTCAACGCATCCTACTTCTCCAGAACTACGTGCCACCGTAGGATTAAGATTAAGGGCCAAAGGCCAAGACAGTTATCACTAAAGTTAAGGTTCTACTCTGATGGCAAGGATAGAACAGCTCTTCCCAACGTGGACAAGACGTTGGATTCCATGTAAGCTCACATGGTTTATGTCGGTTATAAGAAACTCCCAAGTCCATAATAGTCCAAGTTTCATGAGTTACCGAGTCACTCTAAGTCATGAGTCAAAGAGTTTGAGTTGAGTCCAACGATTTGTGAGATTTATGAAGAAAGTGTTATTATTGATGATTTATGGAAAATATGTTTCAGGTAACTCAAGCGAACAGAGTCATTATTATCAGCATGCATGATTTTCTTATACATTTATGATATTATTAAATGTTGCCTGTACCCCCACATACTCAGTACATTCCCAAGTACAGATTCCCATACTCTTCTGGGTTCTATATTTTCTCGTGATATAGGTTCAGGTGCTCAGTCTCAGCAGGGACAGTGATCTTCGATTACCTCCATCTACATTCGTACAGTTGGTGAGTCCTCATGGTTCGAGGACCTATGTCCTCGATTTTTGTCTTGATAGTAGATGGTTGTTTATTTCCAGTTCAGTACGGGTCAGTTGAGGATCTGTCCCAATGGCTCCTCAGTCTTATGTAGTAGAAGCTTTGTCAGACTAGAGTACCAGTATGTACAGAACTTCAGTATTTTAATTGTATTGGATAGTATTTCTTTGTATTACAATATGTTCATGACATGATTCTTCTTCTTTATTACAGCTTGATTTTTGTCATAGTGAGTTATAGAGGTGATGACAGGCTCAGAGGGTTAACTTGAGGTCGCGTGTGGCCTTAAGCACCATGTGACATCTTGGGATGGGATCTTGGGGCGTTACACAATCACTACAATACCAACCATCACAACTATCACCACTAACATTACTAATAACTAACATCAATCATTGTCACCGCAACCACCATTATTAACTATCTCCACTATCACTAACAAACATAAATATTTTTTTTCAATTAAATAATAATTTTATTGTATTAAATTACATACTTTTCTGATATATAATTAGTTTTTTATTTGAATTATATTTTTTATTTTATTATATATACAAATAATTTTTTTTTGTACATTCAGATGTTGAAAAACAAACAATCTTAATCATTCGTTTTAAGATCTAGAGACAGCATCTTAATCATTCAGACGTGCATTCAGATTCAGACGCCTGAATCTTAAAAAAAACAAATGCAACCTTAATAGCCAAATTTTATTGTTCTTCCAAGAGGAGGGGAGTACAATTAGCTCCAGCACTTTTAATGAAGTATTATTGGTTGATTGCCACGTGCTTTAAAAAATTATTTTGCTTTATACTAGACGCGTCACATATGTCTATCTCGTTTTAATAAGCTTAATTTTATACTCGTTCGTTTTAAGAAGAATGATTTAATTTGATTTGGCACAAAATTTAAGAAAATAAAAAATATTTTTAAATATTATGGTCTTAAATTAAAGATATGTCAAATATACCAAAATGTCCTTCATTCTTATGGTCTTAAAAATGTCATGCGAAAAATTCTTTTTTAAACGGAGGGAGTAATATTATAAAAAAATATATCTTATTTAAAAATAAATTAATAATTTTATTAAATATGAAAAATACTTAAATAGAAAATTAATATATTCATATAAAAGTATTAAAAATGACTTTAAACTAAATTAAGAATAACTATTAGCGCTATATCGTTAGAAAGTGTTAAAGGGCAATAAATTAATATTTTTATTATTATAAGGAAAAATAATATGCTACGAAAAAAATTTACGTGATGTATTCCTATTAGACACTTTGAATGTTGAAAAAATATTTTTCTAATATCTAAGTTAAACCACATAAAATTTGTGAGAACATTAATATGAAGACTTTATTATGTGTTTCGGTGTTCGATAGATGTAAATTATAATTTGTGTGTCAAAACTAACGTATAAATTTAAAGAGTTGCCAACCTATTTTGTTAATATATCATCTTATTGTATTTAGCATGTGAAAGATAGCATCTACTGCTTCTCAAATTACAATTAATTATGTTTTTATTATTTTGTCTATACGCTAAGTTTGGTGATTATCAAAAAGATGACCCCAGCTTATTCACTTTGAATTTCTCTTTTTCATTGTTTTTCATAATTTATGTTTTATTTACTGCTATCTCAGTTCTTGTAAATAATATTGCTCAGGATGTTCTTTGTTATCCCAATGTCATTAACATAACAATTTGAAGTCATAGATGTGCAAATTCTTTTGTCTCTCACTAAAGTATGTTTGTCTTTCACCTTAAATATGCATTTGGTATGTCCAATTCACCATAAGAAATCCTCTCCACTTTACGGGCCATGAAAATTCTTCAAATTACAATCACTTTTGGAAGTTCTCAATCATTTAAGTGTTTTCTGAGGATCAAATTTCATTCTTTTTGTGTCCCTAATTTTTGTAGCTATCTTGTAATTATGTTGGACCAAAACAAAGATATAAGAAAATAAAAGTTGTAAATTAACGGACATATCCACTTGTCTATTCAAAGGGATGTCAAAATAGCATAAGGTGTTGTGGCTTTAAAATAATGGATGGTGTTTTTGAAAGTAGGATACAAAACAATTATTTTACACAGAGCAGTCATGTCAATCTTTAACAAGTTTTATCGGTGTTGCACCTGAGTAAATTTAGGAGCTAGCAACTAAGACGGAAAACAACATGTATTGCATATAAATGTGTGTTACATATGAATTCACGTATTACTTATTTTTAATATTAATAAGTAATTAAAAATAGTAAATTACTTGGCACTGAAAAAAATAAGTCTGCAATTTTTTGTGAGGTCAAAAATCTATAATACAATTTGAACTCAAACGCGACAAGGGAAAGCAACAAAGGAAGGATTAAAAAACAAACCTAAAAATCATATTTCATAAATTTCACTAAGCTCTTAACTTGTAGCTATAAAATACAAAATTCAAATTGGAAAAGAAGAATTTATTTTTACTTTTTTTTTTAACAAAGAAACACTAAAGTCAATCAACAAATATACTAAGTCAATCAACAAAATATTTCAACATGAACTATACGATGCAATAAACAAGCATAAGAAACCTGTCGAAAAGGAAAAAAAATAATAATTGAATCAATTGAAATCATTATAATAATACTGTTATACGATGTTCCTTTACAAAATTTAGCACTACACATTATCGAAATATATAGCAAAACTATCGAATACACGTTAAAGGGGTATAATTTACAATAGTCGGAAAGAGAAATACTACTCCCATAAAAAGTAATTGAAAAGGGAATTCCAGCTACTTTATTTGATGGAACATGCTTGTTTCGTGTAATTTTTCAACTGAAAAAGAAACATGAGAAATTATTAAAAGGGAGAATCCATTGTCAATTACGCATAACACAACATAACAACAACAACATACCCAGTGTATTCCCACATAGTGGAGTCTGGAGAGGGTAGACTGTAGGCAGACCATACCACTACCACAGGTGAAGTAGAGAAGTTGTTTTCGATAGACCCCCGGCTTAGAAATGTAAGAAGAAAACTTTAATCAATTATCAATCAAAAAATCAAAATAAGAAGAAAATGTAGAAGTACAACAATCACACATATGTTTCTAGTAAAGTTTGACTATTTAAATATAATTATAGACATTCTTTATAAGGTAAAATTCTAATTAATTTGAAAGTGTTTAAATATTATAATTTCTTACCTTCGCTATTTTAATTAATTTGTAATAAGAGCCCGTTTGGATAAGATTAAAAAAATAACTTTTTAGCTTTAGTGATTAAAAGTTTAAAATAAGTGCTTATAAATTAAGCAGATAAGTGTTTGGATAGAAGTGCTGAAACTGAAAAAAATTGTTGATGTGTTTGGTAAACAAGTGATGTTAAGCACTTTTTTTTGTTGTTAAAATGACTAAAATGTCCTTAAAGTTGTTAACACCATAAATAAGGAGAATTATTTATAATTTTTAATTCAAAAATAAAATTTTTGAACAAACCTCCAATGTAATGATGGATTCGACAAAAATAAAGAAAAAAATAAAGAGGAAATTAGAGGGAAGAGATGAAGCGAAGCGGCAAAGAGAAAAAGAAAAAAAAACTATATATTTAAGGGCTACACGTTTAGGATATTATTGGAATTAGAGGAAAATATAAGGGATAAAAAGGTAAATGTTTTGGTCAAACCTAAAATAATTTTAATTTAAAAAACAAAAAGCTGGGGTACCCAACTTCTCACTTTTTGATTTTTTAATCAGTTTTTAGTTTTTTTAAGAACTTTTTAATTTTTTACCAAATACCTTAAAAACCTAAAAAAGAGATTAAAAACTGGTTTGACCAGATTTTAATCCAATCCAAACGGGGCTCTAAATGTAAGGATAATTATTACTTTCTTATCCTTTGTAACGACAAAAAAAAATTGATAAAATATGTGAAATTTGTGATTTTGTGTGATTTGATATTTTACACCTCCCCATAGTTGCATTATGATATTTCTGGGGTGTGGGAGTGATTGACATGATTTTCGATGTATTTTGGTATCATTTATGCAATATTGTGTTTTTTGATGGCTTCGAGAGCCTTATTTTAAACTTATGTGGATATCTTTTGATCCGTACGACAAATGGCCAAACGGGCTGCTCTAGCACCTCCGGAATATCGATTTTAGGCTAGGTATACCTTTGGTTCGGGTCTCGGTGCATCCGAACTCATTTCGACCTATTGGTTGGAAAGTTGGAAAATTAGAAATATGGGTGTGGGACCCACATTTGATCGAAACGACTTCGGATGGAAAATCCGACTTCGTCAGCAGATCCAGAATGTCGATTTTAGGGTGTTAGCATCTTTGGTATTATTTTACGACTTTTAAATCTCATTTCGACCCTCGATTTGGAAAATTATAATTTCGGGTTTCGGGGGTCAGCTTTGTGAAAACGATATTTTTTTAAAAATATGATATCGCCATCACATCTGGAACGTCGAATTTAGTGTTGTTGAATAGTTCATTTGCATGTATCGGACTCCGAACGAATTTCGAACACCCTATCGAAGTCCGGAGTGGACTTTAACAAAAAAAAACTGCAGCTTTTTGGTTCATTTTAGTGCAGTTTTTCTGTACTTATAAATAGTTTTTGGGTCATTTTGCTCATTTTTCATCTTGCCTCGTGAGAGTTAAACCCTAAATAGTTTGAGAGCTTAAAAGTGAAGCTTGTGGGATCTTGGGAAGAAAGATTAACATCTATTTCTTGGTTTTATTACGGATTTAAGGTAAGAATTCACCCCTTTTCTTAATAATTTCTTAATAAATTTCTCAAAACCCCAAAAATCTTAGGGCATGATTTTAAACCAAAATTTTACTCTTTTCACTTGAATAATATTTTTATCTCATAATTACTAGTTTTTCATCAATTTAACCTTCAAAACAACTCCGATTCTTGATTTTAACCCGAATTTCAAAAAATTTACCCGGTAAAGCTCAAAAATGGTTTTTCTTCGATTTGAACCCCATTTTTGACTCGATTTAACTTGAGTTTTAAGCTGTAGGTTCCTAAAAATATGGGGAACATATTTTTGAAGTAAAGTTCCAATTTTGCCCTTCTTTTTTGGAAATCCATTTTGGGGGTCCGTTTTGACCCTGAATAAAAAACACTCAATATGAGTGTCGTTGGTTTTGTTTTGATGCGTAGATTTTATATTTGATATTTTTAGTAGAATTCAGGATTATTCATGAAAAGTAAGGTCGCGGGTTCAAGTGTAGCGGACCGATTTCGACTTTCGAGGTAGATTATGACTTAACTCTTTCAGACTGGGCTGGGTAGTAAATAATAATACAAAATGCGTGTTAAGGGTGGAAACTAATCATAAAAATGGCAATTTATGTGTTGTGCCCGTGTGGGGGCCTATATATGATGTAATTGTCGAAATTGAGTTATTATGTGATATGTGTGACCGTGTGGGGTCCTATATGATATTGATAGCCTTTAATACATGTGAATAATTGTATTACAAAAACAACAAACCCAATGTATTCCCACGAAGTGGGGTCTGGGGAGGCTAGAATGTACGTTGTCCATACTGCTACCTCCAAAGAAGTAGAGAGACTGTTTTCGATAGACCCCCAGCTCAAGATAGAGAATAGTAAGCAAGAGTGTAATGCACCATTAAGCATGGTGGGTGGCATAACATAAAAGGAATAAGACATACTAAAAATAAAATAGAAATCAGAGCAATACGAAATAAGATAAATAAGCGCAATATGAAATAAGAGATATGAAATATGGCATTCGGAAAGTACGACCCCCACCCATGGACATAGTCCTGGGATGAGCTCTTCTTGATACAATACTAAGTCTGTATCAAGAGATTCCAACCAACACAAGAACAACAACATGAACAACAAAGTGCTAGTGAATCGAAAATGGCCACACACTGCTTCACTAGGCTTGCAACACTTGTTTGAGCTAGAAAAGTGAGTTTTAACAACAAGAACAACAAAGACAATATTTCTAGTGAATCGAAAGAGCCCCACACGGCTTCACTTGACTTATATATTCAACAACACAATGTTAGCAAGATTTACAAAGAAAGTGATAGAAACTTGACAAACAATATTCATTAATCTAAGAACCCTAACAAGAGAAAGGACCCTAAGACTAATAAATATCAATATCAAGTTCTTAGTTGGACCAAGAGGAACTCAAAGAACCCCAAGAACCTAGTTTCTAGCCAAGATACAACACTAGTATCACTCTACTAGTGAGAATTCGGTTTTGGCCTCTCCAAATGAGAAAGAGAAGTAAAAAATTTACAAGTCTTTTGTTTCTTGAATAATAGGAATGAAATAAAGCAAGAACAACCCTATTACATGGCTTATATAGTCACTTAGAAAGGAGGGACAAACACCAAAATACCCTTGGCATTTAAGTAGGTGGGTTTGGGGTGTCTTGGTGGGCCTCTTCACATTTTATTAAATATAGGCCCTTAGTTGGGCTCACAAGGGCCTCACACATGGCCAAGAATGTGAACAAGGCTTGGAGTCGTTGCAACCCACGTGCTTGTCTTCGTGTGAAAGGTCTCGAGCTAGGAATTCCTATATCATCCTCTCCATCTTGAAGGGAATTTTTCCTCAAATTCGGATCATTGCCATCCTCCACCGTTTTCACCCGAGAGAGATCATGCAAGTTAAAAGTGTTGTGCACTTCATATTTTGGGGGTAGATCAGTCTTATAGGCATTGTCGTTGATCCTTTCTAATACTTGGAACGGGCCATCATCCCGTGGCATCAACTTAGCATTACTTTGAGATGAGAATATATCCTTCCTTAGGTGTACCCATACCTAATCTCCCGGTTCAAGAATGAGGTTTCTTCTTCCTTTGTTGGCTTGCCTCGCAACTTCTTGTTTTTTCTTATCCAACCGCAACCTCACCTTCTCATGGCCTTGGCCCATTTTCTTCCATCTAAGCTTATCACAAGATCATTTGGCAAAGGGGTTAAATCCAAAGGGGTGAGGGGGTTGATGTCGTATACATACTCAAAGGGTGTCATCCCCGTTCTCGAGTGTATAACACGATTATAAGCAAACTCAATCAACGGTAAGTGCTCCTCCCAAGAAGTAATTTTTCCTTTAACCATGGACTGTAGCATAGATCCTAAGGTCCTATTTACTACTTCCATTTTTCTATCGGTTTGTGGGTGACATGAAGTCGAAAACAACAACGTAGTACCGAGTCTACCCCACATGGACTTCCAAAAGTGGCTTAGGAATTTAGAATCCCTATCACTTACTATGGTCCTCGAAACACCATGAAGTTTTACAACATTATCAATAAACAAAGAGGCTACACTAGGCTCATCATCACATTTAGAACAAGGAATAAAGTGAGCCATCTTAGAAAACCGATCCACCACGAAGAAAATACTATCCCGCCCTCTTCTAGTCCTTGGAAATCCCAACACGCTGTCCATTGATATGTCAAGTCAAGGACGCAAAGGGGTGGACAATGGGGTGTACAACCCATGGGGTTGGAGCCGTGACTTGGCTCTTTTGCACTCAACACATTGGACGCAAATCCGGGCCACATCCTTGTGTATTCTAGGCCAATAAAATTATTCTTCCAAAATTCAGAGGGTCTTCTCGACCCCAAAATGGCCTATTAAACTGCCATTGTGTGCTTTCCTCACAAATAATTCTCTACGAACATGAGGGTACACACAATCGTCTACCTTTAAACAAGTATCCATCAAATTTGGTATAGGGATGGAAACCCCTATCCGTAACCCACCTATCCCTATCCAACTCTTCACTTTCCCTATAGATAGAAACAAAGTGAGGGTACTCAGGATATAAAGACTTGAGGCTTTCAAACCCCATCAACTTAAACGATAAAGTAGACACAAGCACATGTTTTTGGGACAAAGCATCAGCAACCACATTGTCTTTACCCTTCTTGTATTGAATAACATAAGGAAAAGTTTCAAGAAATTCAATCCATTTAGCATGCCGCCGGTTAAGCTTGTCTTGTGCCCGTAGATGCTTCAAGGATTCATGATCCATTCAGATCACGAATTCTTTAGGCCACAAATAATGTTGCCAAGTGGCTAAGGCTCTAATCAAGGCATACAACTCTAAATCATACGTAGAGTAGTTTAGAGTTTCTCCTTTGAGCTTTTCGCTAAAGTAGGCAATAGGCTTTAATTATTGCATTAAAATCGCACCTATGCCGACTTTGTTAGCATCACATTCGACCTCAAAAGTCTTGTCAAAATTTGGCAATTGTAGCAAAGGGGCCGAGATGAGCATAACGCTTTCAAGTCTTCGAAGGCCTTACCTTGTTCATCTCTCCACTTGAAAGGCCGATCTTGTTTAATCACTTCGGTCAAGGGGGTGGCAATGGTGCTAAATCCTTTAACAAAACGTCTATAAAAACTAGCCAACCCGTGGAAGATTCTCACTTCACCTGCGGTTTTGAGAGTTGGCTAATTTTTAATGGAGTCAATCTTAGATTCATCCACTTCGACCCCTCTTGAGCTCACCACAAATCCAAGAAATACAACCTCATGGACACCAAAAGAACACTTTTCTAGATTAGCATATAACTTCTCCTTTCGGAGGACACCAAACACATATTGTAAATGCTTTACATGCTCATATAAGGACTTACTATACACCAACACATCATCAAAGTAAAAAACAACAAACTTTCTGATAAATGGCTTCATCACATGATTCATTAGCCTCATGAAAGTACTTGGCGCGTTTGTTAGGCCGAATGGCATAACTATCCATTCATAGAGACAAAATTTGGTCTTGAAGGCAGTTTTCCATTCATCACCCGGTTGCATACGAATTTGGTGATAGCCACTCCTCAAATCAATTTTAGAAAACAAACACGAACCACTCAATTCATCAAGCATATCATCTAACCTAGGAATAGGGTGACGATATTTTACCGTTATCTTGTTTATGGCTCGGCAATCAATGCACATATGCCAAGTCCTATCTTTCTTGGGAACTAGTAGCACCGGGACCGCACAAGGGCTCATACTCTCCTTGATATACCCTTTGTTGAGGAGTTCCTTAACTTGGCATTGCAATTCCTTGATATTCATTGGGTTGCTCCTATAAGCCAGTTTGTTGGGCAATTGTGAACCCGACACAAAATCTATTTGGTGTTCAATTCCTCGAAGTGGGGGCAATCATTGTGGTAATTTATTTGGGAAGACATCCTAGTAATCCTGCAAAACATGAGAAATAGAAAGAGAAATAGAAATGTTAGTGGCGTTAGTATTAAAACAATGAGCCAAGAGGAGCATCAGAGTGTCCTCGTCATGATCCACAAATAATTCTTTCTTCCTAGCCATCATCACCACACTTTCTTGCCCCTTATAAATTAGGAGCCCCTCGGTTTCCCCTACTCCCTTACTCTCGAGTTCCCTTTTTTTCCCCTCACTCTCAACCTTCTTTCCCTTTTCCCTCAATTCTCGTATCTTTTAGTATAATTCATTCACTTGGGAATGCAATAATCGATGAAGCGCGACCTTGCAACCATCCTTCTCAAGTGTATACCGATTGGACCTTCCATCATATTTGGTCGACCTATCGTATTGCCAAGGCCTTTCTAACAACAAGTGACAAGCTTGCATTGGTATCACATCACAAAGCACCTCGTCATGGTAGTTGGCTACCTTAAAACGTATCACACATTGCCTTGTGACTTTTAACTCGCCACATTCATTCAACCATTGCAACTTGTAAGGACTAGTGTGAGGTGTAGTCGGCAATTTCAAGAAGTTCACCATTGCAACACTAACCATATTCACACAACTTCCACTATCTATCACCATAGTACACACACTTCTCTTCACAAGACATTTAGTATGAAATAGATTCTCCTGTTGGCTAGGATCATCTATTGCCTTACTAATCATGGCACACCTCACTACAAAGTTTGGAACCACGCACTCCCCTTCTTGCGGATAAGCATCCTCACAATAATCATTATTATCATGTGGATCATTTTCGGGTTCCTCTCCATCTTGAGGCTCGGCCTCATTCTCTTCTTTTTCAAGACCCACTTCCTCACTAAGGTACTACAATCTCTTTTCCCTTAGGATCATATTACGCCGGTTTGGACATTCATTGGCTTTATGTCCCAACCTTGGCACTTGAAACATTGGAACCCTTTAGGATTAGGATACTTGTGAGCTTTTTGCCAAGGAGGAAATTTGTGGACTATTTTAGTCTCGGGCAGCCTTGTAGTGGCGGGTTGGTCCTTGTTTTTGGGCCAACCCGAAGATGGTTGAACTATATCTTTGCTCCTCAGCCAACCCGAGGTTGATAGTCCCTTTTCCTTGAACGACGACCTTTCTTTAAGCTCCTTTTCAATCTCAAGAGCCGCTTGGAAAATCCCTTCAACGGTATCAAACTTGTGAAACATCAAATGGGTGGAGATCTCTTTGTTCAACCCACACCTAAACCGAATAATGTCATGGCCAATTTGTTCTCCCCGATGATCAAGCTTTAATATGAGTTGTTGAAACTCGTCATAGTATGCCATAAGACTTCGATTCCCTTATCGTAAATTGTACAACCTAGCAAACAGCTCATGACGATAACTTTTGGGAAGATATCGTTGCCTTATTAGTTACCTCAACCGAAACCATGGTGGTGGTTATCCCTCTACCAACTCGTTGCCGAACCGCTTGATGTATTCCCACCAAGTGTTAGCATAGCCTTCAAAATGAGCTATGGCATAACAACTCTTCTTCTCCTTAGAGATATCATTCACTTGAAACACTTTATCACACGCCGAATCCCAAGCAAGATACACCTCGGGGTCACTTTCACCCTTAAAGATAGGTAGGCTCAATTTGATGGTATTGATGCCTACGTCTCTCTAACGATGTCGGTTTTCTCTTTCTCCGTACCTTCGGTATCTCCATGGATCTATACGACCCCCTCTCATCTCTTCCTCCCTCATGTAGGCATCGTCAAAGGCTCCATACCCTTCATAATCCTCTCTACCATATTCCTCAAGGTGGAAGGGATGGTTTTGGACATTTGGAACTTGATTCGGAGGAATTGGATTTTATGGAGGTGGTGGTCTTTGGTTTAGTGGAGCTTGGAAGGGGGGGTTCGGATTTTGTGGAGGCATTTGACGTTCGAGTACCTCTTGCGGAACTTGAGGCATTTAGGAATGGGTTGGTCTATTGAAGTCTCAGTTTAGAGGGTTATAAGTGGTTTGGCTTGCGGCATTTAGTGGAGCTAGTGAAGAATTTGGCAATTATGGCGATGTTTCGAGAGTAACGGTGGCGGAGGAATTTCTGTCATGTCCACTTGACGAAATATGTCGAGGAGTAGAAGGACGAGAGTTCCTTTGACTCTCCATTTTTTCTAACCTCCCACTAATAGTCGTCACTTCTCCCCTTATGGCTCCCACTTCCGTACTCAACCTTTCAAGAGCTCGGGTCATAGCCTCAAGAGTGACCCTTATATTCTCCATTTCATTAGAATCCACGATGTGGTTCCCTCCATTATTAAGGTATCTCCTACACAAGCAACAAACAAGTTAGTTTAAAATCCCTCTCCTCACTCACACTCTCTTGGTTCACTCACACTCAAGTTCCACAAGTGTTGTAGATTGGATAGGAACCCGGGAATCCGTAAGGTATGAGTATGCTCTTGCCCAGAATGGATTCTTATTTGAAACTCAAAGAATTATCGTTGGACTAGAGCCAAGAGTTACAACGTATTGAAATGACAAAAGCACACAAACAAATAACGTTAACACGAAGAACGTACACAAAACTAACTTACAAGCTAGTAGGGTATTACTAGGTTGTCAATTAGTGTCGAGAAAACAAATGAAACTAGGAAACAATAAAATGAAACTAAGAAATCTAAAATTTGAACTCAAAAATATTGCATGAACAGTACTTTAGTGACATGACATTCCACTATTGGCCTCAATTTTTATTAAAATTTTATTTCTCAATTTTAAGTCTTGATCAATATACAATTTGGAATTGGTCGATTTGGTTAATGGAGGGAAAAGTGGTCTTGGAGCCTTTTTGTTCAAATTTCAAAAGCAAAACTTGACTTGTTGGAGCTTTCTCCTTGAAACAAGGTCCTTAAATCAAGGAAAAGTAGATGAAAAGTCTTTGACGTGATAGGGACAAGTCTTTCACTAACAACTACTACAAGCTTGTCTTTCACCTTTTTAGATCTAGTTTGCACTTTAAGGATTAACAAGATGATGAAAGGGTGAATAACCTTAAGAACACAACAACAACTCCAAGAACAACAACAATTTCAGTTTCCAACTCCTCCACAACAAGACCATCAAATCGGCCAAGGTTTAGGTAACAACAACATTCAACTCGGCCACACCTTGTTCACATCTACAACTTAAACAAGTTCAAGTTCAATCTTAGATTTGGACACTTTTTAGTGTTGATGAGAAAGAAACCAACACTAGAAACACTCTAAAAAAACAAAAGACTACAAGTTCTAGACATACAAAAAACAAATCTTGGCCAAGATAACAACAACACAATTTTCGGCCAAGATAATAACAACACAATTTTCGGCCAAAAAAACAAAATGGACAGATTTGCACTTTTCTGGATTTCTTTTTCAGTTTTCATCTTTTTTTTTTAATTTTCTTAGCAAGAAAGCCCAAGATTGGTATTGTAATAACAATACCAAAGATGTCTTTGATACCAAATGATACAATACTGAGTGTGTATCAAGAGATTCCAACCAACACAAGAACAACAACATGAACAACAAAGTGCTAGTGAATCAAAAATGGCCACACACGGCTTCACTAGGCTTGCAACACTTGTTTGAGCTAGAAAAGTGAGTTTAACAACAAGAACAACAAAGAAAATATTGCTAGTGAATCGAAAGAGCCCCACACGGCTTCACTAGTCTTTTATATTCAACAACACAATGTTAGCAAGATTTACAAAGAAAGAGATAGAAACTTGACACACAATATTCATTAATCTAAGAACCCTAACAAGAGAAAGGACCCTAAGACTAATAAATATCAATACCAAGTTCTTACTTGGACCAAGAGGAACTCAAAGAACCCCAAGGACCTATTTTTTAGCCAAGATACAACACTAGTATCACTCTACTAGTGAGAATTCGGTTTTGGCCTCTCCAAATGAGAAAGAGAAGTAAAAAATTTACAAGTCTTTTGTTTCTTGAATAATAGAAATGAACTAAAGCAAGAATAGACCTATTACATGGCTTATATAGTCACTTAGAAAGGAGGGACAAAGACCAAAATACCCTTGGCATTTAAGTAGGTGGGTTTGGGGTGTCTTGGTGGGCCTCTTCACATTTTATTAAATATAGGCCCTTAGATGGGCTCACAAGGGCCTCACATATGGCCAAGAATGTGAACAAGGCTTGGAGTCATTGCAACCCACGTGCTTGGCTTCGTGTAAAAGGTCTCGAGCTAGGAATTCCCGTATCACTTCTACTACTAGCTACAACCCACGCATGCGACCTAGCCTTCTACCCTTATCCACAACCTCCACACCTTTCTATCTAGGTTTATTTTCTCAGTAAGCTGTAGCTGCTCCATATTATGTCTAATCACTTCTCTCCCGTACTTCTTCAGCCTACCACTTCTCCTTCGAAAGCCATCCAATGCTAGCCTCTCACACCTACGAACTGGGGCATCCGTGCCTCCCCTCATCATATGCCCAAACCATCTCATCCTTCCTTCCCACATCTTATTCTCCACCGAAGCCACTCCCACCTTCTCTCAGACTATTTCATTCCAAACTCTATCCCCTCTAGTAAGTCCACACATCCAACACAACATTCTCATTTCTTCCACCTTCAATTTTTTGATGTGGGAGTTCTTGACTGGCCAAAACTCTGCTCCATATAACATAGCTGGACAGACTGCCACTTTATAGAATTTTCCTTTAAGCTTAATTAGAACCTTTTTATCACACAACACACCTGAGGTGAGCCTCCACTTCATCCAACCTACTCCAATACAGTTAGAGATATCCTCATCAATCTCGCCATTCCCTTGAATGATAGACCCAAGAAACTTAAAACTATCCCTCTTACAAACATCCTGGGAATTCAGCCTCACCACCACATCATCCTCCTTTCTCAAGTCGCTAAACTTGTATTCCATATACTGCATCTTGGACCTACTCAACCTGAACTCCTTGGACTCCAGGGTTTGCCTTCAAACCTCCAATTTTTCATTCACACCCCCTCGCGTCTTGTCAATCAACACTACATCATCCGCAAACAACATACACCATGGCACCTCCTCTTGAATATGTCGTGTCAACACATCCATCATCTACACAAACAGGAACGGGCTAAGAGTCGAACCCTGATGCAAGCCTGTCTCGATTGAAAAATATTCTGAGTCCCCTCCTGCCATTCTCAACTGAGTCTTTCCTCCATCGTACATGTCCTTAATAGATCTGATGTACACCACCGAACCCCTCTTTCCTCTATGCATCTCTAAAAAAACCTCCCTAGGGACTTTGTTATAAGCCTTCTCCAAGTCAATGAACACCATGTGCAAATCCCTCTTTATTTCCCCATACTGTTCCACCAATCTCCTCACCAGGTGTATTGCCTCTGTCGTCAAGCGACCGGGCATAAAACCAAATTGATTCTCTGAAATGGACACGATCTTCCTTAATCTCCGCTTCACCATCCTCTCCCCAAATCTTCATAGTATGACTCAGCAGCTTGATGCCCTTATAGTTGGTGCAACTCTGAAATGTCCTCCTTATTTTTGTATAAAGGAATCATCGTATTCCACCTCAGGATTTGGGCATCTTCGCCATCTTGAAACTACCGTTAAACAAATCAGTTAACCACCTTAACCCTGACCTACCTAAAAACTAACAAAAATTTATCAAAATTTTATTAGGCCCCATCGACTCCCTCCGCATCGTACGAATAGCTTTCTTGACCTCCTCAACCTTAAAGCGTCTACAATAACTGAAATCACATCTATCCTCTGAGTGTTCCAGCTCACTTAACTCAATGCCTCTATCCCCTTCCTTGTTTAAAAGCCTTTGGAAATACTCCCGCCATCTCTTCTTAATATGGGCATCCTCTACCAAAACTCTACTATCCTCCTACTTAATGCACTTCACTTGGTCGAGGTCCCGACACTTCTGCTCCCTAGACTTAGCAAGCCTATACAACCTCTTTTACCCGCCTTTCTCCTCTAACCCCACATATAAACTCTCAAATGCTACTGACTTTGTTGCCGTAACTGCAAGCTTAGCCTCCTTCTTTGATAATTTGTAGACCTCCCAATTCATCCTCTTCTCCTCTGCATCTTTACTCTCAAACAGTTTAACATACACCCCTTCTTAATCTTCACTTTTTTCTTAACATCGTCATTCCACCACCAGTCCCTCTTATGTCGTCTTGACTGACCCCTCAAAATACCCAATACTTCTCTAGCTATCTCCGTGATGCAACTAGAAGCCTTATCCCACATGGCATCTATGTCTCCCCTATGATCCCACACCCCCAAAATTGCCACTTTCTCTTCTATCTTCAACGCACTATCTTGCGTCAAGCCACCCCACCTAATTCTAGGCCACCCTCCTCGACCCTTCTCTTTTTGCTCCTCTCTATAAACAAGTCCATCACCAAAAGCCTGTGCTGAGTCTAAAGATGCTCACTCGGAATGACTTTACCGTCCTTACATAAAACCCTATCCCCCATCCTTAGCAGCATAAAGTCAATCTGAGTCTTGGCTATCATACTTCGAAAGGTAATCAGGTGATTCTTCTTCTTTGAAAAGATCGAATTTACCACCACCAACCCAAAATCCCTCACAAAATCCAATGAAGCTGCTCCCTCCCCATTCCTATTACCAAAATCAAAACCTCCATGCACATCATCATAACCTCTCGGCATAACCCCAATGTGCCCATTGAAGTCCCCCGCTATGATAATTTTCTTTGAGCTAGGCACGCCTCTCACCACCTTAGCCAAAGCCTCCCAAAACCCCACTTTTACCTCCTCTCCCAAGCCCAACTGCGGAGCATAAACACTACACACATATAGCATAAACACCCCAATGACCAACTTAATCATTATCAACCTATCACAGACCCTCTTTACCTCCACCACCTGTGCTCTAATCTCCTCATCCACTAAGATCCCCACACCATTTTGATGCATATCAGTCCCTGAGTACCACATCTTATACCCATCCATATCCCTAGATTTAGACCCTACCCACTTAGTCTCCTGAACACACACAATATTAATTTTCCTCCTCTTAAGAATCTTCACCAGCTTTATGGACTTACCCTGAAGGGTCCCTATATTCCAAGACCCTACCCTTAACCTATCTACTCTTACCTCTTGCTTATCTCTACCACCACTCACCACCTCAGCCCTAATACCCGACCTAGACCCCACACCTACCCCTGTCCGTCTCTCTTTACCACCATGCAAAGCCGACCCCAACCCCAACACCCTCGAACATAACCCTGTTCCACCATCAACCCCTACAGCCTCCACTTAAGTCCAAAACTAATCCCAAATAAAGCCCCAAACCAATAGAAAAGTAGACACCAAAAATAAAGCACCACTAGGAAAGCAGAAAAAGAAAAGGAAAAAAATAGTAAAGAAATAGTATTCAATCATAAAAATACCCGATCCGGCCTAGGAATGAAAGGAAAGAAAAGCAGTAGGTATCATAGGTCTCTTGTCACTAGTCACTTGCCTTTGGATCAGTTTATTGATGCCTTTCTTGAGAGATTTGTGCCTTTCAGTTTGAGAGATCGTATGCGGGACGAGTTTAATCATTTAGAGCAGGGCTCCATGACAATTTTTTTAGTATAAGTCATGCTTCCATGCTATGTCCAGATATTCCTATGATGGAATTTTCACCGAGTTTGAGAAGATTTAAAAGTTTGTAAAGGTTTTGGATATTTCTCTTTAGTTGGCTATATCTCAGATGATTATGCCTGGAGATCCTCTTTAGAGTATTATGGATTATGGTAAGATGATAGAGGGTATTATTAGTGCATCTCAGGGAGACGCCAAAAGAGTGCATCATTTTGGTGAGTTCAGGAGTCATACCTATCGAGGTAGAGATTTTAGAGGTTCTCGTGGACACCATGGTAGGCCAATGCAGGTGATTTTATAGAGTTCAACTGGTGGATCTTCTAGTTCAGTAATTCAGGGTGGTCGTTCGGGCTCAGTTATTCTTTCTCTTGTTGAGATTGGTTGTAGAGGTTGCTATGTGCGTGATGAGATTGGCCATGTGGCCAAGGATTATTCTCGCTGTGTATTTAGAGCTACTTCTATTTCAGCTGTGAGAGGTAGGGGTTGTACCAGAGGTGTAAGAGGTAAATATAATAGAGCCTGTGGTGGTGGTCGTGGGGCTACTCAGCCAGTTGGTAGTGGTTGATAATCTTATGCTATACCAGCCAGACCTGAGGCAGAGGCTTCTGATGTTGTGGTTACAGATATCTTTGTCGTTTGTTTCAGACCTGTATCTATATTATTTGATCCCAAATCGACTCTCTCCTATGTGTCTGTGTGTTTTACTTTGGGTTTTGATTTTGTTAGTGGGCCTCTTGCCATGCCTATTCGTGTATCTACCCCAGTAGATGATTTTTTAGTGGTGGATCGGGTGTACCAATCTTGTGTTATGACTTTTGTCGGGCGTGAGACTTTGGTAGACTTGCTTGTATTAGACATGGCCAATTTTGATGTTATTTTAGGCATGAATTAGTTGGCTCCTTATTATGCTGTCTTAGATTATTTTGCCAAGACTATGACTTTAGCTTCATCGGGTGTGCCAAGGATAGCTTGGAAGGGCGCACTTTATTTGGGTTCTAAGAGGATTATATCTTATGTTCAAGATCGTAAATTGGTTGAGAGGGGATGTTTATCTTACTTGGCCCATATTCGTGACACCAGTGTTGTTTCCCCCCATTCTTTAGATTTTGTCAGTATTGTCCTTGAGTTTATGGACGTGTTCCCTACGGACTTGCCTGGTATGCCTCCAGATCTATATATTGATTTCGCTATTGATGTTGAGCCGGGAACCAAGCCCATTTTTATCCCTTCTTATAGGATGGCCCCAACAGAGTTGAAATAACTGAAGGATCAGTTGCAGGAGTTATTGGATAAGGGATTTATCTGACCTAGTGTTACACCTTGGGGTGCACCTGTCTTATTTGTGAAGAAAAAAAATGGGTCTATGCGGATGTGTATTGATTATCGACAGTTGAATAAGGTGACGGTTAAGAATAAGTATCCTCTTTCTCGCATTGATGATTTATTTGATCAGCTCCAGGGTGCTGTAGTGTTTTTGAAGATTGATTTGAGGTCTGGTTATCACCAGTTGAGGATTAGAGCTTCGGATATTCTGAAAACTGCTTTTTGGACTCGATATGGTCATTATGAGTTCTTGGTCATATCTTTTGGGTTGACTAATTCCCCTGCCTCGTTTATGGAGTTGATGAATTGGGTGTTTCGATCATGTCTTAACTCTTTTGTTATTATGTTTACAGATGATTTCTTAGTGTATTCCAAGAGCGAGGTTGAGCATGAGGAGCATTTGCAAATTGTGCTTTAGAGATTGAGGGACGAGGAGTTGTATGCTAAGTTCTCTAAGTGTGAGTTTTGGTTGGAGTCTATTTCTTTCTTGGGTTATGTGGTGACTAAGAAAGGTATTATGGTAGATCCAACCAAGATTGTAGCAGTTTGTGATTGGGATAAACCTACTTCGCCCATCGAGATTCAGAGTTTTGTTGGCTTGGCCGGGTATTATCGATGTTTTGTTGAAGGTTTTTTATCCATTGTAGCTCCATTGACCAAGTTGACCCAGAAGAATATTTCTTTTTAGTGGTCCGATGCTTGTGAGGTGAGCTTTCAAAAGCTCAAGGATTTGTTGACTCCAGCTCCTATGTTAACTTTACCTAAGGAGGCCGTGGGCTTTACTGTCTTTTGTGATGCTTCAGGTGTTGGGTTAGGTGTTGTGTTAATGCTGGAGGGCAAGGTAATTGCGTATGCATCTCGTCAGTTGAAGCCTCATGAGATGAATTATCCTATCCATGATTTGGAGTAGTGCACAGTTGTGTTTACCTTGAAGTTGTGTAGGCACTACTTGCATTGAGTCCGTTGTGAGATCTTCTCAGATCATCGTAGCCTTTGGTACTTCTTTACCAGCGAGATCTTCATATGAGGCAGAGCCGTTGGCTTGAGTTTATTAAGGATTATAACTAGACTATTCTCTACCATTCAGGAAAGGCTAATGTGATTGCGGATGCCTTGAACCAAAATTTGACTAGCATGGGTAGCTTGGCGCATCTTTTGACCCAGGAGAGGCTTTGTAATACCCCAGAAATTTTTTGTTGAAATTTTGTGCGTAAACATGTTGGGTTCTATCTTCTAGAATGAAAGATAAATTTTTCGTGCGGAATGCCTTAGAAAATGACCCACCATTGCGTAGAGTATCGAATAAGCTTCCCAAGAATATGTGGATCATCCAAAATGGACACTCGAGCAACGAGTTATGAACATTCCAATCGAACCGTGAATAGTAGTGAACAGTAAAACGTGCAGGAAAAAAAGTACGGAGGCCTGGCGTATTTTTGCTCCAACTTTAAACAATCACAACTCCTTGTACATAATGTTCTGGGAGATCTACTATATATCAACGGAAAGCTCTGCAAGTCCTCTTTCCGATGAAATTAGTTTTATCCAATTTGTCTATCGGAGCAAAAAGTTATGGTCGATCTACCTCAGCCTAGCAAAAGTGAATTTTTGGTTCAAATTCAAATGATCATAACTCCTCGTACACAATGATATGGGTGAGATACTATATATTAATGGGAAGATATGAGAGTCCTCTTTCTAATGAAATTGGTTTCATCCAATTTGGATATCAGAGTAAAACGTTATGGTTGATTTACTATAGACTATTAAAATAGTCTACCAAAGGACCGATTCGAGAATTATTTGATTTTTTAGGGGCGTTTTGGTCATTTTCCCTCACCCAAAATCCATCCAAACCCTATATTAAAGCCTATTAGAAGTATTATATGTTATATTTCATCAAATTCCCCCAAAAAGAAAATCCTAAGCTCCTACATCCAACTTCAAGAACCTCCAAAGTTCACCATTAATTCTGCAAATTTATTCAAGATTCCAAGTTCCTAGTTCAAGAACTCCAAGAACCATCATTCAAAGGCACGATTAACATCTCAAAAATGAGTATCGATCTAAAGTTCATCATTCAAGGTAAGTGGAGTTTTTCAACAAGAACTCTCTTTCGTTCTTGTGCCCAAATTTATTTTTCTTTTATGAATATACATGATTTTACATGTATTGATATGAATTTGAAGCATGAATTTATACCCTATATGATTTTACATGAGATTATGATACTCTCTATGTTTTGAAAGTTGAATTGAATGAGAATGATGACATTTTTATACATAAAGCTGAATTTTCCAGATTTTAAAGTAAGTTATATATATTTATGATGAAAAGCATGAATCTTGAGAAAATTTAATATGATTTTGATGTATGAGACCTTGAGTCCTAATTGGAATTGTACTTTGAAAAATTATGTGCTATAAGCACAATGAGATTTGAATCCCAAAGCTAATTTTCTTTACTAAGATGTATGATTATAAAGCTGAAATTTTAAGTTTTAAGTGATTATTTTTGTGCTTATGTCATAAAGTATGAAACTTGGGAAGGTTTTATGGTGATATTGATGTATGGGTTTTTGGAACCCTATTTGAGATTATTATTTCGAGAAAATCATATGTTATAAACACCTTGAGTTTAAATAATTTGAGATGTTTTGAATGATTTGACCTTTTGGTCGTGAATGAGTTATTTTGAACTCGACTGTGAAAGAAATTCACGTTTTTATTGATTATGATAAAGGGGTAGCAAATTGGCTCCCGATGAAAATTGTTGAAGTGTTTATTGTGGATTTTGTTTAATGTGAGCCTGAGGCTGATTTAAATTTCTGAGCTAAGTCCGGGAGTAATCTTTAGCACCGAGTGGGAGGTATAAAGTGACCTTACTTCCCTAGAACTACATGCCCCCATAGGATGTGAGCCTGAGGCTGATTTATATAGTGATCACTAGTGTTTTTGGATTGATATTGGAAGTCCTACTCCGATGGCAAGGATAGAACGGCTCTCCGCAACGTGGGTTGGACGTTGGAATCCATGTGGCTCACATAGTTTATGTCGGTTATAGGATCTCCCAATGTGTGTGTGTGTACTCTTCTATCTGAGATGAAAACATATTTGCTTAAAAGGCTGAGTTTGAGAAAGTCATTATTCTTAAAAGATTTAAGGAATATATTCTAATGAGAATTGCCATGAGATTTGATTGTTTTGATGATTTGAAATTGAGATGAAAGTGAATTGAGAACGTATTGTAATGACTCACTTGTTTTACTTTACATGTATTATTCATCCATGATTTTGATGATTTAATTCGAGCTAAGTAAGTCATCTATATCAGCATGCATAATTTTATAAACTGTGATGATATTAAGATATTATTTTATATATGCATTGCACCCCCATATGCTCGGTATCTTTCCATGGTACTGACCCATATATTCGTATGTGGGCTACATTTTCTCGGAATGTAGGTACAAGGTATAGTTGCACCTTTGGAACTAGTCAGTTCATGGTATCCAGTCAGCAGGTGATGAGTCCTTTTGATTCAAGGGCTTGGGTTAGTTATACAGAGTGTATAGTATTGTATTTTCTTTATTCAGTCATGTTGAGTCTGGGTAGTCGGGAGTCATGACCCGGCTACCTACAGTCAGTACTAGTATAGGCTTCATAGACAGTCAGTAGAAGTTGATTTATTTTGTTTCAATTTTGGTTGTAAAGGCAGAATTGTAATCCTGTAAAATTCTATTTTTGTATCGATCAGATTCAGAAAAGAGTTAATTTATGCTGATTTGTATGGATTTGTATTTTTATTCAGTTGCTTATGAGTTATGCCAGTAGAAGGGTTAGCTTGGGGTCACTTGTGACCCTAAGCACCGTGTGACATCTCGGGACCCAATTTTGGGGCGTTACAAACTTGGTATCAGAGCACAGAGTTCAAGTGTCCTAGGGTGTCTATGAAGTCGTGTCTAGTAGATTCTTACGGAACGGTACAGAGACGTCTGTACTTTTCTTTGAGAGGCTACAGGGCATTTAGAAAATGTTTCCCTTCTTTCATTCTAAGATCGTGCTATAAAAAGGTTCTCCAAGAAGCTTATATAGATTCTCATTTTACTCTATTCTGGCCAACTCTGCCTCATTTTCAAGGTATCAGAAATAGTTAAGCTTAATTCTCCGTAGATAGTTATGGGATTGCAAGAGAGCTAGAAATCCTGTTAGTGCTTTTGAGTTCCAAAGATTGAAGTACTTTATTCATGTTCATAAAAGTCGTGAACTAAGCCTAGGTTAGATGTGCTTTCAGTTTCCTCCTCAGAATCTACAATGTTAATCTATACTTCTCCCTCTATGTATTATTTTTAAGATAACATGATTCGCAAGCTCCAGTTCTTCCCCAGGTAATGCTTCTATATTTTCTAGAAGAAATTTCAAAAGTTACACAAAGGGCTAGAGAGGAGCTCTCTAGTGTGTTAAGTTCCTTAAGTTGAAAGTTATGCCCTCATTCTTATGAGTTATTTAATTAAGACAGAGGAAGGTGTATTCTTAGATCGTTGAATGTTGTGTGTCAAGTTTCTATCTCTTGTATTATGTAATCTTGTTATCATTATGTTTGTGAAAAATCAAAGTCTAGTGAAGCCGTGTGGGGCTCTTTCGATTCACTAGCATAGCTTCTTTGTTATTCATCTCATTTTCTTGTTCAAAATACAAACCAAAGCCTAGTGAAGCCGCATGGGGCCTATTTCGATTCACTAGCATAGTTACTTTGTTATTCATATAACTTTCTTGATCAAAACACAAAACCAAAGTCTAGTGAAGCCGTGTGAGGCCTATTTCGATCCACTAGCAACTTGTATTTCATCTTGTTCCTTGTGCTGGCTGAAAATATAGGATGTGGAGGTGTAGTAGTAAGAAGGATGGTAAGTGTGATTTGTTGAGCATATGTATAGCGAAATCCCTTTTTGCATGCAATTGGGTTAATAGGAAGTGATATAGTTTGTTCGAGGTATGAAACGAGTGTTGATGGTATTTGTATGACAGAGAGTATAAGTTAGTGATGGAAGTACTTGGTGGGTAAGTGTTGTTAATCTAGGCACTCTCCAGATTGCAAGAGGAAGTTAAGTTAAGACGTAGAGAGCTATGAACTATGTTAAGTTGTGTATGAAGGATAGATAGTAGTAATGGGTGAAAGAAGGATGTGTTAATGGATTGTGAATATGATAGGCTATATGATTAGGACCAATTATTATTGTTATGAAGTTTAAGGGGGCTAGTGTTCATGGATGTGTTGTTTTATAATCTTCATGTGGGAGTTATGCATGAGATGGAGTTGTAAATTATGTGAAGTGTGAGACCTTAAGTTTGAACGATTGGTGATCATGAAGCCGAATGTGACGGTTTATGGATTAATGGTATTAGTTGCCGGAAGTGACCTAATAGGCTTGAACAGTGTACACAAGAGTTTAAGTGTAGTTGACTTGTAATTAAGTTTAATATTATATTATGATGAGAAAGTTCACCCAAGATATTATGGGACTGCTTTAATTTTGAGGATTAGTGTATGTGGTGTAGTGAGTCGTGCCATGGGATTGTTAGATGGATAAATACAAGTTAGACGATGGATGATGTTTTGATGGCTAAGTTAAGACGAGGCGTATGATTGGAAATATTGAGCCTCTTAAGTGTGATTTTGATTCTTATGGGTTAGAAACATAAGTTCATAGGCATGGTATTAGAGGGAGAAGACAGAAGTAGCATGGTCTATCAAAAGGTTAGAAAGTATTCAAGTTGAGCTAATAGAAATAAGAGTTGAAGCACTAGATGGTGTACATTCTGGCGATAGAGATGTTCGTGGAGATTCGAAATTAGTAAGCATTTGAGAATTTGAGTGGTGGCTTAAAGCTAAGGGGGAGATGATAGAACAAGTAGTCAAGTCAAGCTTTTACATTTTAGTAGAAGTACCAGTAAGTTGTAAATTTACTGTGAGAAAGATCGGTGCTTGACCCAATGTTATTTCAGTATTTTCAGCTGTCCCAAAACCTACTCATGCTTTACATTTCAGTTCCATGATCTTAATTCATGTTCATACACGTGATGGAAAATTACATACTCTTCTAGTTTCCAAAAATGAGAAATTCCAGTTCTTCTAGCAGTTGGAATCACATTCCATAAGTTATGAGCTCTAAATTCAGGGCATGCCACCCATGACTCATATACTCAAGTTTTACAGTATGTTCAGTTCCAGTACTCAGGCAATACTCTTATTGATCAGTGAGATTCAATTTTCGTTATGGGTGTCTTCCGTTTTGATACCTTAATGAACCCATTGTATTTGATATTTTATTCCTAAGGCCTCAATAGAGAGAGTCGAGTTATTTACATTATCCCTTCATGTTTCAGGTCTTCATGTTTTAAAATTTTGTGACCTTTTATTAAGTTTAGCTAATGGTGTTAAGAAGTTGTCTAGAAGGGAGAGAATATACTTCCTTATCTATGATAGAAGGTGGTGTGCTCACGGCGGTGAAGTGAAGTTAGATTGAGGCTAAGTCCTTGATACATGCCGTGGTTAGTTTAAGTTTTAAATGTTTATTTGGAAAGATTGTTGTGCGTTGGTTTTATGCACTTCTATGAGGTTGTAGGAATAGTAATACAGAGTTTTTGTGTATAGTTCAATTGGTTGAGAAAATGTTATGTGTGCCGTTTAAAGAATTGACCAGTATGTGTGAATGATGTAGTTGATGGAATCTTAGAGAAAGCGAGGAAGATGCTTTATGAGTGTTCGTTTAGAGGTGCATGTGCGAAGTGCGTATGTGGTAATGAGTATAGGCTTGAATGTTATGGTTGTATATCTAAAAGAATGCACCGCAAGTTAGCGGATCCCTAGTATAAGATTGTATGTGGTTGTTGGAGTAGCAATAAGAGTTATGTTTGAAGTGAGGAGTTGTGAGGCTCATTGTGTATTGAGGTTCATAATATAGATTAATATTATAGTGTTATGTGGCGTATCTCATGAGTACTTGGAGTTAGGCTTGAACATAGTCGAGGGAGTAGTTGGGAAGTGTTGCTAAGTTTGGAAGCAAGGAGTTATGTTTCCCAAGACCTAGAAATTACTATCTTAATTTATGCCATATGGGTCCTTGTTCCCATACGATAGGATTGTATCAAATTATGGTTCATTTTCTCCCCAAACAATGTCATTTGAATCTTTTGGAGGGAGTGTTAAGAGACGTTTCATTTGGGCGCAAGTGGTCCTTCTTTTGATGAGATCCTCTTCGATACCTTTGATTCTCAGTCTCTGAATAAACCAAAGATATCGATTCCTTAAAATCAGTCTCCTTTGTTTAAGATCCAACTACGTGACCATTCTCATTATGAATCGCATGTTCTATGAAGTATTCGAAAGTTTGGAGTGAAGTAAGTGGATTGACTTCGTTATCTCAACCTTTTGTCCTCATTTCCATGGTATTCTGTACTTATTTATCGACATTCGAGGATGAATGTTTCCAAGGGGGAGATGATGTAATACCCCGGGAAATTTTTCGTTGAAATTTTGTGCATAAACGTGTTGGGTTCTATCTTCTAGAATGAATTATAAATTTTCTGTGTGGAATGTCTTATATTATGATCCACCATTACGTAGAGTATCTAATAAGCTTTCCAATGATATGTGGATCATCCAAAATGGACACCCGAGCGACGAGTTATGAACATTCCGATCGAACCGTGAATAGTAGTGAACAGTAAAACGTGCAGGAAAAAAAGTACTGAGGCCTGGCTTATTTTTTCTCCAACTTTAAACAATTATAACTCCTTATACATAATGATCTGGGTGATCTACTATATATCAACGGAAAGCTCTTCTAGTCTTCTTTATGATGAAATTAGTTTCATTCAATTTGTCTATCGGAGCAAAAAGTTATGGTCGATCTACTTCAACCTATCAAAAGTAAATTTTTGGGTCAAATTCAAACGATCATAACTCCTCATACACAATGATCTGGGTGAGATACTATATATCAACGGAAAGATATGAGAGTCCTCTTTCTAATGAAATTGGTTTCATCCAATTTAGATATCGGAGTAAAACGTTATGGTTGATCTACTTCAGACTATCAAAATAGTCCACCAAAGGATAGATTCGAGAATTATTTGATTTTTTAGGGGCGTTTTGGTCAGCCCCCCTCACCGAAAATCCATCCAAACCTTATATTAAAGCCTATTAGAAGCATTATATGTTATATTTTATCAAATTCCCTCAAAAAGAAAACCCTAAGCTCCTACATCCAACTTCAAGAACCTCCAAAGTTCACCATTAATTCTGCAAATTTATTCAAGATTCCAAGTTCCTAGTTCAAGAACTCCAAGAACCATCATTCAAAGGCACGATTAACATCTCAAAAATGAGTATCGATCTAAAGTTCATCATTCAAGGTATGTGGGGTTTTTCAACAAGAACTCTCTTTCGTTCTTGTGCCCAAATTGATTTTTCTTTTATGAATATACAGGATTTTACATGTTTTGATATGAATTTGAAACATGAATTTATACCCTATATGATTTTACATGAGATTATGATACTCTCTATGTTTTGAAAGTTGAATTGAATGAGAATGATGATATTTTTGTACATAAAGCTGAATTTTCCAGATTTTAAAGTAAGTTATATATATTTATGATGAAAAGCATGAATCTTGAGAAAATTTAATATGATTTTGATGTATGAGACCTTGAGTCCTAATTGGAAATGTACTTTGAGAAATTATGTGCAATAAGCACAATGAGATTTGAATCCCAAAGCTAATTTTCTTTACTAAGATGTATGATTATAAAGCTGAAATTTTAAGTTTTAAGTGATTATTTTTGTGCTTATGTCATAAAGTATGAAACTTTGGAAGGTTTTATGGTGATATTGATGTATGAATTTTTGGAACCCTATTTGAGATTATTATTTCGAGAAAATCATATGTTATAAACACCTTGAGTTTAAATAATTTGAGATGTTTTGAATGATTTGACCTTTTGGTCGTGAATGGGTTATTTTGAACTCGACTGTGAAAGAAATCCATGTTTTTATTGATTATGATAAAGGGGTAGCAAATTGGCTCCCAATGAAAATTATTGATGTGTTTATTGTGGATTTTCTTTAATGTGAGCCTGAGGCTGATTTAAATTTCTGAGCTAAGTCCGGGAGTAATCTTTAGCACTGAGTGGGAGGTATAAAGTGACCTTACTTCCCTAGAACTACATGACCCCATAGGATGTGAGCATGAGGCTGATTTATATAGTGATCACTAGTGTTTTTGGATTGATATTGGAAGTCCTACTCCGATGGCAAGGATAGGACGACTCTTCCCAATGTGGGTTGGGCGTTTGACTCCATATGGCTCACATGGTTTATGTCGATTATAGGATATCCCAATGTGTGTGTGTGTACTCTTCTATCTGAGATGAAAACATATTTGCTTAAAAGGCTGAGTTTGAGAAAGTCATTATTCTTAAAAGATTTAAGGAATATATTCTAATGAGAATTGCCATGAGATTTGATTGTTTTGATGATTTGAAATTGAGATGAAAGTGAATTGAGAACGTATTGTAATGATTCACTTGTTTTACTTTACATGTATTATTCATCCATGATTTTGATGATTTAATTCGAGCTAAGTGAGTCATCTATATCAACATGCATAATTTTATAAACTGTGATGATATTAAGATATTATTTTATATATGCATTGCACCCCCATATGCTCGGTATCTTTCCATGGTACTGACCCACATATTCGTATGTGGGCTACATTTTCTCGGAATGTAGGTACAAGGTATAGTTGCACCTTCGCATCCAGTCAGTTCGTTGTAACCAGTCAGCAGGTGATGAGTCTTTTTGATTCAAGGGCTTGGGTTAGTTATGCAGAGTTTATAGTGTTGTATTTTCTTTATTCAGTCGTATTGAGTTGGGGTAGTCGGGAGTCATGACCCGGCTACCTACAGTCAGTACTAGTAGAGGTTTCATAGACAGTCAGTAGAAGTTGATGTATTTTGTTTCAATTTTGGTTATAAAGGCAGAATTATAATCCTGTAAAATTCCATTTTTGTATCGATCAGATTCAGAATAGAGTTAATTTTTGCTGATTTGTATGGATTTGTATTTTTATTCAGTTGCTTATGAGTTATGCCAGTAGAAGGGTTTGCTTGGGGTCACTTGTGACCCTAAGCACCGTGTGACGTCTCGGGACCCAATTTTGGGGCGTTACAGGCTTTTGGCCTTAGAGATTCAGTTTTTAGCTAACCAGATTTTTAGGCTGGATATTTCGACACCGGGGCGTGTTTTGGCATTTGTGAAGGCTAGATATTCTTTGATGGAGCAAATTCGAGCTCATATGTTTGATGATGTTGGATTGAGGTTGATTCGCGATAAGATGTTGAGTGGGGAGGCTAAGGAAGCCTCACTTAATTCAGATGGAGTTTTGAGGCTTAGGGGCGGAGTTTGTGTGCCGAGAGTGGTGATCGGATTGGGTTTATCTTGGAGGAGGCCCATTGTTCCAGATATTCCGTCCATCTAGGTGTGACTAAGATGTATCGTGATTTGAGACAACACTACTGGTGAGGTGGTATGAGGCGATATATAACGGATTTTGTGGCTTGTTGCCTCTGTTGTCAGCCGGTGAAGGCCGAGCATATGAGACCTAGTGGTTTGCTTCATAGGTTACCCATTCCTAAGTGGAAGTGGGAACGCATCACCATAGACTTTATGACTGGTTTTCCTCGTATATCTCATGGTTATGATAGTGTTTGGGTCATCATTGATCGATTGACCAAGTCAGCTCATTTTATTCCGGTTCAGGTCTCATTCAGTGCTGAGAGGTTGGCCCGTATCTATATTCATGAGATTGTGCGTCTGTATGGTGTGCCGGTGTCCATTATTTCAGATCGAGGTCCCGTGTTCACATCTCACTTTTGGAAAACTTTTCAGGATGAGTTGGGTACTCGAGTGGATCTTAGAACAATGTTTCATCCCTAGACTGATGGCCAGTCAGAGCGGACTATACAAGTTTTGGAGGATATGCTTCGCGCATGTGTGATGGATTTTGGTGGCCAGTGGGAGCAACATTTGGCTTTAATAGAGTTTGCATATAATAATAGCTACTATTCCAGTATTGATATGACTCCTTTTGAGGCATTGTATGGTAGGCGTTGTCGCTCCCCAGTGGGGTGGTTTGATGTTTCATAGGTGACACCTCGAGGTACGGACTTTCTTCGTGAGTCTTTGGATAGGGTCCGGATCATTCAGGATAGACTTAGAGTGGCTTAGAGTAGGTAGAAGTGTTATCCTGATCGTAGATTTTGTGCCTTGAGATTTGGTGTTGGTGATCGTATTTTCCTTCGAGTTTTACCCATGAAGGTTGTGATGAGGTTTGTGAAGAGGGGAAAGCTTAGCCCCTGGTATATTGGTCCATTTGATATTCTTCGGACTGTTGGTGATATGGCTTATGAGTTGGATTTTCCTCCTTATCTATCAGTTGTTCATCCAGTTTTCATGTTTCTATATTTCGTTGCTATATTCTTGACGAGTCTCATGTTATTCATTCGGAGTCAGTTCAGTTAGATGAGCGGTTGTCCTTTATGGAGAACCGGTTTCCATTTTGGCTAGGGATGTTAGGCGGTTGCGCTCTAGAGTGATCCCTTTGGTTAAGAACTAGATTTTTGGTGGTGGATGATGTAGCGACCAAAAATAATTTGATAAAATATGTGAAATTTGTGATTTTGTGTGATTTGACTATTTTACCCCTCCCCGTAGTTGCATTATGATATTTTTGGGGTGTGGGACTGATTGACAAGATTTTTAATGCATTTTGGTATCATTTATGCAATATTGTGGTTTTTGATGGCTTCGAGAGCCTTATTTTGAACTTATGTGAATATCTTTTGATCCGTGTGACGGATAGCCAAACGGACTACGCTGCAGCTCCGGAATATCGATCTTAGGCTAGGTAGACCTTTGGTTCGGGTCCCGGTGCACCCG
Source organism: Capsicum pubescens (assembly GCA_030864215.1). Lineage (NCBI taxonomy): Eukaryota > Viridiplantae > Streptophyta > Magnoliopsida > Solanales > Solanaceae > Capsicum > Capsicum pubescens. The sequence goes on from CM061546.1 coordinate 213,030,761, forward strand.
AGCTCATTTCGACCTATTGGTTGGAAAGTTGGAAAATTGGAAATATGGGTGTGGGACCCACATTTGATTGAAATGACCTTGGATGGAATATCCGACTTCGCCAGCAGATCCAAAATGTCAATTTTAGGGTGTTAGAATGTTTGGTATGATTTTACGGCTTTTAAATCTCATTTCAACCCTCGATTTGGAAAATTGTAATTTTGGATTTTGGGGGTCAACTTTGTGAAAACGATGTTTTTTTTTGAAAATCTGATATCGCCATCGCATCTGAAACGTCGAGTTTAGTGTGGTTGCATAGTTCGTTTGCATGTATAGGACTCTGAACAAATTTCGGACACCCTGTCGAAGTCCGGAGTGGACTTTAACAAAAACAAACTGCAGCTTTTTGGTTCATTTTAGTGCAGATTTTCTGCACTTATAAATAGTTTTTGGGTCATTTTGCTCTTTTTTTCATCTTGCCTTTTGAGAGTTAAACCCTAAATAGTTTGGGAGCTTAAAAATAAAGTTTGTGGGAGCTTGGGAAGATAGATTAACATCTATTTCTTGGTTTTATTACGAATTTAAGGTAAGAATTCGCTCTTTTCTTAATAATTTCTTGATAAATTCCTCAAAACACCAAAAATCTTAGGGCATGATTTTAAACTAAAATTTCACTTTTTTAACTTGAATAATATTTTATCTCATTAAATTACTAGTTTTTCATCAATTTAACCTTCAAAATAACTTTGATTCTTGATTTTAACCCGGATTTCAAAAATTTTACCCAGTAAAGTTCAATTTTTTTTTTCTTCGATTTAAATCCCATTTTTGACTCGATTTAACTTAAGTTTTCATCTGTAGGTTTCTAAAAATATGGGGAACATGTTTTTGAAGTAAAGTTCCAATTTTGCCCTTCTTTTTCAGAAACCCATTTTGGAGGTCCGTTTTGACCCCAGATCAAAAGTAGTCAATATGGGTGTCGTTGGTTTTGTTTTGACGCATAGATTTTATATTTGTTATTTTTAGTAGAGTTCAGGATTGTTCGTGAAAAGTAAGGTCGCGAGTTCAAGTGTAGCGGATCGGTTTCGGCTTTCGAGGTAGGTTATGACTTTACTCTTTCAGACTGGGCTGGGTAGTAAATAATGATACAAAATGCATGTTAAGGGTGGAAACTAATCATGAAAATAGTAATTTATGTGTTGTGCCCGTGTGGGGCCTATATGTGATGTAATTGTCGAAATTGAGTTATTATGTGATATGTGTGACCGTGTGGGGTCCTATGATATATTGATAACCTTGAATACATGTGAATAATTGTATTGTGTCGTTAAAATTCTTAATGTGGTACCATTGGTGTATTGTGATTATATTCATACTTTATTAGCATATGGGACATGTGGAAATTCATGGATGAAACAAAAATAATGAGTGAGTATTGGCTCATGTGGTTGTAGAAATGTATCATTGTAGTTGGTTGTGGAAATATATCATGTGGTTGGTTGTGAAAATAGTTATTGTGATTGGTTATGAGCATTATATCTTCATATCATACTCATTCATGAAACACTGGTTCCACCGTGGCAACATCTGAGAAACACTGGCAACACCTTTTTAAAAGATATGGTAACACCTTATAAAACCCTTTCCGAGGGATGTGCCGGAAAGAAGATATGAGATATGTGGATTGTATATGGGTTGACGAACCCTCCATGGGTCCTACGTCGGGAAGCTTTAGCTCCGTAGGTGTATACAGAGATTGTGTGATGATCCGGGAGGTTGTGCGACGACCTCGTGCATCATCATCATCATCATCATCACATACATTGCACTTACTTTATTTTGTTTATGTTGTGTTATATTGCCTTATTGAATTTTCATCTATGTATTTGTCTTATCTTCCTTTAATTGTGTTTGATGATCTTGTATCTACATGTTCTCTATTGTTCTATTTATATGTGACATAATGTATACTTGTGTTCTATATCTTGGTGTGTCGTTGTAATATATGTGATATATATTAGAACTGTTAGTGCAAGCGGTATGGGCTACTGTTGTGGGACATTTTCTGATTGCAGGTGACGTGCCCTTAGTGTATATTTTGTATGCTTTATTTACTACTTTGCTTGGTCGGCCTATGATACCTATTGAGTTCAAGTGGATTGTACTCATGCCTACTGTGCTCTTTCGGTGCAGGTCCTAGCTCGAGTGCGCCTCAGATTTCTTGACTCGGGTGATTGTTGGAGCTTTCAAGGTAGCAGTTGGATATTCATGCATCTTAAGTTCACCTCTATCTTCCTAAAGTAGTTATGTCTTTATTAGTATTCGTAGATATATATTATTCCTTTTGTGTTTATTTTTCCGATGTATTTGACTCTTGGATTGTATTAGTAGTTCTTACACTATTGACACCTGGTTTTGGGCATGATTGGTATTTTGGATAAGTTCTTTCCACATTGTTATGATTACTTATATGGCTCGGCTTCATTCTAGAAGCCTTACCTTGGGATATTTTTGTCTTTTTCTCTTTTCGTATCACTTTGAGTGATAGGCTTACTTGTCAAGGTATGCCGCGACAAGTGCCATCATGACCCTCGTTTTTGGGTCGTGACATCTTTGCTTCTTAAATTTTTTTTCCTTTCCATGCATAACTTTCTTTTTCTAATTTTGGTTATTAATTTTATTCCTTCCCGTAAAAAGTTGATTGGACTTTTTTTTCCCTACTAAAAATTTAGAACACCCCACCCCTTTCCCCATGAATTCCTCTAATTTTGGCACTTTTAATTTCTTCATTGTTCTTTTATAAATATTATTTTAACAGAATTATAAGAATCATTTCTTATGTAAGGTAAATTTTAACTAATTTAAAAGTTTTAAATAATGTGATTTCTTACTTTGATAAAAAGAACTTTAATTAATTTTAAAACCCTAAATATTAAAATAATAATTTTATATTATAATAATATAAAAAAAGGTGAAAAGACGATTTTGTCTAAAGTAAAAACTTTTAATGAAGGGTGAAAAGTTCAAATCACTTTTCTATGAATCTTCACACTTTTATATATCATAGATTTGTCATAATAAAGTTAATATTAAATAAATATTTATTAAATATAGGTAGTACTCTCTTCGTCCAAAAATACTTGTACACTACTGACTTACACACATATTAAGAAAAAATATATATAATGGGGTTAATTTTACTATATCACTCTTTCATTATAATTAATTTAATGTCTTGAAAAGTGCACAGACAGATGAATAATATTTAATAGTAAGGGTAAAATAGATAGAAAATAATATATTTTCCATTGATTTTTCAAACTCAGCAAATCTTGCTAGACATCTATTCTTAGTGTAGTGAAAAAGTATTATTAGACAGAAAAAGTAGTCAAAAACTGTTCTAAAACTTATCAGAAATAAATGCTATATGAATCGCCACTGCTACTCTTATTTTGGTATTTACAATAAATAAAAATATCAAATTATTGTTGTTATAATAATAATAATAATAATATAGATAATAATTTTTTTGTATTAATTGAAAACATATTACAAGTAAAAATCTAAATTACGAAAAATGGGTAGCATCCGACGCACTTCATAAGTTTAGTTAACCACAAAGATAGTAATATTACAATCCTTATACCACTATTATCCCCCACCGTGTGATAGGCAAATATTCTAGTGAAAGGAGCTCTAACCCTTCTATATATTCTCTAACCACCCACCCCTTATATCATCTTAACCATCTTCTACAATATGTAAAGGATCCAAGTCCCTCAATTTCATCCGAGTCATCAGAAAATGATCACCCCAAGGAGATCTCGTTAATTATGTTAGGCTCTCCTACAAAGAGATCATAAAGGAAAGAAATTCTACATTAATTTTTTTTTATGATTTGTTGTTCAATGATCAATTATGAAAGAGGAATCACGTGACACTTAAAATCCAATACTCTTGTCTGATAAAGAATGTAACATGATTAACCAACTATGAAAATATTCACTTATCGTTTAAGTCTTTGGAGAAAAGTCTTGCATCCTCGACACAATATGCATTGAATTGTGGAAATCAACTAAATAATTGTCTCTCATTAATCTCCGATGAGACTTTTTCATAATCAACTTCAATCTGGAAGAAAATATGTCTTAGGGCCAAAGCTCTTGATTTGTTTCAAATTTCATTTTATCTTATAAAAATTGGAACCACACTTTGTCCCCAATGCCATTTGGTTGCGACTAAGACAACTACCAACCATTTTGTGACACAACAATGCTAAAAAAATTGGAAAGCTACTAAAGTATTAATACACTTACACATCTGGAACAGTGAAATGTAGATATGCCCACATCTATATTTAAATTTTCTTGGATACCCTTGTTAAAACCTTGGTTACTATTAGTAATCATAGAAAGCCAGTGGTCTATGAGGAAGGGGGACTTCTCTTCAAGAATTGTGAGTGAATAGGACACACAGTTAGAAATTATTCCTTTAAAATTAAAATTCCTAGTACCTAAAAAAGGCTCCTAAAATTTTTATAATATCATCCCAGTTAAGTATGAGGGCGGGCAAACACTAACATTCCTTATAAGGAATAATTTCAAATCATTCAAATTTATATGAATTATACAAACAAGAAAATTCAAAGGTACAATAGACTATAACGTAGGTAAAAGTCCTTAATGAAGCCATGGGTAAGCTGTTTTCTAACACATCTATTCCTAATAGTACTTTCAGTTTCATTTCCACCAACAATCTTATAGTTGAATCTAGTAAACATGGAAGAGAAAGAAATGAGACTAACATTAATGGGAAAAGAAAAAACTAAACCCACCCAAAAGGATTCCTTCCCTCCCTCCCCTATCAATTCAACTTTCAGAGGAAACTCCATGATATTCACAATGAACAAGTCCCAAATTCTAAACGAAAGCCCTATTAAAGCTGACAAAGACGGATAAATGGAAATGATGCATCAAATTTCTTGAAGAAGCACATTAGCGAAAATGTCAACCCACAAAGGGATTCCACCCCAACTAACTTAGCATCTCATTCTCAACCCTCATTCAATGCCAAATATATTGTGTTGTTTGTTATTTATCTATTCTCTGAAGATCAACACTCAATCCCTACTCTAAGAAATTATTGAATCTAGTTGCAATAATTTTCTTTCAAGTGATTTGACATTCAGAGATATCTTGAACAAATCCAATATCTTGAACAAATCCAATTTAGCTAAGATTAACACTCCCACTAGAGACATTGGAGAGCATTAATCACTCATCTCAACCTCCCACCTTTCTCAAACCCCTCTGTAACTTAATTTAGAATGAACTAGGCCTAGAAAATATACCAATGATAAATAAAAAGCAAGAAATCATCATGAACGCAACCCATTTCTTGTTAAAGCACAGCTCGACCTCATGGATAGAACTACGGTTATAAGGATCTGGCGCTAATACACAACACGATACTAGAAAATAGACTTCCCATAATCCTCATCCAAAACCCTTTCTTCTTAACCCAAATAGATGCGAAGGAATTGAATCAACCCCTATAAAACTTTGGAAATCAACTTTGTCTTGTCACTTTCATGAGGGATTAGGTCATGTAGACCCCAAAACCCCTCATAACAGTGGAGCTGAGCAACCTTATAACTTATGTATACCAAATAATGGCCTTCTTCCTAACATATTAACTGCAAACCCACTGATCCTATCAGTAAGTGTTCCATGGATACAAACCTAGGTACCATAAAAATGGAACATAGCCATGGTGAAAGTAGTGTAAAAACCACCACTAGCAGTACCATAAGGATTGATCCTAGATGTATTAAAGGACTCAAGGGAACAATCCATGAGGTACTATCAGAAACTAATAAGGATCTAGAGATGATCTTATTAATAACTAGAATACAACATCCTAAGGCCATCTCCAGCTTAGAAATATACGAGATTAAATTTGTAAAATCTTAGAGAGAGAGACACAATAGTGTCACTTTTACAAAGAAACCGAACAAGTGTGATGTGGAAGTTAAAACAATACCAAAAATGGAGTTGGGAATATCAATGATTAAACTGACACCTCTTCTATAGATAGCGAACCATATAACTTAATTTCTATCTAGAAAAGAAAGGTTTGAAGTAGAAAAAACACAAACCAAAAATATTTCCTAATAAATTTCATTATATAGAACTTTAGAGGTTCTAAGAATGCTGAGTTCAAAAGGCAATGTAAGGCTATGAAACAAATTTACAATCCATCCATTTCAGTATCAGTACATTTTAGTCCTTACTGAGACTAAAATGTTAGAGCATAAGTATCTGTGCTTGTCCTGGGTTTTCTTAACCAACTCTAGTCTTTTATTTTTTATCTCCGTAGTGACATTGTCATCATGTGGAATGATGACACCCTCAATATTTAAAAAGTATACATCTCCACTCAAGGTATAAATGTCATGGTCAATTGATGTGAAATAAGAAAATAGAAACAAGATAGGAATTAAAGATACAAAATAAAGAAAGATAGACACAATTAGATTCAAACAATCAAAAGATGTAATGGTGAAACTAACCAAAACACCTCTTAATTGGGAACTAAAAGCACCTAATCTATTAGATTCCTCAAGAAGGTAGTAACCTTACTTACAAATCCTAGGACAATTGTTGAAAATCAACAAAGGTCTTTCAAGCTCTCAAAGTAGGCACAAATATTCAATATCTCAAAAACTAGTAGTTCAACCCTAATAGCTAACTATTTATACTAAGGGCTAAAAGAAATAAAGAAAGACCAAATTGTCCTTTATTTAAATTACAAGCTAATTTAAAGGAAGACACTTAGAATATTAAATATCTTCAAGTCATCCATATTAGAACCTTCCAAAGATTCCATCTTCATCCATAAAGCTTGAAATGCTTGAAGATCCTTAGCTTGACTTCTTGTGAAAGGCCTTCTTGAATTAATGTCACTTTGATGTACATCAATCCCCCCTTCTTCAAAAGAATTCATCCTTGAATTCTCCAATCCTACATAAAAAATAAATAAATCACCAACATTAAAAATATTATGGACCAAATACTCACTTGGTAAGTCCACTTTGTAAGAATTATCTCCAATCTTCTCAAGCACTTGAAAAGGTCCATCTCCTCTTGGCATAAGTTTGTTCTTTCTTTTGTTTGGAAACCTCTCTTTTCTAAAGTGAACCCATACCCAATCACCGAGTACAAAGGTAACTTTTTTTGGTCCTTTGTTGGCTCTTTTGGTTGCATCTTTGTTGGCCTTCTCAATTCGCATTCTTACTTTCTCATGGATGCTCTTCATATATTTTGCCTTAGCTTTTGCATCTACACTCACAATAACATCTTTGGGAAAAGGAGTTAAATCTAATGGAGTAAAGGGATTAAAACCATAAACACACTCAAAAGGGGTTATACAAACTCAATCAATGGCAATTGATCGATGGATAGTTCTATTATATGCAAACTCAATCAATGGAAATAGATATTCCCAAGAAGTTAACTTTCCTTTAACCATAGCTCTAAGCATGTTACCTAAAGTTTTATTGACCATCTCGGTTTGACCATCCGTTTGAGGATGACAAGAAGTAGAAAATAGCAATTTGGTTCCAAAATTTCCCCACAAACACCTCCAAAAATGACTAAGAAATTTTGAATCTCTATCACTAACAATTGTTTGGGGAACACCATGCAATTTCATCACATTATGAACAAATAAAGTAGCAACATGAGATGTATCATCACTTTTATGACAAGCAATAAAGTGAGCCATTTTTGAAAATCTATCCATAATAATAAAGATGCTATCCTTACCATTCCTAGTCCTAGGGAGGCCAACAACAAAATCCATGGAAATATCTAGTCAAGGACTGATAGGAATAGGTAGAGGGGTATACAAACCATGGGATTGGGTACAAGATTTAGCATGCTTACAATCCAAACACCTAGCATAAATTCTTTCCACATCTCTTATCATTTTAGGCCAAAAGAAATGTTCATTAAGAATAGATAAGGTTTTTGACACTCCAAAATGACCCATCAAACCTCCATTGTGTGCCTCTTTCACCAATAACTCTCTCCATGAAGACATAGGCACACAAAGTTTTCTATTTCTAAACAAGTAGCCCTCCTTCAATTCAAATCTAGGAGTTCTAACTTCATTTTCCCATTTAACAACTTGCACACACCTATTCAAGTTCACTTGAAACTCTCCAAAGACTTTTCCAAAATCATCATAATTAGAATATAACTCCTTCAAACTCTCAAAACCCATCAACCTAGACGTCAAGGTATTCATCAATGCATATCTTCTAGATAAAGTATCCGCCATAATATTCTCTTTACCTTGCTTATAATTAATCACATATGGAAAAAAACTCAATGAACTCTATCCACTTGACATGCCTCTTATTAAGCTTATTTTGGACCCTAAAATGCTTCAAAGCCTCATGATCGGTTCTAATGAAAAACTCCTTATGTCATAAATAATGTTGCCAATTTGTTAAAGCTCTCACTAAGGCATAGAGTTCCTTGTCATAGGTAGAAAATTGCAATAGTGCTCCTCTTAATTTCTTACTAAAGCAAGCTATGGGTTTCCCTTCTTGCATTAAGACCGTACCAATGCCTACTCCACTAGCATCACACTCAATTTTAAACATTTTCTCAAAGTTGGGAAGTTGAAGTAATGTAGTGGAACTAAGTTTATGATTTGGAAAGAATCATAGGGAGGGATTCTATTGGAGTAATGTAGTGGAACTAAGTTGGGAAGTTTTTCCAGATGGAAAGAATCGGATGAGGAATTTTTGGGCTAAGTCATCCTATCTTGTGATTGAACTTGCCGGCTCAGTGTTCAACCACTTTTTTGCTTCCCCCAATAGTGAAAAAGTGAAAAGTATCAGCGTAAAATAATCAGTTGACACACCTATAGGGAGGGATGTGTCACTGATCTCCAGAAAATTTTGCAGATGGACTTGTGGATCTTGACGTGAAAGCCCCGTAAACTTTCCACTACTGATTAAAAGTTTCACCATGTTTTATTTCAGCTCAAAATTACCTCTAGCAGTCAGTTATGAAAAAGGGAGGTTAAATTTATCGGAAGTGGGATCGCCACTTCACGAACTGTCCTTCGGGCTGGTTGGTCTTTAACCATTAGAGCAATATTGTCTTGCTCCTCTTGAAATTATGGGATATGGGGTGAAAGATTGCTTCTCTCTTTTGTTTATAGAAGCATTGCTCAGGTTTGGGGCTTGGTTCAACCAATTCCCTAACCCTTGCCAGCTTATTGGCTTGTAAACTTGTTTCCTGCCAAATCAATCCCAAGACAAAACGTAAAGCACCAAACAAATATAAAAACTGAAACTAAAACAAAAATAGGTTCCAATTTACAAGTCCCCAGCAACAGCGCCAAAAACTTGATTGTGCCCAAGCATACATGCAAGCGTACATGGTTTCACCGACTAGTACAGTAACCTTAAATAAAGATGAATATCGATCCCTCAGAGAATTGTTTCAACAACTATAAATTCAAGTTCAACTATTAAGATTAAAGTGGTGCAACATAACCAAAAGAGTTTTGAAATTTTGTAAACTAAGAGTAAACTGGAACAATGCAAAAAGTAAAGACTTAGGACAATAAATAGATGAAAACCCAGGGCTAAAGCACTACGAACAATCATACTATGCTATTGAACTTCATTGGTTAATTTACTTATCTTGGTTGTTAATTCACGGGGTTGATTTTATGATTATGGTCTCCCGAACTCTAACCACCTATCTAACTTAGACCCACAACTATATCGTTGAGCGGGGATGTGAGAACTAAGCTAAACGCATTTATATTTCATCCCATAGTGAACCAAGTAAGGATTCTAGGTCTATCCCTATCCTAGATGCTAATTTAAACCCCCTATTTTATAAAGGAATAAAAACCCTACTCTATTTACTCCCACATTCTATCTTTCTATTCCTCCTCCCGAGATCACAAGGTTGACAATATATGCATTCTAAGGGTTGAGAATCCTTAAAATAATGATAAAAAGTGTAAATAAAGAACCAAATCTAATAAATAAATCAAAACAAATCAATTCGTAGCAATCGTAGTCATGTTCTTGGCTTTAACCCCGGAAAAGGGGCATTTAGCCACTAATAGACATAACCGTAATCAAAGTAATGGAATACATGATTAAATCCATTAAAAAGCTAAAGTAAAGAGAAATAAAACCTAAAATAAGTGTTTAGAAACCCGTATTTTGCTTCCAATACATCCCAGTGTCCACAATATGTTTAAAGTGTTCTATTTATAGTGGAAGGCATTTAGCCGTGTGGGAATTAGCCAGACGTCGCGGGTTATACACCAACAGAGTAGAGGAGGAGCCGTGGTATCTAGTATATCACTATATAGGGGTATCCGTGGGCCTTATTCCACCAATATAAAGGGGGAACCGCCTTCCTTCACTGGAAAGTGCCATCTGACATTTAATTTGGCCTTGCACCTTTTTCATCCATCCCAAGACTTTTGGTATTATTTCCACTTGAATTTCAGCTTTTTCAACATCAAAGTACCAATAAAATCCACTAAAAAATCATCCTACATCATCTAACACCATATATTAGAGCTCAACACAACAAACAATCCACAATGATGAACTAGAAACTCAAGCTAAGCCTAGTCTCATTCTATTAATCTTTAGCTTATTGAATTGACTCTTGGCTTGACTCAATTATACTTTGCACATTACAAACATATTTTTACACTAATAAATACACAATAATACCATTAGGGACTTATCAAACACATTAGAATCCATCGAGATCAACTAGAACGATACCTAGCTCAAGCTAGTAAAACTAGTTTTCTCGTCTAGACTCTAAATGATTAATTTGAACCCAAACTTGTTTGAAAACACCTTTACACATTTTTATCACATACTTAAACACTTGAATTCTTATTTATATCATCGTTAACACATAAAACACATGAATTTTCCTCAAAACAAGGCTAAATAAGCTAGGATAATAATACTAAAGTGCATAAATACACTAAACATCACTATCTTAATTCCTCTCTAACCCATGTTGCTAAAATTAAATCTGATCACTGTCTTATTTGGTCCATTTTATAAACCATAACCATAACATTTGAGAAAGAACTTTCAGGTTTAAACCCATATGGTGTAGACATTCCTATTTCCCTTCATTGGTTAGTTAGTATTTTGAGAGAAATAAAGATATTCTCAAGTCCACCTTATGTTTCAAAAATAAGTTCAAAAATAAAACAAGTATATTTTAAGAAGTTTGCATCTTTTGTGTGAAAAAATGCCTTGATAGTTGGTATTTAAAAATATCCTAGCTACTCCAAGAGTCTCTATCTTCAATTTGGAATATGGAAATCCCTCAATCCTTAAGAATGAGAAAGACTTTTGGAAGCTAAAATCCAAAATCACGTGGCTAATATCCCTCAATCCTCAAGAATGAGGAAGACTTCTAGAAGCTAAAATCTAGAATCTCGTGGCTAATAAAGGGGGATGCCAATACAATGTTTTTTCATAATTTAACTTTAACTAGAAGAATAAGAAATAAATAGTCACTTATTGATGATGTTGGCAACACCACCCAAAGCCTTAAGAAATAAAAAACTATGTCTTACTCTTCATATTTTCCAATATATACTCTATTGAATCATACTTTTCTATTAGAGAGGATATATTATTTCATCGTCCATTCTATTTTCATAGTTAATTCTCTCTTACTTGTTATTCCCTATTTATACATCTCCCATTGTTGATTAACTAAACATGGAAAATAAGGAGATCATAAATTTCATCACAACATTGTTCATATTTCTTTATGAATATCACCAAACTGCATAATTTGAATCAAAACTTTACTTAATTTGTCTTTTAATCATAGTTATGGTCCAATCTAGCAACACATCCCTTAGACTAGCCTATCTTTTCTTTCTAAATACAACCTCTTACTCTATATCATAATATATCATCCCTAACTATTGGTGTGCAAATTCAAAAATGTATCCTTACCATCAATGAGAGAATATAATGAAAATATTTAGTAATAGATGATCCGCACACAGACACCATGGAAATAAGGTGTAATAACTCATATAGTGAAATTTGTATTTGTATATGTTTTGATTATTTTACCTCTCTCGATATTAATTTTTTGGTATATATGGGTTGCAGGAGTGGGTGATATAATTTTCAATTATTTGGTTGAGACTTAAGGGAGTTTTTGTTTTGAAAGACGTTAAAATTAGAATGATTGACTATGGTTAACATTTCAAGATATAAGGATCGTATGATAATTCTTTTAGTTCCATCAGCTCTGGATGTCTATTTTAGGTTAGTAGTTTGGTTGGTTCAGGTATAACACCTTAGAAATTTTGAGCTAAGATCCAAACCATTCTCCATATATGTATAAGCCTGAACTCGATGTCTTCTAATTAAATATAAGCATTAAGATCATTTCTTTAATTTGGGAAGATCTTTGGAGATGACTCATGATCATAGAAATCCTCTAGCTCAAAGTTGAGATGAAAACTTTCTTACCAATTGAGTTTTCATAAAAGTTCTTACTATGTTCAACTTTAAATTATCACTCCTCCTTGAATATGAAAATTTGGTTGCTCAATGCCCACCAAATGAAAGAACTTTGAGTCTTCTTTTCAATGTTGCCAAACGTTTCTTAATCTATCTCTATAATGATAACTTATAATTATTTTACCAAAAGGTAGCAAGCTAAAAGCATTATACAGACTGGTTTGCGCTCGTATATCACATCAAGTATTCCTAGTACACATAATGATCATAGGCAAATTATTTGAAAAGGTTACTAGAAGTGTTATGTAGCTATTGCGTGGCCTCTTACCATATTGTGTAGTCTTTACAAGGCCACAACGGGAATTTTTTAGTTTTGTTATTTAAGTGGCATTTTGGTCATTCTCTTATACTAGAAATCATTCCCCATTTATTCATAACACCCTAATTCGTCAGATCTCTCTAAGAAATACATTAAAATCTCTTCCTCTTCTTCCCCAAACTTCAAACTCCTAGGTTTCAAAAATAATCAAGATCTTAAGAGCGCTTTCAAGGTTTCCCCCTAATTTCTTTCTTTCCAACGTATGTAAAGCTAATTCTTCCATTCTCTTCACAAATATTATTTTTAAATTCATAAATGATGTTAGGGTTTTACGAGTTAAAATCTTTGAATTTTGTAATAAATTATTTATGATTTTCAAGGGTTAATTTAATTAATCCAAGAGTCAAAGCTAAGTAAAGATCAAAGTGGACAAAACTAGTGCTCAACTTGTGTTTTTAGTTCACCATTATGGATTATTTGTTGTTTTGAACTCTGATACGTGGTTTTTTGATTGTATAGGATGCTTGGTGATTTGATTTTAAGGATATATTTATGATATAAAAGATGTAAACAAAGTGAAAACAATACTACAAGGTGTGGGATGAAATACAAAAGAAAAAGGCTAAGTTAAGCGTCAAAGGAAATTTCCAGTGAGCCTACGCAAATTGGCCGCAACGCGCACCTTTCCCCAATTTACTAAGCAATTCCCCGTGATTCTATGTCCCCTAGACTAAGAAATATTTTTATGGCTTAGTACCTAGGAATCCACCAATGCGACACACCCCTTATTCCCCTACCGACAAAAATCTTCAACTATAAATAGGACTCGTATACTAGTTTGCATTCACCTTGGACACTTTTGGACGTTTTTGGACTTTTAGAGGGTCTTCTAAACATTTATTTTAGGGATTATTTCTATTTAATTAATATTTTTAATATATTATATTATGTATTCAATTAATTTGATTACGGTTATGTCCATGAGTTGCTAAAAGCTCTTTTCCGGGGTTAAGTCCAAGAACATGTTTATTTTTTTTTTGAATTGAGTTTTTTTGGATTGATTATCATATTTGGTTGTTTTTTTTATCCTTGTTTTAACTATTTGAAGGAGTATCTAACCTTAGAATACATATATTGTTGACCTTGTTATCTAAGAAGGGGGAATAGAAAGATAGAATGTGGGGATAGATAGAACAAGGTTCTTATTCTTTTATAAAATAAGGAAATTGAATTAGTGACTAGGATAGGGATATACCTAGAAGCCTTGTTTAGTTAAAATGTAGGATGATAGCTTCATTCATCTAATTGGATTATTACATCCCCGCTTAATTATGTAGTTATAATGTCCAAGTTAGGTTGATAATTAGAGGTCAAGAGACCATGATCATATGATAAACCATAAGAATAAAAAACTAAGATAAGTAATCTATAACTAATGAAGTTCAATAGCATAGTATGATTGTTTGTAGATCCTTAACCCCTGGTTTCTATCCATTGATTGTCCAAGAACTTTACTTTTATGCATTATTTACCTTATGTTTTGTTATCATCATCAAACTCTTTTGGTTATGAATTGCATTAATTTAATCTCAATAGTTAAGCTAGAATTGGATAGTTGTTAACACAAGTCCCTGTGGGATCGATATTCGGCTTTGTAAAAGGCCACTATATTGCTTGGTGATACCACGTACACATGTGTGTGTGCTTGGTTGCAACACTACTACACCCAGATGTTATGTCGAATTCTACATAATCCTTGTCATCTATGTACCCTTTTAAGTTTATTTCCGGTTTTTGATTTATATTTCTTCTTTTGCTTAATTATTATTTTATTTATTAATATTGGGATAGGTTTAGGAGTACCTATTATGGTGGGTGTGCTAGGTTCTATCAGAGTCCCAATTTTGGGACCTAAAAAGTTTGTAATAGATCCCTAGGTTCATCAGTCTAAATATAAGTCAAGTCTAGTAGAGTCTCACAGATGAGTGCGACGATAACCATTTTTTATCATTGAGAGGCTATAGGACTTTAGGAAAATATATTTCTTCTTTCTTATCATATGAATGATCTCTTTATTTGATCAATGGGATTTTGGTATTAATCTCTAAAAGGTGGTAAGGACATGTATTTTTCAACAAAGGTCAGGGGTATTCTAGCTCCAGTACCTACTACTAATATTGGTGCACAGAGATGGGGGGTAGAGATGTGGTAAGGAATAAGGCAAGAGGTCATGGTAGGGATAGAGTTCAAAAGGTCGTTCAGATTCTTATTAGGATAGAGTCCTCGATGGGGGAGATTGAGGTTGATAATGGTTAGGTTCAGGAATAAGAGGTGGGTCCATTTATAGCTCCACTTAGTTTTGTTACTACACTAATGATTTAGGATGCATTGGTTTGAATTTTGAGTGTTTAGGATGGTCCAGAATCTTGTCGCGATTACACCGTATCGCGGCGCCTCCTTAAACTCTATTAGGACCTACACGTGCTGAGGGGTCATTATTTTGGGCCTCGTATGAATCCAGTGGTGTTTTTCGTGCATCCATTGGGCCTCTTCTACAGTCCACATGCGCCTAAGACATTTCAGGGGTCCGAATTGCGTCAATTTTTGTATTGTGCTTTTATTGAACCATTCCAAGCGCTTTTGAGTTGTTTACACTTAATTTGAATATTGTGTACCCATTATCATCATAATAATTTAACCAATCATCCTATATCATTAAACACAACAATTTATAGCTCAAAACAACACAACATCCAAGACAGTGAATAAAAAACACGAGCTAAGCATAGGCTAATTTCACTTTGATCTTTAACTCATTGTTTTGACCCTTGGCTTGATCCAATTGACTCTTGAAAATTACAACTAATTTTTTTCACATATAAATACAAAATAACAACCTTAGGAACTCATTAAACACATTAGAACCCAACACGATAGACTAGAAAAACACCTAGCTAAAGCTAGTCACACTAGTTTTCTCGGTTGACTTCTAAATGATCAATTTGAATCAAAACTTATGTGGAAACACCATTAAACATTGTAAAACACATAAATGGACACATAGATGCACATTTATATCATTATAAACAAATCAATCACATGAATCATCCTCAAAACAAGGCTAAAAATGCTAAAATAGCAAGGCTAGAATGCATAAATACACCCAACATCACCACCCCACACTTAAAGCCTTGTTCATCCTCGAACAATTATTGACTATAAGAACCATGAGCTGGAAAAACTCCACACTTCCAATACAACCAAGAACTCAAGATAGTACTACAATGACTACACGGAATGGAAGTTTCTACACTAAGCATATTATACACAATTGAAAGCTCAAGAATCCTACTCCAAAATATCCTAGCCTCAAGAATTTACTCAATACAAGGAAAAATCATGCATATTTTTCAATATAAGACATCATACAAATCACCCACAATCATCAAACATGTTCCCTCACAACAAGAGAGTTACCCATAAACACTCACAATAATGCAATTATCATAATGGGTATACAAATCAAGTTACGCTCACTCTCACAAAGAATTCACAAATTACACATAATGAAGCATAGTCTTTCCCTTAGTGTCATACTCCACTAATATTAGAATGTGAAATTTAGGATCAAATAGGTCTTTTTAGGGTTGTAATGTAGGCAAAGGGACAGGTAGGAACTATTTTGGCCAAGAATAGTGATTATCTTTCCTAAATGCTTTAATACATCACAATTGTTCACATAAAACCACCTTTCAATAACCTATTCATTCCTTTTCCATATACCCATATCTTTTTGTTTTGCCCCATCTATTTTAAGCAATTTTACAAATACATGGTGGGAGTATTGTCTATTCTTTTAAGATTCAATTTTTTTTCTTTTTCACAACCATGGGAATATTTCTAACACTATTTACATCACTCTTAACCACAACACATCAAATATAAACACCAATAACTATTAACTTAGGGCATCAATTTCACCTTTCTCTTACTTCTTGAATTTCACACTCCTTACTCAATTATTTTTACAATCAAAGCACTTAGGAGCTTTTTGGATAAAATTAAGGTCAATCAAAGAAAAGGGGTTAGGCTACATATGAGACTACCAAAGAAAATAAGCTAAAGGCTCAATGGGGTTTAACTAGGATTATGCACAAAGGTAGGCAAAAAAGAAGGTAAAAACAAGGCTATCCAAGAAATACCCATGTCATCTCCTAAACCCACACTCTTTAGTTTTCTTTATACACACACCGGGAAAGTTCTAGACATCATATACAATAATGAATATACAATAAACTCACATCACACATGGCGAATGCTCAACTCACATAGGATCATCATAGACTCCCAACCAAAAATAGAATAAATTCAAATTTAAGCTACCAAGTACAAGAGTCACAAACATGAGCCTAAGAGTCTCAAAAGTAGAAATTCCCTCAATCAACCTGCTTTTACCAAATAAATCACTTGCACCATGCAATCAAAAATAGTACCAACTCAAATATCTCACTTATTCCTATCCTATTTTTTTTTAAAAAAAATTGAGCCAAAAATTGGGAATTTCCCCTCCACCCCACACTTAAAAATCTACTTTGTCCCCAAAGTGAACTTTAAAAGTAAGAGATCGAAATACTCCCTAAGGCCTCTCTAGACCTAGATAGTAGCATCTTTTTTCACCAAGGAGGTCCGTAGGACCCCACACTCAGTCTTTGCCATGATCTTTAGTGCAGGTTTCCGATACTCAGACTTCCCATCAACCTATGACTCAACAAAAACAAAAACTACGTAAAGTAAAGTAAAAAAAATTTTAAAAATAAAACATACCTTAACTTGGGTTGCCTCCCAAGAAGCGCCAAATTTAGTGTCATGGCATGACCCAATTAACATTTTCCTCCACCTTGAGGATATGAATTTCACCTCTAGCTTAGCATCCATCTTTTTGTCTCGCTCATAGGGTGGTGCTACGAATATTAAGGAGCCAAGTAATGGATGATGCATGGTAAACCACTCACCTTGAAGTGACGTGTGTTTTTATGTTGCTTGTCTTGTGTAAAATTAAGAATATAGGATTCTTTTTTCTCATCTTCGTATTCTTCCACTATTTTAAATGATTCCACATATAAGACATCATCTAAACATAATGTAGAAAAGTGCTTTAATGAGGCCCAACTAATCCTACTTTAAAATCTACACAATATACTACACACTCACTTTTGTTCACCTTCTCAATTTTAGTCTCAAAAGAAAGATGACAGTTGAGTGGCTACGATTCTTATGTTTGCTCCACAAATTGGCTAGTATCCTCCTTATATTTTTCTTTTCTTAGCATCGGTGGACATGGTGGTGGTGGTATCTCCTTAACTTTCTTATTTGTCTTTTGAGCATCACCCTCAAACATGACTGAATTAAGATTAAAACCACATATATTTGCAGAGTGATATATATTGTAACAAACCACATACCAACTTGTGGGCTGCTTCATAGGTTGGAAACAAGCAGGTCCCCTCCAAATGCTTGGATCAAAATTGGGACAAAAAGCCTCGTGGTGGGGTCCTCCACAATAATGACAAGAATCATCATCCCTCAAAAATCATCTATCCAAGGCTGACATCTCAAGAAGTGTGATAAAAAAAACAATAAAAGAAACTAAGAAAACTAAAACAACAAAACTATGTAAATCTCAATATGGAAAAACTAAAATAAGATAGTTGCCTATTTACAAGTCCCCGGCAATGGCGCCAAAAACTTGACAGCGCCCAAGCGCACATGCAAGTGTACGTGGTATACCAAGTAATATAGTGGCCTTCAAGAAAGCTGAATATCGATCCCATAGGGACTTTTGTTGACAACTACCCAATTCTAGTTTAACGATTGAGAAAAAATAAATAATCAAGTTTTAGAATTGAAAACTCAAATGAAACTAAACTAATGCGAAAAAGTAATGACTTAGGACAATCGATGGATAAAATCTCAGGGTTAAAACACTTTGAACAATCATACTATGTTATTGAACTTCATTCGTTAACTTGCTTATCTTGGTTGTTGATTCATAGGGTTAGTTGCATGATCATGGTTTTTCGACCTCTAATCTTTTACCTAATATAGACACTACAACTACATAGTTGAGCGGGGATGTAATATTCCAATTAAGTTATTAAATCTAGCATCCTACGTTTAAATCAAGTAAGGCTTCTAAGTACATCCCCGTCCTAGGTGCTAAGTTCAATTCTTTATTTTATAAAAGAATAAAAATCCAAACTTTTTTTATTCCCATGTTTTATCTCCCTATTCCCTCTCCCTAAATCAAAAGGTCCACAATATATGTATTTTACGGGTGATCAATCCATAAAATAACTAAAAAAGAATAAACAAACAACCAATAATGATAAGCAAAATTAAACAAATTTAATCCAAAATAATAGTACTCATGTTCTTGGCTTTAACCCCGAAAACAGGGTTTTTAGCCACTCATAGCCATAATCATCATCCAAATAATTGTATGAATGATTTAAACCATCAAGAAATATAAATTAAAGAAATAAAAAACTAAAAAGAAGTTGTGGTAGTCTCCAATGATGTCCAAGTTGATCTAGGGTGTTCCAAGATGTCCCAAGATGTTTAAAACATGTTTTAGGAAGTTATATTTATAGTAGACAAGTTATAAACTGACTTTGATTAGGTTTCCATGTTGTTTTATTTCAGCTGGGCAGAATTATACCAATTTTGGGCATCACCGCGTCACAGTGTTGAGCCAAATCACAATTATCAAATTCCATAATCTTGTCGCGATTACACCGCATCGCGGCGCCTCCTTAAACTCCATTAGGACCTACACATGCTGCTAGGTCACTATTTTGGGCATCTTCTGAATCCAGTGGTGTTTTGCACGGGTCCATTGGGCCTCTTCTACAGTCCACACTCACCCAATACATTTCAGGGGTTCAAATTGCATCACCTTTTGTATTGTGATTTCGTTGAGCCATTCCAAGCATTTTTGATTTGTTTACACTTTATGTTAAGCTTGTATATCCTTTATATATCATCATAATCCATTAACCAATCATCCTATAGAATTAAACACAAAAAATTATAGCTCAAAACAATACAACACCCAAGACAGTGAATCTAAAACACGAGCTAAGCATAGGCTAATTTCACTTTGATCTTTAACTCATTGTTTTGACCCTTAGCTTGATCCAATTGACCCTTGAACATTACAACTAAGTTGTTTCACATATAAATACATAATAACAACCTTAGTAACTCATTAAAAATATTAGAACCCAACACGATTGACTAGGAAAACACCTAGCTCAAGCTAGTCACACTAGTTTTCTTGGTTGACTTCTAAATGATCAATTTGAATCAAAACTTGTGTGGAAACACCATTAAACATTGTAAACAAATACATGTACACTTAGACATATATTTATCTCATTATCAACACATTAATCACATGAATCATCCTCAAAACAAGGCTAAAAATGCTAAAATAGCAAGGCTAGAATGCATAAATACACCCAACATCAGTAAATGACTTATTCCGTATTCAGATATAAATTACTCAGTATAGAGATTAGTTATCCCTTTACATAGATTTCAATCATTCAGCACACATACATCAATTATTTAGTTAATCAAATCAGCCTAGTATATGTTATGTTGGTTTTGATGTTCTTGCATTCATACTAAGTATATTGTTATATTCAGATACTCGAGTTATGTCAGTTTTCATCCCATAGTTTCAGACTCAGGATTCATACATGATCCTTCGTATAGTTCTACAATATTTTTAGCTTAACATGTGATTTATATACACTATTCATGATTTATCGCTTCCCAGCTTCTGTTCTATTCATTCTACAAAAGTAAAGTTTAAAGAAACTATGTGTAGTGATTCACCAGCTTATCAAATTATATTTGTTATGCATGTTTTAAGATACTTCAGCTTTCAGTTTATTTTAGTCTCTTGGTGAGTCTACTTGCACTTAGCATGCATTTTTTAAGATTATGTATCTACTTAGTTTTACTTATTGCATTCACCCCCTCTTACTCAGTACATTCCAAAGTACTGATCCACATATATGTTTATGTTCTACATTGTCTTATAGTGTGGGTTCTAGTTGTAACCTATACATCATAATCATCTTTTAAAATTTATCATTATAATGTTTATTCAGATTATTTCATGATTATGCTTCCACATAGTAAATTTAGCTATTTTATATATTCTAAATAAGTTGCTCAAGTATCATGCCAGTTTATGGGTTAGCATAGGATCACTTGTGGTTCGAAGCCCCGTGTTACGACAAGGGGGTAGTCTCGGGTCGTGCTAGATTTCCTACAACCAAATGCATTCAAATCATGTATTATTTACTATTTGATACAAAATCCCCCCATTTACTTTCCTACATTTTCGGCTACTTTAGCAAGTTCGAGAGATGCGTATGACCTATTCCTTGTGGGATCGACCCCAACCTAGTTGGGTTATTATATTTTGACGTCAACTGCTTTATATCTTCTTGGAGGGTATATTTTTGGGCAAAATCAGTGACCTCAGCTGGGCAAGCCTGGTTGCCTTAAGAAACCGATTGGCCACTTAATACTTAAGTGACTCAATGGGTGCTTAAGTCAATGCACCAGCTGAGTGCACCAGTTGAAGACTTGGAAATTTTTCCAAGTCTCCACCAGCCCTTCGAGATTTCTCTAAAATCTCATAAATGCAAATGAAATATTCTACCAGAAAAAATTTTGATGCTTCGGACTCAATGACAAGGTCAAAATTTTCATTTGAGGTCGTTTGAATGAAAAATGGGTCCCACACCCAAAGGCCATTTTTCTTAATTTCCTGCTAATATCTCGGAATGAGTTTTGGAGCCTTGGGACCCAAACCAAAGGTCCATCTAGCCTAAAATCAATATTTCAAATTTGTTGGCACTGTTAAAATTGGAATACGGGATTGTCTGACTAAATGTTTTTCCCAATGGCCAATTCTTACCCATGAAGACTTAAAAATAGGGAATTATCTCTAAAGAATAAACGAACTGCCCAGTAACTAAACTGTCAACTCTAGCATGTCATAATTGACTTGGAGGAGCTATAAGAAAGCTCTAAATAGTAGAAATAAGTGAAAATTCTAAAAATGACCTAGGGGGTTGTTACAGCTACTATATCAATCCTTTCAACCAGCCTTGTTTTATTATCATTCAATTCATGAAATTCAAGATATAATTTCCAATTAAGTCGCATAACTATAACCATTCATCAAGGAACTCATACAACACATAGAATTACAAAAAATTGGTGATGTTTTATATACCCTGGGTTTTGACCCTTAAAAAATTTCCTGGAATTCTGGTCTCTGGACCCAATGCTACTCATGGGAATGAGTAATATGATGGGGTAAAAATGGTATGGTCCTATTATATGCTAATCAGTGTTGGTTGGTGGGATGGATTCTGGTTACTGGAATGGATACGACTAAGGGGTACTGATAACGCTCAAACTACAGCTCTCGTAAGAGTGTAAACGGCCGTTGTCAAATATATAACCCAACTGGGTTGGGTATCGATCCCACAGAGAATACTTGGTCACTAAGTAAGCAAAGATTATTAGACTTTTGGTGCAAGTCTCGTAAAAGGGGGGATTTTGTAGCGTGCAATAATGTAAACAAAATAATAGAGTAAAAACAAAAAATAGCAAAGTAAAAAGAAAGAATGTTTAGTAAGATATTTAACCAATGAGAATTGAGAGTTGGGGTTATGTCCACCTTATGAGTTATACGTCTCTATTGGCTATGAGTTATGCGGAATTCAGACATGCATGTGCTTATAGAGAGTTGTATTCTATGGTAAATCCAGGCGTCTTTCGACCATCAAGGATTATTTCACTTTAACTTATTCGAGCTTAAAGCGTGTCTAACGGTACGAACTCTCTAAGAGGTTAATCCAGTTACGACACTAACTTTTTAACAGGGGTTGGTGCCCTATTACCTTGACATTATCTCTTTTCCAGACATATAACTTTTTTTTCGAACAAGTTAATGCTATACTGGCGTATTCTATGCGTTTGCAACCACAAGAATTTGCATTAAGATGAAGAGAATAATGATATAAGCATCATACGAGTCACAAACTCACAAACTCATAGCAATAGATAGTATCTCATAAGGCTTCCATAACCCCAACAGAGAAGTTTAGCGATTCATGAGTGCAACGGAAATCACAATAGACTTTATCATTATACCAAAATAAAGATCTCACGTGTAGTAGGGTTTGATATGGCGTTAGGCGTGAATTCCCTTTTAGAATAACGGTTCTCTTGTTGTGGAAATTAAAAGTCGAATATATGAAAAATAATGTCAACAATGAATTAATGAAGAAAAAAGGGAAGGATAGAATAGGGATGAGGGTGGTGGAGAATTGTTTTGATGGATGGATGGATGGTGGATGGATGGGAATAATAAAAATCTCCAGCAAAATAGGGTATTTATAACACCCATATCCTATTCCTACTAAGCTACTGCATTACTTATCCTAGTCCTACTAGGTTACTGCATCATTATCCTAATCCTACTAAGTTACTGCTGATCCCCAAAGTCTTTAGAAATGTTGTTTTTGCCCGGGACAGATATTCCATGTGTCACTTTTGGTCCTTGGCGTCCAAGCTTTCCCTTAATTCTTTTGTGAAGCTTCCTTGGGCGTCAAGTTATCCATAATATGCTGAAATCTGCATCATTTATACCTGAAAAATTGCTAATCACGTTTGTTAGCTCACTTACAGGAAAAAGGACTAAAAGTGCATGAATTATATATTTTGTCCTCAAAACTTAGCTAAAATATGGGTAAATTATAGTACTTTAGGCGTGTAAATACGCCTATCATCAACACCCCACACTTAAAGCTTTGTTCGTCCTCGAACAATATATCATGTCCATATAAACATCTACTTAGGGTTTCACAGTAACAACACAAAATATTCATCAAGACATGCATAACAATTGTTAACAAAGAGTAGTTTTCTAATCACTTCTAGAAACAATTCTACATCTAATATAGACTCGTGATAATGGTTAATTCGTATCCACAAGTTAAGCCACAAAGAATCATACAAGACTACCCAAAACTCATCAACCATATGTGTCTCACATAAGATATTACCCATAATCACTCTCAAATATTGCATTTTTCAGAACATGGGTATAAGATTATCCTTGCTCTCACTCTCACAAAGAATTCATATGTTGCAACTGATGACCATAGGCTTTCCCTTAGTGTAATGCTCTACTAATATCAGAAGGTTAAGCTTAGGATCAAATAGGTCTTTACAGGTTGTAATGTAGGCTAAGGGACGGGTAGGACTATTTTGGCCAGAAATAGTGACTATGTTCCTTAGCGCTTTAATACATCACATTATGCCATTAACACTCTCTTTTAATCAACCCTTCTACCTTTCTTTCATCTATCACCCCTTTTCACCTATTTTGCCATTCAAGCATAACTATCTTTTTATTTAATCATAAACACAATTTATCATTTTGTTTTTCTATTTCTTTTTCTTTTCTTTTCTTTCTTCTTTTTTTTATAACACACCTCTATGATAGCCACTCTTTTTCATAACAAATTCAAGTACCAATACACTCTAAGGCATCACTCTCACCCAATTTCCTTTTATTTTGTCACATGACTTCACAACTTAAAGCACTTAGGAATTTTGATCAAATTATGGTCTTGAAAAAAATGGATTAGGCTTACATATGAGGCTGTCAAAGAAAATGGCTTAAAGGCTCAAAGGCGTTGACTAGGATAATGTCCACGGGTAGGTAAAACGAAGGTCAACAAGTATCGGTTGCCAAAGAAATGCCTAAATCATCTCCTAAACTCACATTCTTTATTTCGCTTAACACACACACCAGGCAAGTTCTAGCATCAGCCACAAACATAGAATATACTATAACCTCACACGCACAAGGCACATGGTCAACTTTATTGGGAGTATTATAGACTCTTGACCCTAACAGATGAATGAATTAAACCACACAATTATCACACAGTGAGTCACACTTAGAGCCTAAATGTCTCAATAGTAATGATTCTAGCACAAACTCTTGTCATAACACCATGCCGCCTATCAGAACAATTTCATGCATCAAAATCTAAAAAAATCAAAAATTAAAATCTAGAATTTAAACTAACTAATTACGACTAATTAAAACACACAAGAACTAGAATAAATGCAAATTCAGACAAAGAAGTATAGCATACAAATACCAGCACCCCACACTTAGACGGGACACACTGCCCTCAGTGGAAAATAAATACGGAAAACCTGATTAGTCGGACTCCTCTTCTATGTCTGGGGTCATACCCACTGCGTCGGAATCATCATCAGAGTCGTCATCCTCAGAGTTTTCTCAAATTGTACCCCACTTGATCCAAAAGTGCGTTGAGGTATTTGTAGCGAGGAGGATTCAGCTTGCTCTTTTCTTCCACTTTCCTAACCTTTCTGTGAGGTGGATACTTTTTGTTTTTCTTGTCGTCCTTTTGAGGCCATTCTACCTGAGATCCTAATAGAGTCATGTTAGCTTCATCTCAGAAGATTCAATTGATAAACAAACAATAATGGCACCACCCCACACTTAAGTTGTTGGCACAGACTAATTAAGTGAGTGATGTCGACTACTCAGACTTCATCGTCATACATTTGGGCGATATGTTCCAACAATATGTTCAGCACAGTCATACTTTCATGTCGTCTTAACTATCCTTTCCAACTCCATTTCATGTAATCTTGATAATACTTTCATGTTTGGATTAATGCACTTTTTGAACAAGACTACTACATAGAGATCGTATCAAGTTATGGCATAGAAATAATCACAACATCTCATGCTTGTATTCAATCATGATCTTTATCTCGATGAACGAGTCATTCAAACATTCAAGCATTCAATTTTGAAGATTATGCAATTAACTTCACCATGTCGACTCCGCAAAAGTATGACAATCTATAACAATCAAATACAAGTCGTAACAAAATCAAGAACACCCACACGTATTCTTTCACTCAATGAGATGTATCACAACAAGTCAACCACATTCAAATCACCAATACTACTTCAAGATTTAACAATTCATTATAGGCGTAGTAGTGTAGTACTTACGGAATATAAAAGAAGAACAAAGAAGTACTTACTTGGTTGATGACCTCGGAAGATGTTCTTGCAAAGTAAAAGAGCAAAAGGAAAATTTTTGAGAGATTTTGGAGAGGTAGGCGACACTTAGGTTGAATTTGTAATGCATTTTTGTTCTAAGACTAAGGTTCTATTTATAGGACAAGCTTGGGTCGGGTTTTGACCCATTTAAAATCGGATTTGGAGACCAAAAGTGACCATAGGCGGCGCCTTTTGCTTTGCCTATGTTTGGCATAGGCGGCGCCTTTTGCAAAGCATTGTTGAGCATAGGCGGCGCCTATGCCATGGCATTGTTAGGCATAGGAGACGCCTATGCCATGGAACATGAGATTCAAAGACAAAATGCTTTTGCATAGGCGGCGCCTATGCTATGGCACACTTAGGCATGGGCGGCGCCTATGCTATGGCACACTAGATTCCGAGAGCTTAGGACATAGTATAGGCCTTGCCTTGTTCGTGGCCTAGATTTACATAGGCCTTGCCTTGTTCTTTGCCTATATTTTCATAGGCAATTCCCAACCTATAGCCTTTTGCTTCTTCAATCCTAACTTACCACCTTGAACATGCAATTCTTCCAAATCTAGATTTGAACTCAATCTCCTCCTTTACACCTCTTGCACCTATATTTACTCAAAAACAACAAAAACGATTAGAACGATGGGTTGCTTCCCATCAAGCGCCTTAGTTTTGGTCGTGGCTCGACAAAATGTTAAGAAAAAAAAAATTAAAAACTATGGGTTGCCTCCCACTAAGCGCTTGATTTATTGTCGCGGCACGACATAGCTATCTCGATTACTTAGACTTCATCGAGATAGATGGGGCATTGTTTTCTGAATGGATTCAGACGACGCTGATGCTTACTTGTAGGCATGCAATCTTCTTCGATATGACTCTTGTGCATACATATCCTAGGAGGGATACCAATTATATCATCAATAGTCCAACCTATAGCTCTCTTGTATCTCTTCAGAGCAGAGATGAGAGCCTCTACGTGCTGTTCACTTAAATCATCCGTCACACTCACTGGAAGTGTATTTCTACTTCCCAAGCATGCATACCTT
Source organism: Capsicum pubescens (assembly GCA_030864215.1). Classification (NCBI taxonomy): domain Eukaryota; kingdom Viridiplantae; phylum Streptophyta; class Magnoliopsida; order Solanales; family Solanaceae; genus Capsicum; species Capsicum pubescens. The sequence continues at coordinate 213,057,880 of CM061546.1, forward strand.
AGACAATTGGGGAGCTCTTTCGATTCTAGCACTGGGGGCTCTTCAATGGAAGTCTTTGCTATTGGTGATGGTTGATTCTTAAGATCAAGGTCCGGCTGCTTAGGAGTATGAGAATAGGACCCTATTTCTGTTAGAGCACACATAGTTTCTTTATAATCTTCATTGTCCTCATGCTCAACATTCAGCAGCGCAACAGACAATGGCTCAACAGTAAGATGTTTCTCTATAGATAATGCTTTCTTATCCTCATAATGAACATCAGCTACGGAGAACACATTCATATCATTGGGCTGCTTCATTGCTTTGTATATATCAAAGCGGACCACTTCGTCATTCAACCGAAATAAAAGATCATTAGCTCTCATGTCAATAAGAACACTTTCTGTTGCAAGGAAAGGACGTCCCAAGATTTTGGGAACTTCAGAATCCACCTCGCAATCCAAAATCACAAAGTCTGCAGGAAAAATAAAGGTAGACACCTTCACCAACACATCATTCAAGATACCCACAGGTCGTTTTACCGACCTATCTGCCATCACGAGCCGCATATTGGTTGGTGTAGGGTCGCCTAACCCCAACTTTCTGTAGACGGATAGTGGCATCAAATTGATGCTAGCTCCCAAATCGCACAATGCCTTAGTAAAATTCATAGATCCAACCGTGCAAGGAATAGTGAAAGCACCAGGGTCTGCCTTCTTCTGTACTAAGGACCTTGTGGCAATTACACTGCAATGATGAATATTATCTGTCGGCTCATAGCTTACTGCCCGCTTCTTTGTTAAAAGGTCCTTCATGAATTTAGCGTATTCGGGCATCTTCTCTAGCGCTTCCACCAAAGGAACATTAATAGTCAGCTGCTTCAACATAGTCATGAATTTACTGAACCTGGTATCATCAGCTTTCTTCTTCAGCCTCTGCGGAAAAGGTGGTGGTGGAAGGGGAATTGTTTTCTCCACCACTTCTTTTTTATCTTGCTTCCGATTATCAACCTTTTCAGGAGTGTCGTCAGCCTTCTTCTTCAGTCTCTGAGGAAAAGGTGGTGGTGGAAGGGGAATAGTTTTCTCCACCACTTTCTTTTTACCTTGCTTCCAACTATCAATCTTTTCAGGATGCAAACGTCTAGGGGTGACGTCATGAACACACTCTTCAGCTTCTTCGGCCTCTTCACATTCTGCATCAATAACATTATCCGCTATATCATCAACCACCTGCTTATCTTTGGATGGATTTTCTAACACTTTACCACTCCGGGTAGTAATAGCCATGCATGATCCGTCGTCCCTTGGGTTTTACACCGTATCGCTGGGTAGTGTTCCAGCCTTTCTTTGGTTGAATGCCGTAGATAATTGACTCAATTGTTGCTCTAGCTGTTTTATTGAAGTGGAATGCGAGTTAACCAATTGCTTCATTGAGGACAGATCATTTATTACCTCAGTTACTCCTGTGATGGTTGCCTCTACTCCTTTCAGCAGCTTAGCCATCATATCTTCCATGGACATATTTCCAGAACTAGATGCAGCGGCGTCACGTCTTCCAGGAGAAACATACAAACCACTCCTGTCGGTATTGTTTTTCCAACTACCTTGATCGCGGTCCTTGTATCCAGATTTATCATAATAGATCCGACCTTGGTTTCCTTGGGCATTTCCTCGGAAACCCCCCTGATTATTCAAGTAGTTGGCTTCTTCCTCTGAATCGGATTCATCTCTTCCTTTTGACGCAACTGCTTTGACTTTTTCGGTCTTCCCTGATAATAGATGCTTTGTAAGAAGATCCATCTGTGTTTTCATGTGCGCCATATCTTGATCACGTTTCTCTTGTCTACGCCTCTGCTCTGCAGTCATGCCAACAGATACGGTAGAGCTTTCTACCTCAGAATCCCTGGTATGCCAAGCTCTACTCTGCTTTGTCATACGATCTAGTATATCACTTGCCTCGAGAAAAGTAAGGTCCATGAATGACCCACCTACAGCATTATCAACCACTGGCTTAGTCACTGAGTTCAAAGCCCTGTATAATATCTCCATCAAGTGGATGTTGGTCATCTGATAATTTGGGCACCGCATAAGCTTCTTCTTGAATCTCTCCCATGTTTCATGGAGAGATTCAGTTGGAAGCTGTCAGAAGTTGCTGATCTCATCTCTCAACTGTGCTCTCTTGGATGGCGGAAAGAATCTTTCTAGGAAAATGTCTTTCAATTGCCTCCAATTGGTGATAGAATCAGGAGTTAGCCCATTCAACCATAGAGTTGCCTCCCCAGATAGAGACAATGGAAATAAGCGCAGCCGAATTGCATTCTGTCCAACTCCTGGATTGTCGAATGACTTGCATGTAGAGATGAAGTTGATCAGATGCATATTCGGATCATCGCCTGCAAGTCCACAAAATAAACCTTTGAGCTGCAATAGATGAATCATGGTGCTAGTGATATTGAACTTGGCTTCGGGAGCCAAGGGTGGAGGAATAATAGCTCCTGTAGCACCAGCTCCATCCAGATCGTCATCATTATCATCAAAAGGAGCCTGCACAGCTAGGCGGTTAGGTCTCATTCTAGCTTGACGATCTCTCCTATGCATAGGTGCCGCCACCTCATCAGTACGCCTAGGATTTAGTAGCTCCTCATCACCCAGGTCCTCATCATCAGGATTTTTTGCCCGATCTGGGTTATCAATATTCTGTTGATGCACTTGAGCAGCTGCCAGTGCAGCTAGTCTAGCCTGCTCCTGTTGAGCCGCCCTTCTGTCAATGTCACGTTGTGCATCCATCCTGCCAATAGAACCTGAATAGAAAGAAAACAACAGCTAAAAGTAAAATCTGAGAACTTTTGACCAAAGGGTCTAGTAACTATCACAAACTTAGTTGACAACCGTATTCCCTGGCAACGGCGCCAAAATTTGATAACGCTCAAACTACAGCTCTCGTAAGAGTGTAAACGGTCGTTGTCAAATATATAACCCAACTGGGTTGGGTATCGATCCCACAAAGAATACTTGGTCACTAAGTAAGCAAAGATTATTAGACTTTTGGTGCAAGTCTCGTAAAAGGGGGGATTTTGTAGCGTGCAATAATGTAAACAAAATAATAGAGTAAAAACAGAAAATAGCAAAGTAAAAAGAAAGACTGGTTAGTAAGATGTTTAACCAATGAGAATTGAGAGTTGGGGTTATGTCCACCTTATGAGTTATACATCTCTATTGGCTATGAGTTATGCGGAATTCAGACATGCATGTGCTTATAGAGAGTTGTATTCTATGGTAAATCCAGGCGTCTTTTGACCATCAAGGATTATTTCACTTTAACTCTTTTGAGCTTAAAGCGTGTCTAACGGTACGAACTCTCCAAGAGGTTAATCCAGTTACGACACTAACTTTTTAACAGGGGTTGGTGCCTTATTACCTTGACATTATCTCTTTTCCAGACATATAACTTTTCTTTCGAACAAGTTAATGCTATACTGGCGTATTCTATGCGTTTGTAACCACAAGAATTTGCATTAAGATGAAGAGAATAATGATATAAGCATCGTACGAGTCACGAACTCACAAACTCATAGCAATAGATAGTATCTCATAAGGCTTCCATAACCCCAACAGAGAAGTTTAGCTATTCATGAGTGCAACGGAAATCACAATAGACTTTATCATTATACCAAAATAAAGATCTCATGTGTAGTAGGGTTTGGTATGGCGTTAGGCGTGAATTCCCTTTTAGAATAGCGGTTCTCTTGTTGTGGAAATTAAAAGTCGAATATATGAAAAATAATGTAAAAAATGAATTAATGAAGAAAAAAGGGAAGGATAGAATAGGGATGAGGGTGGTGGAGAATTGTTTTGATGGATGGATGGATGGTGGATGGATGGGAATAATAAAAATCTCCAGCAAAATAGGGTATTTATAACACCCATATCCTATTCCTACTAAGCTACTGCATTACTTATCCTAGTCCTACTAGGTTACTGCATCATTATCCTAATCCTACTAAGTTACTGCTGATCCCCAAAGTCTTTAGAAATGCTGTTTTTGCCCGGGACAGATATTCCATGCATCACTTTTGGTCCTTGGCATCCAAGCTTTCCCTTCCTTCTTTCGTGAAGCTTCCTTGGGCGTCAAGTTATCCATAATATGCTGAAATCTGCATCATTTATACCTGAAAACTTGCTAATCACGTTTGTTAGCTCACTTACAGGAAAAAGGACTAAAAGTGCATGAATTATATATTTTGTCCTCAAAACTTAGCTAAAATATGGGTAAATTATAGTACTTTAGGCGTGTAAATACGCCTATCATCAGGTACGAGTTGTATTGGTGGGTACGGATTATTTGGTTTCTTAAATTAATCTAATACTTGGTTACTTAGGTTGGATCTGAGTACGAGTGACTCACTGTGAGATATAAGCCAGGGTATGAGTTGTACCATGGACTCGTAGGGGGACAGTATCTAAATCTTTCTTGGGTTTATTTTTCTAGGGGTAGGGATGAAAGGTACAAATTGTATGCATTAGATATGACTTAGTTAGATGCGTCGTATGCTGTACAGTGTTGGTCTAAAGTTTAAGGCTAGGATATAAGTAGAGAGTACCAATTATATCGAAGGGCATGACTCGTGAAGGTCAATCGTACCCCTGTGATGGGCCTTTTGTGCAACTTAAGTAGGGGTATTCTGGACATTTCTCCATATATCCTAATAAGGCCCATGACTTCTAACCTAATTAGGAGGTTATTTACCCTATTATTCCATTCATTAACACTTAGAAACTCTTCCTAAACACTCTATTATTCTCTCAAAAGCTTTTGGACAAGGGAAGCTAGGGTTTCAACTAGAGGATTAATTTGGGGCTTGTCTTGGGAATTTCTTTCCATCATCATCTTGGTTTAAGGCATGTTCTCTTCCCTCATTGTTAGTTCCAACAAAGGCATGGCTTTTTCAATGGTTTTCATGATTTTGTTGTTGTATGATTTGAATTTTTAAATATGATTTGAGGGTTTTGGTTATAAATTCTTGGTTATGGTTTTCCCATATTTTAATTAATCTTTTGTATGAATTAATGGTGGTTTTGGATAATTGGTTGCATGGGAATGGTTTTTTAGTAATGGTATTTGGTTTTGAAAATACTATGCCCCCAATGTATTTGATAAAATGCCTTTAACAATGTTTTCATTATAATATTGGTTTTTCAATGGAACTTATGCATGGTTTAAAATTTATAATGGAACCTTAAATGATATGAATGGTTTAAATGGGTTTTAATGGATTGGAAAGGCCTTGGAGGCCATGTTTATGGTTAATTAGATATCATGAAGGGTACATGGAATCCCTTAAACCTATATACGGTTGGCTATGGACAAAATTTGCAAGTATTATTGGTATGACGATACCACTATTAGTGTCCTTGGTCAATAAATGGTTAATGGATTGGTTGGATGCTTGGTAATGGTTTTAGTTGGGCAATAATGGCGGGTACGCAGAAAAAATATGGAAGGCGAAGGTCCTAGGTGACCAAAATTGGAAACTCATATTTGACGATGTAAGGGTGGTCTTGGTGACCATGTGCATGATGTCACACTTTATATTTGGAAGATATACTAGTCTAACCAGGTTTTCTTCCCTAATCGTGCGGCTTCATGCATTGGAGCCCTTTCTGCAGGGGTAGTTGAACCCTTATCGCCTATGGGTGTTTAGGACCACAAAGCTATACAGCCTAGGTAAAGGTTTTAAATGCATGGTAAACCCAGTTTCTTTTTCCCTGTATGGTTATATATATGTATGGTTGTGTGCATATAGATGGTTTTACTTGGTTTTATAAATGGCATTATATTATCCTTATCCTGAGTTCAGGCTAGCGATACTCTCTAACCAATCTTCGGGTAGATGTATACCTATGCTATGCAAGAACCAACCATTCTACTCCTCTCATATAGTGATTAACTCGGGGATTGCTGTTGGATTAAAGTGGAGAGCTTTCATCTTTTCGGAAGGCTCTATTTCATGTTATGGATATTTTTAGAAATTTTGATTTATTTATAGATATTAGTTTTGTCTATGGTTGGGGGCATGTCCCAATTGGATATTCTTAGTCTTTTGGTTAGAGGCTTTGTGGTACTATTATGGATTGGAATTGGTGGGATCGGTATTGGTGTCAACCTCAGCATTGTCATTGGTATTAGGGCTGATACCGATTGATGATATTATTGGGTTTTCCATCATATTTCATTTTGGGATTAATCAAAGCTATTATTGGCATACTTCTAGAGACATACTTCCTTTTCTAGTAAGAGACATACTTCCTTTTCTGGTAATTCAGGTTTCAATTATTAAGTGATGCACTTCCTAATTTGAACCTTTACTCCTAGAAGTTGCACTTTCGAGTCGAGTCCTTTCATTTAACCCTTAGGAAATGCACTTCCTTGTCTAGCTAATTCAGGTTTCATTTATTAGGTGATGCACTTTCTAAATTAAACCTTCACTCCTAGAAGTTTCACTTTCTAGTCGAGTCATTCCATTTAACCCCTAGGAGACGCACTTTCTTGTCTAGGTAATTCAAGTTTTCTTTGTTAGATGAAACTTCCTAACTTAAACCTTTACTCCTAGAAGCTGCACATTCTAGTCAAGTGCTTCCATTTAACCCTTGGAGAAACACTTCCTTGTATGGGTAATTCAAGTCTCATTTATTAGGTGACGCACTTTCTAAATTGAACCTTAACTCCTAGAAGCTGTACTTTGTAGTCGAGTCCCTCTATTTAACCCATAGGAGATGCACTTCCTTGCCTGGGTAATTCAGATTTTATTTATTAGGTGACATACTTCCTAACTTGAACCTTTACTCCTAGAAGTTGCATTTTTTAGTCAAGTCCTTCCATTTAACCCTAGGAGACACACTTCCTTGTTTGAGTAATTCAGGTTTCATTTATTAGGTGACACACTTCCTAAATTAAACCTTCACTCCTAAAAGTCGTACATTATAGTTGAGCCCTTCCATTTGACCCCTAGGAGATGCACTTCCTTGTATGGGTAATTCAAGTTTCATTTGTTAGGTGACATACTTCCTAACTTGAACTTTACTCCTAGAAGACACACTTTCTAGTAGAGTGTAATACCCCAGGTCTTGGACTCTAAAATTTTTTAAGCGTTGATGACATATCCCAGACCATAACTCAAGTGATGAATTATTAGCACTCATCATGAGTCGTAGGATAAGACTCATAGTCTCACCAAAGAAGTGTGCCCAGGTTACTATTTGGATTATGGCTAAACCTCATGAGTCATTAGGTAAGGTCACGAGTCGTGGTGAGGGACTCGTGACCAAAGCAGTGAGATGGCCCAAAGTTTCTGCTCAAGCCATGAGTCCAGGCAGCGACTCATGACTAGTCACCATGAGTCGTTACCTGACCTGTAATGATTGGAAGCAATTTTCTTGCACGTTTTCATTGAGGGTAATTTGGTCTTTTCCTTCTTTTACACTTTACCCATGACCTTAAAACATGTAAGGGGCCCTATTAACATCAGTTAATCAAATCAAATGTTACTCTCCTCATCTTAAACTCCCAAAATCAAGAAAAATCTAGGGTTTCAAGGAATTCAATCTTTAAGATCTCAACTTTGGATTTTCTTCCTATTCTTATGTGTTTCAGGCATTTCTCTCACCCTAATCTTGCATTCTTTATTATGGAATAAATTGATTTAATGTTGGGTTTGAAATTTGGGATGAGGGGTTTTGTTGGTAATCACTTGAATTGTTTTCCCTATGGTTTTAAATACATTGTTGATGCTTGAATTTATGGTTTAGGAATGCATTGGGGAAATATAGTGTGGTTTGGAATGGGTAACATGGGTTTCTCCCAAATTTGTGCATTTTTTGTTTGAAATTGGCATTAACCTTGATCTACTTTGTAATTTGGTTTTGGAACATGGATATATGCATGATTTAACTTTTTTATGGAACATTGCATTACATATAAAGGCTAATTGGATAAAAATGGTTTTGAAAGGCATTGGTGGACATGGGTTTGATTCAAAATGGAATTTGGGAGTCTAATGGTGTCACGATCCAAACCAGGGCTTGGTCATGATGGGTATCTCAAGTTTGCCATGGACCGAAGACCACCCTTTTTTTTCTTAGTCAAAAAGGACACAATACACTAATAGTGATTGAATTCCAAACATATAACCAGATATATAAAGATAAGCTCAAGAATTCTAAGATACATGAACAACCAATACTAGTCCATAGTAATCCACAAAGACGCTATAATAAAATCAAATCAAACCAATGTCGGGACATGCCCCCGACGATAGACAAAATAAGTCCAAAAAAGTTTATGATAAAAACTAAACCAATAAGTAATGACCTTCTGAAAGAAAGAGGCTCACCACTTCAAGTTGACTACTGATAACTCAAAAATCCAATCACTGTGATGGAAAAGCAGAAGTGCCTCTGATTCCTGCATCGCATGGGGATACAACATTTGAATACAGTTAGAGATTTGAGGGTTAGCATGTAACTCAGGGATAGGGGAATAAAATAATGCCATTATTCCAAAACCAATTCAAAATCAATGCACAAGTACACATGCAATATATGAATATATATATGAGATGTTGGGAGAGGGAACAAAGTTTAGCTTGAACTTTAAAGTTATTAGCCTGGAATTTATAACTTTACCATCCTAATAACAACCCATAGGCTATAAGGTTCCAACTGTCACCCCCTGGTCGGCCCCAGTGTGAGTTAGCCGCATGAACCGGTGATATCATAGATGGACGAGGAATTCTTGTACCCTACGCCCTCCATGGTACAGATATACACATGGTGTACACAAGCACACGGTCATCTATACCAATCCCTCACATTGGCAAATAAGAGTTTCCAGTATTAGTCCATCGGGACCTCCACCTTCACGCTGAGCTACATAACCCCCTTTAAGCCTAATTAAAATATTTGGCACACAACCCATCCATTAATTCAAGAAGTTAGTTATAAGGCATCGTTAAGTGGTATTGTTATACCGACTATACCTTGCAAGCGAATATCATTATAGTACTAGAAAATAGGGATTTCGCGGTAATTATTTAATGACAATTAATCACTCTCCGCTAATTAATTATTAAAGGTGAAGCACTAACAACATTTCAATATTAGCTACTATAATATATCTTTTTAGCGACAATAAAAATAATTCACCACAAAACGTCACTAACTGAACACAACTTTCCTCCTTTTATTTTTCCCACCATTTTTTCTACTATAATTAACTATTCCTCCAATTAATAATAACAATTCCCTCTAATTATTAATAAGTATAATTAGATAAAAGTAAACCCTATATCACCTAGTAACCTCTTGAAGGTGCAGCTCACCATTCTTTAAGTCTCTTTCTTCACAGGTAAATTCACCATTGAATCTCACAAGATATTCACCATTGATTCTCAAAGATAATTCGCCATTGATTCCCACTCTTTTCTTCAATACAAGTTTTCAATTTTAATCACAACTAACTACTAATTTTAAACCTTCTGGTACAATTCTTAATCTTTCTAGGGTGACCCTAACACATAGCCATTGTGGAAATTTTCATTATATCTTAGAATTTCTATAATATTGTATTTTTGGGTTAAGTTTTATTGACTAATTGAATTTATTAAAATTGATTTGGGAAATCATTTGACGTTTGAAGGTTTGTGCTTAATTTTATTTTTTATTTACTTTTTCTTGTAGGTTTTACAGGAATCATTCAAGGTACCCAAACACTTGAGACGATTTGTAATTTTGTAAAAGTATTTTTTCTGTATTGCTAAGTGCGGTGTGTGATATTACCTGCTATTAATTTGATGGATAGTATATTATTTCTTTATTTCCCCACTGATTCGTGAACTGATTACTCTTTTTGCTAAGTTGTTATTAATATTTAAATCTTGTGCGATTGAATGATTTCTCTATTTCCCAACTAGTTTATAAACTGATTTCTCATTTCACTAAGTTTCCGTTAATATTCGAATCTTGTTTTTGTAAGATTATTTCTCTATGTTCAAAGATTGAACACTTTTCCTTGCCTCCCTATTTAGGTTGAATTGTTGAACTTAAAACCAAGCCACGTTTCTAAGATCTTCAACTTTTAGTTTGCGATGACACTATTTTAACGACTTTATCATTTGTGTGGTTGGTAATTTGAAAATTACATTGTTCACTGATATTTTTTGTTGGAAGTTGTTGTAAATTAAAGACGAGAAGAAATTTAAAAGCTCAATGTACATTCATGAGACTAGAACTAGATACCATTTTTTTTTAAATTGATAACATGTTTTGATTGTTAAATTAAATAAAGAATTCATGTGGGTTGAATAAGGAAACAAGATTCCTTTTTAACTGAAAAGTTGGAATATACCTCGGTTTTTTTAACTTGTTTTAGGAGAAGTGTTCATGATAGTTTAGCTACACTTTCATATAATTATTATTAATGTTTTGAGATAATTCTTGAGAAAGTTTTATGTTGTAGCTTTAACTACTTGACAATTTTTGATAGTAAACCTTAACTAAACCATCACATTGAGTGAGTAATCTAAACTCCTACTCTTTTTCACATAGCTGACAGTCGAGGAAAGTATACGACTTCCATATGAGTTTTTGTGATCTATCACTGTCCAATATCTATCCGTGTTGCTTCACTTTTTAGCTTGCAAATTACAAGATTTATCAGTTGTTAGTTACCCTTGTACATCACTTCCTTGTCCAACCAAATAGGCCATAATCTGCCAAAACTTTCAGCAACTTTTCCCTCACCTGTGGCGCTTATTTTTTGCCTCGAATAATCTATGGATGCATCAACCATATCTCTTGGTATTACCCCTGCTTCATCAATGTTGTTAGTACCTAATTTCTTCGTAGAATCTCTGAAATCTGTAGCAAAAATATGAATAATCTTCGCATCTTTAGTTTCACTTAATTTTTGCCCAGAATTTTCAAGTTCCAATCGCATGATCAAACTCGATCAAGAGTTATAGCAAGTGCTAATTTTAAGTTGTTTCACACATTTTCTTGTCAAGGGTTTGTCCAGATTTTCAAACATTATTCATTAAATCCAAGCTTTATGATCACTTACAGGATCTACCATATCTAAGTCCTCATCTTGTAATTTTTCTTGAACCCCTGTAGCGACAATTACTTTATCAAAGTTTCCTTCATTTTCATTAACAAATGACACAACCCTTTTTTGAACAGTTAATGTATTCCCAGCCACTAAAGAATCACCAAAGATATTATTTGAATTACCTATAACCCTCCTGTTAGGTTTTTTGTCAATCAAATCAAGTTTAACTTTCACCTTAGCCATACTAGATCTTAGTTTTTATTTAGTATTTTTATTTATAGCTATTGTATATCAACTATTGCTATAATGGAGTTTTGTTTTATAGTTTTTTGATTTATTAAGTCCACCCTCTTTTACTAACATATCTTTAGTTCATACAGTAAGTTTTGAAAAATGAATATCTTAATGTCATGGACAGTCCAAGAAACAAAAAGTGGATGTATTGTGACCAACTTAGTAAACAATACTTGGATGGAATAAAGGATTTCATAAATCATGCCTTTTCTAATAAACAAGAAGGAGAAAATATTCCTTGTCCTTGTACAAAATGTGTGCTTGTCTTTCAAGTAAATCGAGCTACAACATATGATCATCTTATTTGTGATGGAATTTCTCTATCATATGATACTTGGTTTTGTCATGGGGGAGTCCTTAAATTTATCAAGCAATACTAAGTTAACTAGTAACAATAAGTCAACTTTAAGAGGAGATGATATGAGAGAAATAATACATGATGCCTTTGGAGGCTCTACAAATTTCAAGGATAGTGATGTCAATGAAAGGGGTGATATAGAATCAAACCTTCAAAAAAATACTACTCCTTTGTCTGGAAATCAATCTCAGTTGGAGGTGGATAAGTTTGAATTGCTCATGAAGGAAGCTAATGAAGAACTATATCCCGTATGTAAGAAGTTTAGTAAATTATCCTTCTTTCTACATAATTATCGTTCAAAATGTATGTTCAAATGGTCAAATGAATCATTTTATTCTTTGCTTGGACTATTGAAGGATGTACTACCAGAAGGGGAAAAATTGCCTCCTTCTTTCTATGAGACCAAAAAGATAGTTGAAGGTTTGGGCTTAAAGTATGAAAAGATCGATGCTTGTCCCAATGAATGCATGCTTTTTAGGAAAGAGTTTACCAGTAAGGATGTCAATAATTGCAAAATTTATGGGGCTTCTAGATGGAAAAATAAATCTAAAAAAATTCCATCCAAGGTCCTAAGGTACTTTTCTTTAAAACCAAGGCTACAAAGATTGTTTATGTCTTCAAAAACATCTAAAGAAATGCGATGGCAACATGAAGAGCACAATAAAGATGAAGTTCTATGACATCCAGCAGATTCTGAAGTTTGGAAAAATTTTGATAGTAGATATCCAGAATTTTCTGGGGATCCTTAAAATGTTTGCCTGGGATTAGCTTCTGATGGGTTTAATCCATTTGCAACTATACGAACTGTTCACAGTACATGGCCAGTGATTTTAATACCAAATAATTTTCCACCATAGATGTGCATGAAGAAAGAGTTTTTCATTCTATCATTGCTCATTCCTGGACCAAAGGCGCCTGGCAATAATATTGATGTTTTTTTGAAACTGTTAATTGAAGAGTTAATTGAATTGTGGGATGTTGGTATAAGAACATGTAATGCCTCTTCAAAGGAGACATTTCAAATGCGAGAAACTCTCATGTGAACTATAAATGGTTTTCCAGCGTATGGTATGCTCTCTGGATAGAGCACTTGTGGTTGATTTGTATGCCCTTCTTGCAACATAAACACTCACTCTAAAAGGATGAAACATGGGAAAAAAATTTGTTACATGGGGCATCGATGTTTCTTGAAGCTGGGCCACAAATATCGAAATGATGCAAAATCGTTTGATGGGACTAAAGAAACAAGGACTACACCTTGTGCAGTGTCTGGGTCACAAGTATTGAATCAAGTTAAAGATATAAAATTTACTCTAGGCCAATTGAGTGAAGAGGCAAGTGGGGTGATGAAACACACATGGAAAAAAAGAAGTATATTTTTTGATCTTCCTTATTGGGAGTATAACTTGGTGCGCCATAATCTTGATGTAATGCACATAGAAAAGAATATGTGTGATAACATAATGTATACGTTATTAGGTCTTGGTAAAAAGTCTAAACACAATGTAGAAGCTCGATTGGACTTGAAGGAGATGAAAATAAGGCCAAGCTTATGGCCTCAATATCGATCTAGTGGGAGGGCATATCTTCCTCCTACTTATTTGACAATGTCTTCAAATGAAAAGGAGATTTTTTATGAAGTACTACAAAATGCCAAGTTTCCACATGGCTATGAATCTAATATCTCACGTTGGATTCGCAAACAAAAGCTATCTGGGCTAAAAACTCATGATTGTCATATTATAATGCAAGAATTTCTTCCTCTTGCCTTGTGGAAATCAACAGATAAAAGGATTCATTCAGTTTTAACTGAACTATGTACATTCTTTCGTGTTCTATGTAGCAATGTGCTAAAGCTAGAAGAGTTAAAATTACTTGAAGAAAAAATTCCAGAAACATTGTCTACTATGGAGAAACTCCCCCCCAGGATTCTTTACTATTATGGTACACTTGGTTACTCACTTGGCAACTGAGGCTAAACTTGCAGGGCCCGTACACTATCGTTGGATGTACCCAATTGAGAGGTATTATTAATATCACTGCATTTTTATTCTATATCTTTAATTGTTACATATTGTATTAACAAACTAATAACATCTCATTTTTCCATAGGTATTTAGGTACCTTAAAATCATATGTTCGTAATCGTGCATGCCCAGAAGGTTCAATAGCAGAAGCATACATAACAAATGAGTGTTTAGAATTTTGCTTAAGATATTTGAAGGGTGGAGATTCAAGGTCTTACTGGTCAATAAAATGTGATGATGAAATTCAGCATGAGACAGTAAAGAAGAATGCCTTTTCCCTAGTACCGGAGAGTCATACGGTAGAGAAGATGTATTTGAAATGGATGAGAAAATATTGTTGCAAGCACATCGACATGTGCTTTTCAATTGCGACTCTTAGGTGGTTGAGAGTATCTAACTAATTATGTATACATTACTTTACTTTATTTGATAAAAAATAATATATATGAGTTACATGAATAGAGAACATATCTCTGAGATCAAGAGATCATATCGTAAGCGTCGTTTGATACAACATCAACTTGATCGTTTGCATTTTGATACATTTAATAAGTGGTTCAAGGAGCAAGTAAGTAGTATGACTAATTGATTAAGTATCTAAATTATTGTACATGTACCTATATCCACATTTATAGTTTATTTTTGTTTGGTTAGGTCAAAGAGTTGGAGGCCATATCTAATATCTCAAAGGATGTTAAAGTCCTAGCAAAAGGACCGAGTTATATTGCGAAAAGATTCAGTACATATGATGTAAATAATGGGTTTTGATTTCGAACAAAGCAAAGTGAAGAGTTCCTAAAGACACAAAATAGTGGTGTTATGGTCATTTCTAAGACCAAAAGTTATGCAAGTTCTAGTGACAATGCTCCAAAGTCAGCCTATATCACATATTATGGAAAATTGAATGACATTGTAGAGTTAAACTACTACGAAGAATTTAAAGTTGTCTTGTTTAAGTGTGATTGGGTTGATGTAACCAAAGGTAGAGGAGTTAAGAAAGATGACTTGGGTTTCACACTTGTGAATTTTTCACGCTTGGCAGATTCTAGCAATCGAGAACGTCATGAGCCCTTTATTTTTGCAGAACAAGCTTAACAAGTAATATTTATGCAAGATCTTCAAGATCGTGAATGGTTTGTCCCTAGGTTAATTAAACCTCAAGACTTTTTTGACATGGGAGAAGAAAATAGTTTGTCATTCTAGTCTCCAATGCAGAGTGATTCGAATGGCATAGCTATCTTAGAAAATTCTCATGTTCCAGTAAATGATTATGAGAATAATGATTGGGTAAGAAGTGGCGTCAATGGGATAGAAATCAATATGGACATCCATACTCAGGCTTCTCCAAATAATTATGAAGCTAATATTAAGGGAGGAAATAACATTGAAAATAAAAGTGATTCTGAATAAGATATGTGGTTATTATAATATATACCTTATTATTAAAGAACCTTTAGGAATTTATTGTCTTTTATATAGAAATTTGGGTTGAATACCTTTACGAATTTGCTTTCAATTTAAATCATTTTTTAGAAAATACATGTTAGTTAGATATGGATTTTCCATGTTTGTGTTGGTTGATTAATGTGTGTTTTGAATGAATTCTCTTTGCTTTAATTTACTTGTATTTATTGTATCCCTTGAATTGTGAAGTGTGAATACATTCTTAGGAATTGAATTTTTTAGCCTGGTGCATTAGTTTGTGTTTTTATAGCTTGAGATAACAACGATGCTTCCTCTTGTTTTGCATGTGTACTATTATTTTTGTACTTGTATAACTTAATACAGCTAGATAGTTACTTCATTTTAGATAAATAATAATGCAAACTAGAGGTCGAAATAAATTGGACATTCAACAACAAAATGATGAAGATGTGTGACACTATATTGAGCGGTTGATGGATGAACAAAACATCAATCGAGCCCAACCTTATATTGATCAGTTGATGAATAATTAGAACCTTTATGAAATCCTAGATCATGATGGCCAATCTAATGAGTTGATGAATAATTCTGATGGTGGCACTGGGGAATCAGGTAAAACTTTTTGCCTTGTTTTTATTAGTTGTACATGCTGGAAAAAAAATCATATTATTAGAGTTTGTGTGTTTACTTGCATACTATTTAGCCTCTCATAAATATATATCATAGTGAAGAACAAGCTTTGCAGAGCACATCACAAATTTTAACCTGCTAAGCAAAAGTTAGTTTGTCTTGGGTTAGTATTTTGCTACAATATGATATTCTTTCGTGAAACTTTATTCTGCTGTGATATTATCATTTAACAAATTTATAAGAATCTCTCAATTGTTTATTCTTATAGATTTTTACCATATGATGACCTTCAAATCTCTTTCCTTATAGGTAATTTAAAGTCAAATATTGTACGTGGGCCTACTTTACTAAAAGATTTTTGGAAACCTCCTCCAGGAAAGACAGTTGATGTGTTATTTAATAGTCGTAACCAATCTATTGGAAAAGAGGGTCAAAATTTTTCTAGCTTTCTAGGAATTATTGCGAGAACTCTAGAATTAACACCTCTACACATAGATGATTGGAGAAATTTTGACTATAAGGAAAAGAAGAAATTGCTTAATTTTATGAGGGTACAATGTAGTTATTATTATTATTTTGATCTAAACAAGATCAATAAAATATACATGATTTTATCTTTTAAATGTTGACTTCTATTGTTTCAGAAGAAGTTCACAATCCCAAAACGTGGAGAAGACTTTGTCTTAAAGTCCCTAGGAAAAAAGTGGAGAGATTACAAGTGTTACTTAAAAAGTGAACATATTCCAAAGTATAAGACTAAAGATGCTTTGATAAAAAATAGACCAAGTCGTATACCGAGGGATCAATGGAGTGGGCTTGTCTCTTATTGGCTTTCTGAGAAAGCTAAGGTATCAACAAATCTAAAAATATATCCCTAATGCCTATTTTCATAATGTTTTGATCTTATTTATGCTCAGTTTTTATTTATAATATATATAACATATTTTTTTACTTTTGGAATGGCAGAGACGTACTTAAACAAATAGAAATAATAGGAGCAAGCAAAAGATGCCTCACACAGGAGGATCCAAAAGTATTGCAACCTTGATGGCTAAGAAGGTAAACTAGTTAAAGTTGCAAGATGTAATATTTTAAACCCATTATTCCAGTTCAGTCAAAATGCATAAGAATATCACAAAGAAGTATTATACACTTGATTAATATCATGTGTTTTAGTTAGATGAACACTTGATACGGTCCCTTTGTTTTAACTTGGATAATGGTGTTCTCTATTCCATCTTCTGCAATTACTGTTCTCTTACTTATTTTAGAAATTATAGGTTGTTTCTTTTTTCAATGATGCAATGTGGATTTATTCTCTTTAGTTCCTTGACTGAAATTATTGGGAAATCTTGCATGTCTGACATCAGTTTTATTATTTTAGACTGAAAATGGGATAGAGCCTATACGAGCAGAAATTTTTGTATTAACTCATAAGAAACGTAAGGATGGTAGATCACTGGATGATGATTTTGCCAGGGCAATTGTAAGATTTCTTCTTTCTTTTATTTTTTTAAATTTGCAAATAGTAAAATCTCAAAAACAAATAAATAAATTCCATAATTGAATTTAATTTGTATTCTATGGTTAGGACATGATAAATTAAAAGATGTAGAATAGTGAGAGACCAAATGACCAACCTCCTCCCAGTGTTTCTTGTGAAGGCGATGTGTATTCCCAGGTGTTTGGAAATGAAAAAAGTGGGTATGTTCGTGGTTTAGGAATTGGTCCAACTCCTTCTGTTTTGTGGGGTCGTAGATCTTCCTTGGGAAATATTGTTGTAGATGACTCATCTAATGAGGTTATGCAAAGGTTAGAACAGAAGATCATCGAGTTAAAGGAGAAACAAAATAAATAAATGAATATGATGAAACAAAAGCAAGAGATGATGTAATCGAAATTGTTCCAAATGAGATAAATTATGAGAAAATATGCTCCTAATGAATTGATGTCTCAAAATATTAATGACACCTCAAGTAAATAGGTAAACTGATTTTATAAGTTTTTAGTATCCTTTAAAAGTTTTGTTAACTATCGTGTTAATATTTATCAGGTCCCAAACAGTATTGTCCATGAACGAGTAGCATAGACAACAAGGATACCTAGTGATATTGAAAATACACCATCTTCTCACGGTACTACTCTTCTATATCGTCAACAGTACTATCTGAGTTTTCCTTTGATTTTTTTTATTATGTTTATTCTCATAGTTCTAATAATCTATTTCAACTAGTATATTTTAGTTTTTTCACTGGATCCTATTCTTGCAAGGGGTTAAGTTTGGAACTTGTTTAGGAATAATGGCTATTTTTTTGTCTTTTGGGTGATAAAAATTACTACATCTCAACCTTTATCTTAGTTGCACCAAAGATGCAATATGTTCTTAGATTTCAACTTGGGTTTCTTCATTCTCTGTAATCTTGATGTATTTGTTTCAGTGAGTTTGCTTATCTGAGAACTAGGCTAGCTAATGAACCAACCATAAGTACTTAGTTTGAACTATTTAATAAGTTTTAGTGGTGAACTTTAACTAAACCTTCAAGTTGAGTGAGTAAATATCAATTTGGTGATGTGTTTTTTGGACGACTAAATTTTATTACCATGTAAAAAATTACAGCTTAATAAGCTTAGGATCGACACACAACTAAAAATTTTATTCACACCCTTTCCAATACCTGAATAATTACTACAGCTAGTCAAGGAGCGTATACGACTTTCAACTGAGTTTTATGTTCTACCAATGTCCAATTTCTAGCCGTGTTGCTGCATATTTCAGCTTTGCAAATTAGGAGTTTTATCAGTTTTACCCACCCTAGTTCTTCACTTTCCTGTCCAATCAAGTTGTCCATAAACTATGCAAAATTTTTAGAAATTTCGCCCTATTTTGTAGCGCTTATTTTCTTTCCTGAATCAACTTTGGATGCATCAACTATATCTATTGGTGTTCCCCTGCTCCATCAATGTTGTTAAAACCTGATTGCTGCCAAGATTCTCCCACATCCATTGCAACAATATGAATATTCCTTGTAGCTTCAGTTTAACTTATTTTTTACCTAAAATTTTCAAGTTTCAATGACATGATCGAAACTCGATCAAGAGCAGTAGCAAATGTTGGTTTTAAAATTGTTTCACACTCTTGATTTTTCAAGAGTTTGTTCATCTTTTACAACAATATTAACTAAAGCCAAAGCTTTTTGATCACCTATTGTAGCTACTAGATCTAAGTCCTAATCTTGCAATTTTTCTTGAACCTCTGTAGTGATAATTACTTTACCAAAGTTTCCTTCCTTTCCATTAAAAACTGAAACAACTTTTTTTTTTTTTTTAGTAATTTACACTTCAAAATTAATCACAAAGAGCAATGTTGTAGAGACATAGCAAGCCAACCACTAACAGCTAGCTTTGAGTGTATTAGTAGTGAACAAAAAGATAGTCTCCAGGTATGATGTTATAGCTAAATTGTAGTCTAATACTACAAGCAATATTCGACACATTACTTTTTTGTTTTTTGACATATATATTTTATTATTTAAGGTCGTACAATTTGATAGCATGTGCAAGATTTCGATATGATGAAGAATTGCAAAAATTATTTGAAGATATTATTCTACTAGACTGGTTATATTAGTTGAAACAACATAAGTTTATTTTTGAAGTAACAATATTGATGTTTTGGATTAGTACTTTTATTTATTTAAATTTAACTGAGATATTTTTATTTTATGAACTAATAGTAATATATTTTTTTAGCATTTGGCGAAATTTGTTTCTATTAAAAGCTTGTGAATTTTATAGTCAATTATTAGAATTTACTAGCCATAAAAATCAATGCTAATGTCACAATTACAATGTTTTCACGAGATGTATTTATAGCATTTGTAATTGCCACTAAATGATTTTTTTAAAGATTAAAACTACTAATGACAAATTAGTTATATTTACTGACAACTAAAATTGACGCTAAAAGGAAAAATTAAGATGTTTTCAGAAGAAATATTGTAGCCAAAATAATTGCCATTACAATTATTTACTTTTAACAGCAATTTAATTAGATTTATCGGTGATACTAATGAACTCTAAAAGATCATAATTAGTCATTGTTGTTTGGATTTAGTAGCCAAAATAATTGTTGTTTAAACTACTAGCGTTTAACGGCAATATAATTGGATTTACTGATGATAATAATGGACGGTATAAGAATATAGTTAGCCGTTACGAATTTAATTTAAAAACCAAAATAATTGTTGCAAACAATTTCCCTTAAAAGAAATGACTTTTAGCGGCAATAAAAACTACACTTTACCAGTTTTCATAACAAAGGTCGCCAAAGGCTTTGCCGACGGCTAAATTGCCGGCTAAAGATCAATGGCTGGTAAATGAATTAGCGGCAATTATTGTTGCGGCTAAAATCTTTTTTTATTGCCGTGAAAACCCTCTTTTGTGGTAGTGTTAAGCCATCACTTAGGGGAATCCTCGTACCCCTGGACTCCATTAATAAATCGACTTGGGAGATTCCTTGTAGCCCACAAGATTTTCAAGAAAATGTTCACTTGGGGGAATCCTTATACCCCACAAGGTATTCAAGGTCATCCTTATCCGTTATCTATTTATGCAAAGCATTAGTCTCAATAAAAGTAGGCCAAACCAAGGTATTATTCACATTCCAAAACCAATTATGCAAGTGGGTTGAGGTTCTCATTAATTTCAATAGCGAAATCTAATTATTTTGGGGAATCTTTGTACCCCTCGTTCCATTGTTTACAAATTTGGAGAATCCTTGTACCCCATTTCATTGACCATTCCCATGCACCCCCATTTGTTCACAAACTATCAATTCAATACATAATAAATCTATAATAATCATGAGAAAAGCATTTTAACAATTTACATCCAAAACCCTCAACCCATCATTCAAAATCCAACATTAAAACCATGTAAATAATAAACCAATTCATGACATAATGAAAACACAAGTTTAGGGAAAGAGATACATGCCTTAATCTCCAGGAAATTTAAAGAAGAAATCACACTTAGAGCCCTAGATGACTAATTTCTTGAAACTCTAGCCTTGTCTTTGAATGGAAATTTGAGAGAGTAAAGAGAGTGTTTATGATTGATAAGGGTTGGAAATAACGGCCCTAAGGTGTTTTATGTACGTAGGGTCTGAGTGGGGAGTGATGGAATTGACCATAATGCCCTTATTTAAAATGTTGAAATTTACCGCCCAGACATTACGGGTCACCCTATGACTTGTAACGACTGGCTATGAGTCGTCACCTGACTCTTAGTCAAGGCATATTCCTTAGGAACACACAAATTGTTAACCCTACGACTTGCACCTACGGATCGTAATGAGACCCTACGACTCATAGGGTCAAGTTGTAATAAATACAAAATCCTATTGGGCATACATTGGTTACCTTATGATTTGGACATTATGACTCGTAAGGAGTCTATATGACTCATTAGTCCAAGTAGTAACCTCAACAGTAACAAGGGCATCCTTCACTAGTCACCCTATGATTAGGGTCCTATCACCCGTAATGACTCCTTATGACTCGTAAGGTGAATTGTAGGTTGGACAGTGAGTTCAAAACTCAGATGTTTTCAAGAACCAAAATATGGGGTGTTACATTCTCCCTCCAAGGATCATTCATCCCCAAATGATGAGACAAGGCGTCCATTAGCACGATTTAGCACAAAACACAACCTCACTTACCTATAACAAAGATAGAAAACAAATATATTAAGTAATACACATTTTTAGATTATCCGAAGCAGAAAATAGAAATGGTTGTTTGGAATTCATGTCCTCTTTAGATTCCCAAGTAACTTCTTCAACCTTTTGGTTCCTCCATAGAACCTTCATTGAAGACACCTCCTTAGTACTCAGCCTACGAACTTGTCTATCCAAAATCTCCACCGGTACTTCCTCATAAGACAAGGAATCTGAAATACCCACACTTTCAAGAGACATAACCAAGGACAGATCATCTACACACTTTTTCAACATCAAAACATGGAACACCAGATGAACGAAACCCAAAATAAAAGGCAACTCCAACTCATAAGAAATATTGCCCACTCTTCTAGGGTAAGGGCCAACATACTGGGGACTAAGCTTCCCTTTCTTCCCAAACCATATCACTCCCTTTATGGGACACACCTTCAAGAATATCCAATCGCCAACATCAAAGTCTACCTCCTTACACCTTACATCAACATAGGACTATTGGCGACTTTGGGCGGTCTTAAGCCTATCCCTAATTACCTTCACCTTTTCTATATCTTGGTGAACAAAATTCAGGCCAAATAATCTAGTCTCACCAACTTCTAACCACCCATTAGGAGAATGATATCTCCTGCCATAAAGAGCCTCAAATGGAGCCATCAAAATGCTGGAATAATAGCTATTATTATATGCAAACTCTATGAAAGGAAAATGATCAACCCAACTACCAGCAAAGTCAATTACACAGGTCCTTTTGCATATATTCCAAAGTCTAAATAGTCCTCTCTGCTTGTCCATCTGTTTGAGGGTGGAAAGCGGTGCTAAGGTTTACCTTAGTCCCTAAACCTCTCTAAAAAGAATGCCAGAAGTGAGATGAGAAATACGTACCTCGATCAGATATAATAGAAACTAAAACACCAAACAACTTAATGATCTCCTGAATGAAAAGTTTAGATTAATCCTCTGCAGAATAATTAGTCTTTACTGGCAAGAAATGAGCAAACTTGGTCATCCTATCCCTAATGACCCAAATCAAATCAAACTGATGGAGAGAATGAAGAAGATCGGTAATGAAATCCATATTGATCACTTCCCACTTCTATACAAGCAACTCAATCTCTTGAGACAAACCAACAGGTCTCAAGTACTCCATTTTTACTTGCTGACAGACCATGTATTTAGCCATAAAATTGGCTGCATCCTGCTTCATGTTATTTGACCAATAAATCTCCTTCAAGTCATGATACATCTTCATCGAACAAGGGTGAACCATATACCTCGTATCATGAGCTTCGACTAAGATTCTTACTCGCAACCCATCTACATCAAGAACACACAATCTACCTTGGTACCTCAAGATACCATCACCATTAATCTAAAAAACCAAGACTTTTTGCTGACCTACATCATCTTTAACCTGCATCAAGATAAGATCCAAAACTTGCTTCTCCCTTACCTCAACACCAAGAGATGACTTCACCACCTCTTCCATAATCATACCTCCATTCTCAAAGTCTAAAAGATAAACTCCAAGATTACTCAAACGGTGAATATCCTTCACTAAACCCCCTTCTCCTCATCAACATGGGATAAGCTACCCATAGATAACCTGTTAAGAGCATCAGTAACCATATTAACTTTACCTGGATGATAATGGGGTCTCATATCATAATTCTTGAGCAACTCAATCCATCTCCTTTGCTTGAGATTTAACTCCATCGGGGTAAACACATATTGCAGGATCTTATGATCTAAATAGATATCAATATATACCCCATACAGATAGTGATGGAAAAGTTTCAAGGCAAACACCACAACTAACAATTCCAAGTCATGTGTTGGATAATTCTTCTCATTAACTTTTAGCTACCTAGAAGCATATGCTATCATCCTACCATGTTGTATCATCATACAACTAAGTCCCACATGGGATGCATCGCAATAAACAACAAACCCATCGCTACCCTTAGGTAGGGTCAAGATTGGAGTAGAAGTCAACTTATCCTTCACATTCCCAAAGCTACCCTCATAAGAATCCGACAATAGAAACTTCACCTTTTTCTTAGTTAAATTAGTCAATGGAACAACAATCGATGAGAAACTCTCCACAAACCACCTATAGTACCCAGCTAAACCCAAGTAGCTTCAAATATCAGTTGGAGTTGTGGGTCTAGGCCACTTCTTAACCACTACAACTTTATGTGGATCCACCATGATCCCTTCACTTGAAGCAACATGACCAAGGAAGGTCACAACATTCAACCAGAACTCACACTTTGTAAACTTGGCATACAACCATTGATCCTTAAGAGTCTACAACACTACACAAAGTGATTGGTATGATCCTCCCCACTCTTTGAATATACCAATATATTATCAATAGACACAATCATAAACAAATCTAAGAACTAACAAAATAACTGGTTCATAAGATCCATAATTGTCGTTGGTGCATTAGTCAAACCAAATGGACATCACCAAAAACTCAAAATGACTATACCAGGTCTAGAAAGCAATCTTAAGGATATTCACCTCCCTAATCTTCAACTGATGATAACCCGATCAAAGATCAATCTTAGAAAAGTACTTTACACCCTAAAGCTGGTCAAATAGGTCATTAATCCTAGGAAGAGGATACTTATTCTTCACATTCACCTTATTCAACTAGCGGTAGTCTATGCATATACGAAGGGAACCATTTTTCTTATGTATAAAAAAATAGGAGCACCTTACGGAAACACACTCGGGCAGATGAAACCATTATCAAAAAGATTTTTCAATTTCTCCTTAAGTTTTTTCAACTCAGTCGGAGCCATTCTACAAGGAGGGATAGAGATAGGACGGTTATCCGAAAGAAGATCAATCCCAAAGTCTATTTCCTTATCGGGAGGAATACAAGAAAGATCATCATGGAACACTTTAGGAAACTCACTGACCATGGGAATAAATTACAAAGAGGGACCTTTAAAACTAGAATCCTTTACCCAAAATAAATGATATAGACACCCCTTGGAAATTAATTTTGGGGCTCTAAGATATGAAATAAACCTTGCCTTAGGCACTAGGGAACTACCTTCCCACTCAATCATTGGATTAGTTGGGAATTGGAAACAGACCCTTCGGGTCCTATAGTCAAGAAAAGTATAGCACGAGTAAATCCAATCCATCCTCAAGATCACATCAAAATCTAACATTTCCAACTCTATCAAATTCACCAGGGTCTCCCTACGATAGATAGATACCATACAACCCCTATAGACTTTTTAAGCCACAATAGAGTCACCCATTGGGGTAGATACGGAAAAAGGTCGAGAATATGATAAGGACAAAAACTAAAATGAATATCCATATAAGAGGTCACATAAAAAAAAGTAAACCCCAAATCAAGCAGACAAAACACATCACGATAAAAGAGTTTTAACATACCAATAACAACATCGAGAGATACCTCAGACTCTGGTAGGTGGAAAGAGCATATAGAAGATTCCCACATAGATTTAGTGTGTTGTTCCAATAGTGATAACATCCATAAGAGTATGAGCAAGTGTAGACTCGTCCAATTTCAGCTCCTCAAGTTGGCTAATGAGAAGTTTTTCAGCATCGAGTAAGTGTAGACTCCTCTAATTTGAGCTTCTTAAGTTGGCTAATAAGAAGTTTTTCAGCCTCTCACAAGTCATAACTAAATTGTTGGGTGTTACATGCATCAACCATTGCATTAAATTTTGTTTGTAAGTCGTGAATATAAAATCCAAACCTGTCAACCTTTTGAATAAGCTCATGATTTTTGTTTGCAAGGTGTGTCAATGTTTCCATCAGGATCTCCTTCTATTCACACACAATATCTGCCACACTCCTGCAATATCGTACCATATTAAAAGGATAAAGATCAATAATGAAAAAGTATTCATCACTCCATACTTCCAAGGGCTAAGTTGTCTTATCAAAAAGAGTAAGCATATACTAGAGTATGCCCAAATAAGAATAGAGAAAAAAAACCTGACAACTTCAACAATTCCAATAGTCAATCTAGAAATGTATTCCCCAGCAACAATGCCAAAATTTTAATGTCAGCCAAACTACACGTCTAATTGATGGATAAAGCAATCACTGTCAAAATATAGTAACCCGATTAGGTTGGGGTCGATCCTACAAGGAATACGCCAGAAATCTTGTTTGAACTTGTTGAAATCACCAAGTAGTACAAAATGTAATTTGGGGGATTTGCTAAGATAGTAAAAAGTAACAAGAACTGGATGCTTAAGGTTGTAATCAATTTGAGACGAACACTAGGATTGTGTTCCCCTGGCTTCTAACTCTATAGATTTATAATGTGTTATGTACCATCAACTGTCTTGTGGACTCATTGATAGATTTCACCCTTTACCTTTTAAGTCTTAGGGTGTCGCCTTATTAACCCTTATCCTGGATCCCAGATTAACTATTACCTTTTGAGTCTCAAGTTATTAGATGAAAGATAATTGTCTTAAGTAGATAGTGTTGGTAAGCTTATTCTGGTAATTAACTCCAAATTACTTTCGTGAGCTCCTTTTCCTAAACGCTACCTCCTGATCAGGCTCGTAGTGAATAGAGATGAGATCTTAATAGGTGAACCCATTTAGAAGACAATCAAATTGAACAAAACAACAATACATTCAAGAATCTTTATCTAGAATGACTTGGCACTTTCTCTACATCATTGATCCACAAGAGTTCTCACAACCCTAACTAAGGGGATTAGTCGCTTATAGTTAAGAGATAATTTAAGGAATTCATAGTCAAAATTACAGAATCAATCTCACAATAATTAAAGAAGAAAACCCAAAGTCTCAAATTAAAGAACAAACCAAAAATAAACCAAGAACAATAAGATCCTAAGATTACAAGTAAATCTTAGAATCAAAAGATTTTTGTAAATAATATGAACTCAACCCCAAAGGGCATTCCCTCTTATCTAGAAACTAAACAACGTCAAAAGGGTATTTATAAATTATAAGAAAACCCTAGAATTCAAATTCAAAACAAAAGAGGAAAACGTAACTAAACATATATAATAATAATTAAAACCATCATAGGAGTAGATTTAGGTTACATGGAAGCCCTAAGAAACAACTTTGAAATAATTTGAGAAAATTGCATCATTTCCCACCTACGAGGTGGCATCTTCACCATTTAGGTGGGGGAGCCGTAGGTAGTATTTCAATTTCGGCCTTTGTAATTTTGGTTTATGACACCTACAAACCCACCTACATCTCATAGGTGGTACCTACGGCCGTACGTGCCTTAGTAGGTAGTCATTTTTCATCATTTCATTTTGCTTTCTTCTAGTTAGCTTCCAGCATCAAGTTTTCTGACAAATCACTCCAAAAGCACATCAAATACAACAAAATAGCCTTAAATACATACATATTCTCCAAGTTTAAGCACGTAAATGCCATAAAACCATGTCACATCAAGACCCTCAACTTGGAACGTTGCATGTCCTTAGGCAAAAAAATAACAAAATAATACGACGATGCATAACCAAGAGAAACCTAAGATACCAAGGTAGTCAATCATCACATTTCGCTCAAAACACATTACCCTCTCTAAGGAATTAAGATATGGCATTACATTTACAATAAATAACCATGTGTATGTACACGTTATACTATCCAAACAAATAAGTAGCACTAAACACAACCCATGCGCCCTCACAACAAATAAGTACCAAATCACTCATATAAAATCATGCATGTCAATGCAGGGATGTATCAAGAGACACCCATATTCACAAGAGAAATTCTAATCAATGTGCGCAAAATATCATAGGCTTGCCCTTATTTTCTCTACCTTAGCTTTCAGACAGTCGGGTTAGGATGACTATAGTACATTACTCGACTTGTAACGTAGGCTTGGGGGCTGGTATGGTACTTATGATCATTTTTAGTGACTAATACTTCTTGGTACTACACTTACTTTAAGGTCCACTTATCAACCAATTTTTATTTATTCCACCCTTATTTCTCCCTTTTATTCTTTTATTGCACATTCAGGTTGAGTGTGGTTTCTTTTATTCCTTTTTTTTACTTTTTCATAATTTTTTATTTTTTTTCTTTTGTTTTATTTTTATTTTTCTTCTTCTTCTTCTTATTTTTCTTTTTCTTTTACTTTTTTTCTTTTTTTCTTTTTTTTTCTTTTTTTTTTCCTATGCAGCCCTACTATAATTTTTCTTATTTTGACCTTCTATATACCCACTTCATATTATGCATCCCTATAATATCCACCCTAAAATTAGGTAATTTGTGAGAGTTGAGGTACACAATGTTCAAGAAGGACCAAGACCAAAACAAGTTTATTGTAATAAAAATGGGAAGTTGATAGGTATAATAAGAAAATTAGGCTATACATGCTCAAATATGGGATCAAGATATACAAATTCATACATGGAAGGTCATTTAGGTTAAAAGTGGACTAATATTGAAAACAACCTATATAACACCCCACATTTCAGAATAGAATGAAAATCCGTCATTCATATGCGTAGATGTTCCAAAATCCTTGAATCCTATGTAAATTTAGTGTGTTAATAAATTATGTAGTGTGGGAATCAATTTGAGCATGAATTTAGATCATAGAGGTCCCCTAACTTAAGGAAAAGTTGAAATCTTTCCTATCGTTCAAGTTTTAGTAAGCGTTAAAATTTAGGTCAAATTCAATCGACCATAACTATTTGTAAATATATAACTTGAGGACCTACCATATATAAAATGAAATATCTTTGAATTATCTTTCCAACGATACTAATTTAGCCTAAATTCGATATCGGAGCAAAGAGTTATCACCATTTTACTCCAGCATGTCAGCCTGGAAAACTGACTGACGGCATTTTGTGATAAGTAATCACAAGTGTGACGACTTATCACAAATGTCATTAGCCATAGGCAGAAATCCACCCCAGTGATGACATTTTGTGATAAGTTATCACAAGTGTGATGACTTATCATAAATGTCATCAGCCTTAGGTAGAAATCCACCCCTAGTGATTACATTTTGTGATAAGTTATCACAAGTGTGATGACTTATCACAAATGTCATCAGCCTTACGCAAAAATCCATCAATTCCATCCCCCCAATGACGACATTTGTGATGACTTATCACAAGTCTGATGACTTATCATAAATGTCGTCAGCCTTAGATTTTCAGCAATTAGGAAGCAGTTTAGTAAGGGTATATTGGTCTTTTTCCTCCACTTCCCACGACTTAAAACCCTCAAGGGGTGTAACTTTCTCCTATTTTTCTTCAGTTAAACATCTCAAAAACCCTCTCTTACACTTTCAACCACAAGATTAGTTTTTTTATTAAAATCATCTCCCAAAAGCAAGATTCAAGCCCTTTTTCCAAGATAATCAACAATTAAATTTCCCAATCCAAGAACTCTCCAGCAACTCATCAAAGTTTCCTTTCTAAGGTATGCATAGTGTTCATCCATGGATCCCTTTCATCCATGGAGCTCAAGAATCATGTTTTAAATTATAAATTGTTATTTCCTTGTTGTGTTATGACTATATTCATGTTGATGATTGTTGTTTGGATTCAAGGTTGTATCT
Source organism: Capsicum pubescens (assembly GCA_030864215.1). NCBI lineage: Eukaryota > Viridiplantae > Streptophyta > Magnoliopsida > Solanales > Solanaceae > Capsicum > Capsicum pubescens. The sequence continues at coordinate 213,087,014 of CM061546.1, forward strand.
TGATGTGTTTTTCATGAAGCATGTGAGTAGGTTAGTTGAAACCCATGAATTTTGGATGGATTAAGATTGTCAAATTGATAAGTACACCTATGCCCAAAGTTGTGCATGTAAGATATTTGATAAAATGCCAAGAATGATAGAATCCATGTTTTCATGACTTAATAGTGCTTAAATGACAAGTCTATATTCTATTCCTTATGTTTCCACATGAATTCCATGTTATTGATATGTGTTATTGTTATGAGTTGTTTTTGTGATATTCAATGTCCATGATATTGAGGTATGCAAGTATACCCATGTTATATGTATTCCCTTTCATGTATAAGGTGTTGAGAACCATGTGTAGTGTGAAATACCCAACTTATGGTATTATGAATTGTGCATGTTATTCCTATGATCAAGAAGTATCATGTGCGTCATTTTTCATCCATCGAGTCCTGGGGTACTTGTACCCAAAAAATATAACTGTGTGCCTAGATCTGAGTCAGTCTCAAGATAATCTCAGTCATGCTATGATCAGTAGAGCTCAGTCAGTTACAGAATTCCGAACTCTCAGACAGTTATAAAACTTAAGAAATCTTAGTAATCTAAGTATCATTATCATTCCATCTTTAGTTCAGTACTCAACTCAGATCTCAGTAGCATTCAAGAAATCAATTCAGAACATAGTATCATTTAGTCAGATAATAGATTCAATAGTATTCCGTTAGATAATGAAACCAAGTGGACTCAGTCAGCTCAGTCAAGTAAGAAACTTTGTAATAAATTCAGTTCAAATCAAGTACAAGTTCTAAGAATCAGTTTAGAGTCTTTTAGTTGGGAGTAGAAGCTAGCACCGAACGAGTGCAGGGATGGCGGTTCCCCGTCAGAGAGGCAGAGTCATTAGGGGAAATCACTAAAATCCAGAACTGCATAGCCAGCGTAGGATGTAGGGGTCACCCATATGAAAAAGGCTTGTCACCCATCAGAGAGGCCGGACTATTATACTACGTTAGGCTAGACTTCCTACGAGGGTCACCCATCAGATAAGCTTGACCATAGAGGTGTTTACCCAGGGCACAGTATTGACACCCTTCCAATTGGGGTTACAGGTTGGACCCCACTAGTTCAGACTCGGGGCATGTAGGTTAAGTGAGAACTCCCACAGTTACAGTTTCAGTATCAGTTTTCAAAGTGGAACGCATAAATCAAGAATTTTAGATACAATCATCAATCTCAGTAAGGAACTTAGATAGTTCCAAAGATTTATAGACCACCCGCTAGATAGGCTTGGTCTAAGATAAATTTATTCAGTATCAGTACTTACAGAGGTCACATATCAGATAGGCTTGATCTAAGTCTCAGATTTAGTTGAGTATTCTCAATATTAGTTTCAGAGATCACCCATTAGTTAGGACTGATCTCAAGCTTAGTCACTCTTAATCATTATTATAAGATTTAGACTGTTAGATAAAGTCTCTCAGTTTCAGTTACTTACGCATGTATGTATTCTCACATTCATAGTTCGCATTGTTCATGCATATAAACCCCTTTGAATTTAGCCTACCTCACTCGTATACTAAGTACATTCAGATATACTGATGCATTTTCGCTATGGTGCTTTATCTTATGTTACACCATAGGTTTAGAGGCACAAGTTCTAGAGCAGCAGTAGCATTGCAGATTTCAGCAGTCAGAGTTACCAGTGAGTCCTCATACTCTGAGGACATGATTACTACTTTATTACTTTTGTATTTCAGTTTGGCTTTCAGTAGTCGGGATTTATTTGAAGACATGTTCCTTCCACTCCCTACTTCAGACAGTTAGAAGCTTTCAGACTAGATTACAGACTAGATTCAGACTTTTATATTTTAGTTTTGTTTTGGTATTGTGATACCACTTTATTCAGACATTCTTATTATTCAGATTATGTTCAGTATTGAACCTTATGGACTTTCAGTTCATGTTTCCTCATTTATATTCATATATTATGCAGTGTATAGGTAAAAATATCAATCATGGGTTAGATTGTCATCCCTCGGCGTCATGAGCACCGTGTAACATTCCCATTTAGAAAATCGGGGCATTACAAACTTGGTATTAGAGCCTAAGGTTCAATAGTATCCTAGGAAGTCTGAAAACCGCATCTAGTAGAGTCTTGTACATGGGTGTGTTGCACATCACATATATGTTCAGGAGGCTATAAGATGTTTTAGGAACAGTTTTCCTTCTTTCACGTCTCAGATCGTGCTATAGAAAGGCTCTATATGAAACTTATGTGGATTCTTATCATGTTCCATTTATGTCAGATTTACCTTAATCTTAAGGTAGCAGAAGTAGTGAAGCCCAAAGTCCTACAGATAGAGCTTTCTCAGGCAATTCCCGTAGATAGTTTCGGGATAGTATTAGCAGTGAGCTTTATACTTTTAGGTGCAGTCTATCAGGATGAGTTATCATTTAGGTACATTATTATACCGCATACCCTAGAGTAAAATGATTGTAGTTCAGTTCAGAGTTTAGTAAAGTGTTCCCAGACTTATGATGATGACTTGAGGCTAAGGTGGAAGGTTTTGGTGAAAGAATACAGAAGCAGTGCTTCAGTTAAGCTTTTGTTCTCAGCATGAGTTAGTCAATAAAGCCAGTAGTTAAGTTTTGCTGTCAGACAATCAGATTCATATAGTTTGTTTTCACATCTTTCCATCTAGTCATACTATCAGAAATCTCAGTAAGGTAACTATTCCAAGACAGAGTACCTTAGTAGTTGCGAGTATAACTTAGTTCATGAATCATGCATTATCTTCATCTCTCAGATGTTTAGATATGATCTAATTCATAGATGCCTTGTGCACCGCCTTAGTAGTCCTTACGTATTCCAGTGATGTAAGTATTTTTAGAGGGACATAGTGTCCCAAGGGGGAGATGCTCTGTAACTCCCCAAAGTTATCAATTCCGTAAACCCATTCAGTTTCATGCATAGATTACTATTACAAGTTAGCATCAGTTATCATTGCACAGTCAGTCATGCTTTCAAGAGTAAGTTCAGTCAGACCTCCATGCATTAGATATGCATGTTCAGTAGAGAAAGTTCAGCTTATCAGTGTATTCAGTCATGCATTCATGATATCAACTCAGTCAAGTATCCATGCATCAGATATGGATGTCTGTCATGAGGATTCATCTTATCAATAGTCTTATATAGGTATTCTATGCATCAGCTATGCATGCATACTCTAGTGGAAAATTCAGTGTGTTAGTAATTTCCATCATATAGTCATGTTTTAGATATTCACGTCCCTTAAGTAAGTTCAGTTGATCATTACTCATAACTTATCAATCGATATTCGAGGACGAATGATTCCAAGGAGGATATAATGTAACACCCCACATTTTGGATTAGAATGAAAATCCGTCATTCATATACATAGATGTTCCAAAATCCTTGAATCCTATGTAAATTTAGTGTGTTAATCAATTATGTAGTGTCGGAATATATTTGAGCATGAATTTAGATCATAGAGGTCCCCTAACTCAAGGACAAGTTGAAAGCTTTCCTATCGTTTAAGTTTTAGTGAACGTCAAAACTAAGGTCAACTCCAATCAACCATAACTCCTTGTATATATCGAATTAGAGTTCCTACTATATATCAAATGAAATATCTTTAAATTGTGTTTCCAACGATACAAATTTAACCCAAATACGATGTCATACCAAAGAGTTATGCCCATTTTACTCCAGCATGTCATCCTGGAAACTTACTGATGACATTTTGTGATAAGTTATCACAAGTGTGACGACTTATCACAAATGTCATCATCCTTAGGTACAAATCCACCTCCTGTGATGACATTTTATGATAAGTTATCACAAGTGTGATGACTTATCACAAATGTCATCAGCCTTAGGCAGAAATCCATCAATTCCAGCCCCCCAGTGACGATATTTATGATGACTTATCACAAGTCTGATGGCTTATCATAAATGTCGTTAGCCTTAGATTTTCAGCAATTAGGAAGCGGTTTAGTAAGGGCATTTTTGTATTTTTCCTCCACTACCCATGACTTAAAACCCTCAAGGGATGTAACTTTCTCCTATTTTTCCTTAGTTAAACATCTCAAAAACCCTCTCTTAATCTTTCAACCACAAGATTAGGGTTTTTATTAAAATCATCTCCCTAAAGCAAGATTCAAGCCCTTTTTTCAAGATAATCAAGAATTAAGTTTCCCAATCCAAGAACTCTCCAGCAACTCATCAAAGTTTTCTTTCTAAGGTATGCGTAGTGTTCATCCATGGATCCCTTTCATCCATGGGGCTCAAGAATCATGTTTTACATTATAAATTGTGATTTTCTTATTGTGTTTTGACTATATTCATGTCAATCCCTGTGGCACGATATTGACACCCTTCCAGCTGGGGTTATAGGTTGGACCCCACTAGTTTAGACTCGAGGCATGTCGGTTAAGTGAGAACTCCCACAATTATAGTTTCAGTATCATTCTTCAGAGTAGAACTCAAAACTCAGGCCTGTCTGATACAGTCATCAATCTCAGTAAGGAACTTAGATTGTTCCAAAGATTTAGAGAACACCCGCTAGATAGGCTTAGTTTAACATAAAGTTATTCAGTATCAGTACTTATAGATGCCACCTATTAGATAGGCTTGATCTCAATCTCAGATTCAGTTGAGTATTCTCAATATCAGTTCTAGAGATCACCCGTTAGTTAGGCCTGATCTCAAACTTAGTCACTCTGAATAATTATTAGAAGATTTAGACTGTCATCTATAGTCTCTCATTTTTAGTTACTTACGCATGTATGTATTCTCACGTTCATATTAGTCCGCATTGTTCATGCATATAAACCCCTTTGAATTTAGCCTACCTCACTCGTATACTAAGTACATTCAGATATACTGATGCATTTTCGCTATGGTGCTTTATCTTATGTTACACCATAGGTTCAGAGGCACAAGTTCCAGAGCAGCAGTAGCATTGCAGATTTCAGCAGTCAGAGTTAGCAGTGAGTCCTCATACTCTGAGGACATGATTACTACTTTATTACTTTTGTATTTCAGTTTGGCTTTCAGTAGTCGGGATTTATTTGAAGACATGTTCCTTCCACTCCCTAATTCAGACAGTTAGAGGCTTTCAGACTAGATTACAGACTAGATTCAGACTTTTATATTTCAGTTTTGTTTTGGTATTGTGATACCACTTTATTCAGACATTCTTATTATTCAGATTATGTTCAGTATTGAACCTTACGGCCTTTCAGTTCATTTTTCCGCATTTATATTCATATATTATGCATTGTACAAGTACATATATAAGTCATGGGTTAGCTTGTGGTCTCTCAGGGCTATGAGCATCGTGTAGCATTCCGATTCAGAACATCGAGGTATTACAAACTTGGTATCAGAGCCTAAGGTTCAATAGTGTCCTAGGAAGTATCAAAGATGCATCTAGTAGAGTCTTGTACATGGATGTGTTTCGTGCCACATATATGTGCATGAGTCTATAAGATGTTTTAGGAATAGTTTCCCTTCTTTCATGTCTCAGATCATGCTATAGAAAGGTTCTTTAAGAAACTTATGTGGATTCTCATCATGTTCCATTTATGTCAGCTTTACCTTACTCTTAAGGTAGCAGAAGTAGTAAAGCCCAAAGTCCTTCAGATAGAGCTTTCTCAGGCAGTCCCTGCAGATAGTTTTGGGATAGTATTAACATTGAGCTTTATAATTTCAGGTGCAGTCTTTCAGGATGAGTTATTATTTAGGTACATTATTGTACCGCAGACCCTAGAGTAGAATTATTGTAGTTCAGTTCAGAGTTTAGTGAAGTGTTCCCAGACTTATGATGATGACTTGAGGCTAAGGTGGAAGTTTTAGTTGAAAGAATGAAGAAGTAGTGCTTTAGTTAAGATTAAGTTCTTAGCATGAGTTAGTCAATAAATCCAGCAGTTCAGTTTAGCAGTCAGACTATAAGATTCGTATAGTTTGTTTTCACATCTTTCCATCTAGTCATACTATCAGAAATCTCAGTAAGGTAACTATTCCAAGACAGAGTACCTTAGTATTTGCGATTATAACTCAGTTCATGCATCATGCATTATCTTCATCTCTCAGATGTTTAAATATGATCCAATTCATAGATGCCTTATGCACCGCCTTAGTAGTCCTCAAGTATTCCAGTGATGTAAGTGTTTTTAGATAGACATAGTGTCCCAATGGGGAGATGCTATATAACTCCCCGAAGATATCAATTCCGTAAACCCATTTAGTTTCATGCATAGATTCCTATTACGAGTTAGCATCAGTTATCATTGCACAGTCAGTCATGCTTTCAAGAGTAAGTTCAGTCATACCTCCATGCATTGGATATGCATGTTCAGTAGAGAAAGTTCATCTTATCAGTGTATTCAGTCATACGTTCATAAGAACAACTCAGTCAAGTATCCATGCATCAGATATGCATATCCTTTATGAATATTCATCTTATCAATGGTCTCATCCGGGTATTCTATGCATCAGCTATGCATGCATACTCTAGTGGAAAATTCAGTGTGTTAGTAATTTCCATCATATAGTCATGTTTTAGATATTCACGTCCCTTAAGTAAGTTCAGTTGATCATTACTCATAACCTTTTAATAGACATTCGAGGACGAATGATTCCAAGGGGGAGATAATTTAACACCCCATATTTTGGACTAGAATGAAAATCCATCATTCATATGCGTAGATGTTCCAAAAGCCTCGAATCCTATGTAAATTTAGTGTGATAATAAATTATGTAGTATGGGAATCAATTTGATCATGAATTTAGATCATAGAGGCCCCCTAACTCAAGGACAAGTTGAAAGGTTTCCTATCGTTCAAGTTTTAGTGAGCGTCAAAACTTAGGTCAACTTAAATCGATCATTTCTCCTTGTATATATCAACTTAGATTACCTACTATGTATTAAATAAAATATGTTTGAATTATCTTTCCAAAGATACTAATTTTATCCAAATACAATATCAGACCAAAGAGTTATGCCTATTTTACTCCAGCATGTCAGCCTGGAAAACTGACTGATGACATTTTGCGATAAGTTGTCACAAGTGTGACGACTTATCCCAAATGTCGTCAGCATTAGGCAGAAATCCACCCCCTGTGATGATATTTTGTGATAAGTTATCACAAGTGCGATGACTTATCACAAATGTCGTCAGCCTTAGGCAGAAATCCATCAATTCCAGCCCCCCAGTGACGACATTTGTGATGACTTATCACAAGTCTGACAACTTATCACAAATGTCGTCAGCCTTAGATTTTCAGCAATTGGGAAGCGGTTTAGTAAGGGTATATTGGTATTTTTCCTCAACTTTCCATGATTTAAGACCCTCAAGGGACGTAACTTTATCCTATTTTTCTTCAGTTAAACATCTCAAAAACCCTCTCTTACACTTTCAACCACAAGATTAGGGTTTTTATTAAACTCATCTCCCAAAAGAAAGATTTAAGCCCTTTTTCCAAGATAATCAAGAATTAAGTTTCCCAATCCAAGAACTCTCCGGCAACTCATCAAAGTTTCCTTTCTAAGGTATGCGTAGTGTTCATCCATGGAGCTCAAGAATCATGTTTTAAATTATAAATTGTGTTTTCCTTGTTGTGTTATGACTATATTCATGTTGATGATTGTTGTTTTGATTCAAGGTTGTATCTTGATGTATTTTTCATGAAGCATGTGAGTAGGTTAGTTGAAACCCACGAATTTTGGATGGACTAAGATTTTCAAATTGATAAGTACACCTATGCCCAAAGTTGTGCATGTAAGGTGTTTGATAAAATGCCAAGAATGATAGAATCCATGTTTATATGACTTAATAGTGCTTAAATGACAAGTCCATGTTCTATTCCTTATGTTTCCACATGAATTCTATGTTATTGATATGTGTTGTTGTTATGAGTTATTGTTGTGATATGGAATGTCCATGATATTGAGGTATACAAGTATACCCATGTTATATGTATTCCCTTTCATGTATAAGGTGTTGAGAACAATATGTACTATGAAATCCCCTACTTATGTTATTATGTATTATGGATGTTATTCCTATGATCAAGAAGTATCATGTGTGTCAGTTTTCTTCCATCGAGACCTGGGGTACTTGTACCCAAAAAATATAACTCTGTGCCTAGATCTGAGTCAGTCTCAAGATAATCGCAGTCATGCTATGATTAGTAGAACTCAGTCAGTTACAAAATTCAGAACTCTCAGACAATTATAGAACTTAAGAAATCTCAGTAATCTAAGTATCGTTATCATTCCAGCTTCAGTTCAGTACTCAGCTCAGATCTCAATAGTATTCAAGAAATCAATTCAGAACTTAGTATCATTCAGTTAGATAATAGATTTAGTAGTATTCCACCAGATAACGGAACCAAGTGAACTCAGTCAGCTCAGTCAAGTAAGAAACTCAGTAACAGTTTTAGTTCAGATCAAGTATAATTTCTAAGAATCAGTTCAGATTTTTTCAGTTGGGAGTAGGAGCTAGCACCGAGCGAGTGCAGGGATGGAAGCTCCCCGTCAGAGAGGCAGATTCATTAGGAGAAATCCCTGAACTCCAGAAATGTGTAGCCAGCGTAGGATGTTGGAGTCACCCGTCAGAAAAAGGCTTGTCACCCGTCAGAGAGGCTTGACTATTATACTGCCTTAGGATTGACTTCGTACGAGGGTCACCCATAAGATAGGCTTGACTAGAGAGGTCTTTACCTGTTGCATGGTATTGACACCCTTCCAGATGGGGTTACAGGTTAGATCCCACTAGTTTAGACTCGGGGCATGTCGGTTAAGTGAGAAATCCCACAGTTATAGTTTTAGTATCAGTCTTCAGAGAAGAACTCAGAAATCAGGAATGTTTGATACAGTCATCAATCTCAGTAAGGAACTTAGATAGTTCCACAGATTTATAGACCACCCGCTAGATAGGCTTGGTCTAACATAAATTTATTCAGTGTCAGTACTTACAGAGGTTACCCATCATATAGGCTTGATCTAAGTCTCAGATTCAGTTGAGTATTCTTAATATCAGTTCCAGAGATCACCCGTTAGTTAGGCCGGATCTCAAGCTTAGTCACTCTTAATCATTATTAGAAGATTTAGACTGTCAGATAAAGTCGCTCAGTTTCAGTTACTTACGCATGTATGTATTCTCACGTTCATAGTCCACATTGTTCATGCATATAAACCCCTTTGCATTTATCCTACCTCCCTCGTATACTAAGTACATTCAGACGTATTGATGCATTTGTGCTATGGTGCTTTCTCTTATGTTACTCCATAGGTTCAGAGGCACAAGTTCCAGAGCAGTAGTAGCATTGTAGATTTCAGCAGTCAGAGTTAGCAGTGAGTCCTCATTCTCTGAGGACATGATTACTACTTTATTACTTTAGTATTTCAGTTTGGCTTTCAGTAGTCGGGAGTTAGTTGGAGACATGTTCCTTCCACTCCCTACTTCAGACAGTTAGAGGCTTTCAGACTAGATTACAGACTAGATTCAGAGTTCAGTATTTTGGTTTTGTTTTGGTATTGTGATACCACTTTATTCAGACATTGTTATTATTCATATTATGTTCAGTATTGAACCTTATGGCCTTTCAGTTTATGTTTCCGCATTATATTCATATATTATGTAGTGTATAGGTACAAATATCATTCATGGGTTAGCTTGTGGTCCCTCGGGGTCATGATCACCGTGTAGCATTCTGTTTTAGAAAATTGGGGAGTTACAATCTATGATCCTTTCCTAACCAACTATCCTATAACCTAGGCAAGACTAATCAGGCAAGTTCTGGATTCAACACATAAAAGAAACTAGGTAGTATCTCACACATACATGGAGCAGAGTCACATCACAAGATATTACTTATCCGATTTATGCAATTGTTATATATGATTATCATTTCCTTAATCCTAATGACATAACAAGAGCCACAATGATCACACATATATCTTATCACACAGTTCTACAACAAATATTTGGATGGGTATTATTTTTCTTAAAAATTGACAAAAATATGTCAACTTCCATAGATACTCATTTTTCTCCTAAATAAACACAACACATCACAAAACAAAATACAATCTTCCTAAATATGCCGACTTTACTAGGAATAGGACTCTGATGAAAAGAGGCACGACAACAAAACCCTCAAGAGGACATTAAGACCCACTAGCATCCCCACCCTCAACTTAAGACATGCATTGTCCCCAATGCATTGGGCCGCTATAATTCAAGAGAGTTAGAAACATACATGTTGCACTATAAGTGCATAAATCTAATGTCAATGAACATAAATAATTGTACAAATAATAAAATATCTTGGGTTGCCTCCCATGTGATAACACCTAAACTATCCCTCTTTAGAAGGATGAAGAAGACCCTGTCAAAATATAGTAACCCAACTAGGCTGGAGTCGATCCCACGGGGAATAGGCTGGAGATATATCTCAAACTTGTCAAAATAGTCGGCAACACAAAAAAAGTAGAATGGGGGATTTGCTAAAATAGTATAAAGGGAAAATAATTAGTTGCTCTTGGTTGTAAGCAATCTAAGACAAACATTAGGCTTGAGTTCCCCCTGTCTTCTAACTCCATTGACTTATCGTGCACTATTGAACTATTCTAATACCTTGCATGTAGATTCTGATAAGTTTTGTACCATCAACTGTCTTGTGGAATCATTGACGGATTTCACCCTTTACCTTTTGAGTCTTAGGATGTCACCTTACTAACCCTTATCCTGGATCCCAATTAACTATCACCTTGTGGGTCTCATGTTACTGGATGAAAACTAACCTTCTTAAGAAGATAATACTATTAAGCGTGTTTCAGTGATTAACTCCCAAATTACTATTGTGATCTTTTTTTCCTAGTCATTACTCCTCTTTTGGAGTAAGTAGCAATAATCTAGGAGAGATATTAAAGTTGGCCAACACTAATAAATCAATATGAACAAAGAAAACCCAATATATCCATGAATATTTATCTAAAAAGACTTGGCACTTCCTCTACTTTGTTAATCTTCCAAGGTTCCCATAACCCTATCTAAGGGAATTAGCTGCTTATAGTTATGAGATCAATCATAAAATCCACAAACAAAATTACAAAATCAATCTCACAATAATAAGAGGAGAAATTCCAAAGTCTTAAATTGAATAACAAACCAAGAACAATAAGATATTTGTGAACTTGGCCCCAAAGACCCTCTCTCTGAATTGCCTTAATATGTGAAACAATCTTCATCAATTAAACAAAGCCTATAGGGTATTAATAGATTACAAGAAACCCTAGAAATCAAATCCTAAATAAAATAGAAAAACTTAACTAACCATACACAATAAGACTTATAAACACCATAGGAGTGTATTTAGGTTACATGGAAACCCTAGGAATCAAAGCCCAGACGAAAAAGGAAAACAAAGTCGGTGACCACTTACTTGGGCTGCTTATGGGTTGTAAGTACTACTTACGACCCGCAAGTGGACCTAGGTAAGTTCTAGGAAATTTTCCTACAACTTTACACTCTTTGGATCTCGAATTCTGGCACTTACCTTAGCCACATACGAACCGTATGTGCTACTAATGAACCATATGTGCTACTTACAAATCATATGTGGACATAGGGATGTGGAACATGCCCACTATTGGATAGATAATTGAATTATCTTTCCAATGATAGCAATTTTGCCTTTATCCAATAGCGGCGTGAAAGGTTAGGGCCAAATTACTAAAGCACTGTCAACTCTCTGGATCTTCAACTCTATTACTTGCTTTGGTCACTAATAATGCTCAACTCACTCCCATGATTTTGGGGTGAGGCGGTCGTCGTCAAGTAACCTAATATAAATTGGGGTCGAATCTCAAGGAGTGAATGCTATAGACTTCCAACCTATGGGTACTCAAGTTACTATAAGGTTACTCGGAATGCTAATGGAAACAACATGTATAAGTAAATGGGGGGATTTGATTTGTTTGAAAATTCAAAACACAAACTTCAACAAATGTGAGGTGAGTGCTTTCTTTGGTTTGAATTCAAGGTTTGGAGAAATCTTGGGATTATGTCTCCTTAGAGGGGAAGCATTTTGGACAATATTTGTTTATAATGGGATTTAGTTGTTAATTAATGGATAAGCTAGGTCAAAGATCATTGGGGTCAATCATTTGACAAAACCCCAATGATTTCACCCATTGGCCCTTTCGAGCACCTAATAAGTGTGGAGTTTATATAGCCACCCAAGACCTCAACCAAGCATCCCTATTTCTAGGATGATGCTCTTGACATGATTTACACTCCCTAAGCACTTATTAATAAGATTGCAAAGGGTTGTAAACCATAGACTTAGTTGTTTACCATTGCTTTGTCCCCCGATAACCCTCTTTCAAGGATGTTATGGGTTACCTAATATTCACCTAAATCCTTCTGTCGAGGACAAAAAGGGGTTTCTAGAGCTTGGAGCTTTCAACCATCAAACCTATTTGGCTATTTGGAGTTTTTACCCTTCAAATTCCAACACATAAGCTCAAGCAATGGTGAAATCCATACTCAACAACTAAAATCCCTGCAAACTCAACAATACCCCCACACAATCACACTCTAGTTCAACATAATCCCAAGACTAAATTATTTATCTACTCATAAAGAAAGTAAAAAGAGATATACCATGTGAGTCAACCAAAGCATTCATTCTTCAACAATAAACTAAGAAATTTAAGCGTCCAAAGTTGATTACACCCTAGCCTAATTAGGGTTTCAAGATTAGAATTAAAAACTATTTATGAAATAAGCAATACCCAAAGAAGAAAGGGTTTTTGCTTATATATGATTTGGGATTCATCCATGACATCTTACAATTCTGCCCTTGGGCTAGTTCCCACTGATCCACAATCATGCGTGCTTGACCGCGGCTACGCGACCACGGTTAGGTTCCGCGACCGTGATTTGCTGACCACCTGGACTGATGGCAACCGCGGTCTGAGGACCGCGGTCACGGTAACTGAGGCTGACTACTTCAGGTTTTCAACCTCACTCCTTTTTCTTCTATTTGCTCCCTTTTTAGCTCCATTCCACATATGCTCATCTTATACACTTCATACCTGCTAAATGTGGGTGTTAGTGCACTTAAATCTGGATAGTGCCTTATTTTCTAACACAAAACATGGTAGTGTGTTTATAATTTGTACAAATGAGTGGTAGAACTACCACTCATTAGTCACATATGCTCAGTAAGTGCGACATATGCCCAAAAATGACCAAGTAAGTATCAAAAAACTTTATTTTTCATCTTTTTCTTTAATTTAGCATCCCAAACTGAATTTTCTACAAAACATACCTAAAACACATCATATCTAAAAAAACAACCTAAGAATCATGCATATTTTCATAGTTTTAAGTGTCAAAAATGCTATAAATTTATAGCATATCAACATCCTCAACTTAGACCATTGCATGTCCTCAGGAAACAAAATATAACAAAACAACATGACGATACTTAACCAAGAGAAACCTAAGATACCTATGACAATCAATCATCAATTTTTGCTCAAAACACGTTACCCCCTCCAAGTTTAATCACTTTAAAACCAATTGTGTTTATTAATGAAGAACAAAAATATGAAACAAAGGAATCAAGCTATGGCATTTCATTAGCAACAAACAACCATGCATATATACAAGTTACACTTATCCAAACATGAAAGCAGTTAGCAATACAACCCATGTGCTCTCACAACAACGAAGTCCCTACTCACTCATATAAAAATCATGCATGTAAATATGGGGAAGGTCATGAGATACTCATACTAAGAAATAAGTTCCAATCAATGTACATCAAATACCATAGGCTTGCCCTTATTTTCTATACCTTAGCTTTTAGACAACCAAGTTAGTATATAGGACTTTTATTGGCTTGCAATGTAGGCTTGGGGATGGTATGATACATATATGGATATTAAGAGTAACTAAGACTCCTTGGAACTACAATTACTTTGGGTTCCACTCATTAACCAAATTTCTTTTTACTCTACCCTTATTTCTCCCTTTTTTATTTTAAAGAACATTCAGGTTGGCTGTGGTTTTCTTGTTCTTTCTTTTCACACTTTTTCTTTTCTTTTCTTTTTCATTTTCTTTTACTACCACACCCATCCCTTCTTTCTTTTTCTATTATTTTCCCCTTTTTCATACCTATTTTACATTACATGCCCCAATAATAGCCACTCTCAACTTAGGCAATTTGCCTGAGTTGAGGTGCACAATATCCTAGGATGACCAGGTCCAAAATAGGTTCATTGTAATACGAAAGGGAAGGTGAAAGTTAAAAATAAAGAAATAGGCCATAAGGCTCAAAACAGGGATCAAGAGATACTAATTTCCACATGGAAGGCCATTTAGGCTTAAAGTGGACTAAAATAAAAAATGGCCTATGATCCTTTCCCAACCAACTATCGTATAACCTAGGCAAGAATAACCGGAAAAATTCTAAATTTAACATACAAAGGGAACTAAGTAGTATCTCACACTTACATGGCACAAAACTGCATCACTAGCTATTACCTATTTGATTCATGCAATTGTTAGCAAAGATTATCGCGTCCCTAATTCTAATGCCATAATAAGATTCACAATAGTCACACATACATAGATGCACATAGTCCAATAGGGTATATTCTTTTTCAAAAATAAAAAATATATCAACTGCCCAAGATGATCATTTTTTCTCCTACTTGAACACAAAACATCACAAAACAAAGCACAATATGCCTAAATATGCCGGCTCTACTAGGAACAGGACTCTGGGGAAAAGAGGCACGACAAGAAAAACCCCAAGAGGACATCAAGACCCACAAGCAACCCCACCCTCAACTTAAAATCATGCATTGTCCCCAATGCATTAGACTGCTACAAAACAAGAGAGTTAGGAATATACCTACGGCACAATAGGTGCAAATATATGATGTTAAATACAAATACAAATACAAATACAAACAAAAAAATACCTTGGGTTTCCTTCCAAGCATCGTCTGATTTTATGTCGTAGCCTGACGGGATTTGGGTTGATACTTAGACTTCCCCAACAAGCCTATGGGTACCTTAATTACTCAGAGTTCATCAAGGTAGCCTAATCGTTAGCCTCCATTTTTCTCTTTCCATATTGAACTCATGAACTTTACCTCTAATTATTTTTCTAAGTTCCTATTATACTCATGGAGTGGAGGTAGAAAAATAAAAAACCCAAGAAATAGATGAGGGATGTTGTACTTCTTGGCCCTTACGTGAGTAGTGTAGTTCTTTGATTCTGGCTCAATAAATTCAAGAATATAGACATATGTTTCCTCTTTCTGGCACTCTTTCTTTAGGCTCAGATGGCTCAATCAAAATCTAACTATCAAAACACAATACAAAAAAATGCTTCGAATGAGGTCCAATATGCCAAAACTCAGGAATTGCATCCTTTTTTACATCCCTACATAACTCTAGAATGCTCTTCTTAAGAGTGATACAATCAATAAGAGCATGAGAAATTTTAGACTCCCCCAATTTTAGCTCCTCAAGTTAGCTTCTCAGAATTTTTTCAGTCTCACACAACCTATAACTCATTTGTTGGGCGTTACACGCAATAGATTTTACATGCAATTCTACTTAAAAGTGGTGAATATCCAAGCCAAACCTATAAAACTTTTGAATAAGCTCATGATTATTGTGGACAAGGTGTGTTACTATTTTCAACAGGCTATCATTGTGTTCACACACTATATTTTCCACACTCTTGTAATACTACAACATTATCCAAAGGAAAGGGATCAATAATAAGGAAGTCTTCATCACTCCTTACGTTCTCTGGCCAAGTTATCATATCAAGGAGAGTAGCAAAAAAACAAACAAAATAAAAAGAAAAATAAAACCCGATAACTCCAATAACTTCAATCAAGAACATTAAAACTGTATTCCCCGATAACGCCACTAATTTTTTGATAACACCCAAAATGCCCCTCCTTAGAAGGATAAAGTTGTTTTTGTCAAAATAAATTAACCCATCTAGGTTGGGGTCGATCACCACATGTAATAGGCTAGAGATATCTCTCAAACTTGTTAAAATAGTTCGGCAATAAGAAAAAGTAAAAAGAGGGGAAAATGTTATTCTTGGTTATAAACAATCTAAAACAAACACTAGGATTGCATCCCCCCTGTCTTCTAATTCTGTAGACTTATCATGTACTGTCAAACTATACCAATACCTTTCATGCAGAATTTGATAAGTTACATGGAAACTCTAGGAATCAAAGCCCTAATGAAAAAGTAAAAACAGAGTCGGTGACCACTTACTTAAGACACTTATGGCTCGTAAGTACTACATATGGTTCGTAAGTGGATCTAGGTAAGTGCCAGGAAATTTTCTTACAGCTTTGCACTCTCTGTATCTCAAATTCTTGCACTTACCTTATCCACATACAGACCGTATGTGCTACTTACGGACCGTATAAGGACATAGGTAAGTGCAAAGTCTCGACCATCAGATAGATAAATGAATTATATTTCCAACATACCAATTTTTCCTTAATCCAGTATTAGGGTGAAAAGTTATGGCAAAATTATTGAAGCACTGTCAACTCTCTCGATCTTCAACTCTATTACATGCTTTGGTCACATATGCCCGGTAAGTGCCACATATGCCCAAAAATGACCAAGTAAATAGTCATGAACTTTATTTTTTATCTTTTTCTTGAATTTAGTATCCAAAACCTAATTTTTTGAAAAACATATCATATCTAACAAAACAACCTCGGAATCATGGATATTTTCATAGTTTTAAGCATTAAAAATGTTATAAATTTATAGCGCAACTCGAAGAAGCGTCTGTTTTAATGTCATGGCATGACGTGGCTATGTTGGTTACTCAAACTTAACAAAAAAGCCCATGGGTACCTTGATTACTCAGATTTTATCAAGGTAGCCTAAGAGTTGGCCTCCAGTCTTCTCTTTCCACTTTGAACTTATGAATTTCACCCTTAATTGTTTTTTTGATTTCCTATTATGCTTAAGAGGCAGTGGTATAAAAATAAAGGACCCAAGTAATAGATGAGGCATGTTGTACTTCTTGGCTATTATGTAAGGAATTAATTCTTTGTTTCTAGCTCAAAAAATACAAGAATATAGACATATGTTTCCTCTTTCTTACACTTTTCTTTGTGTTTGGATGGCTTGATCAATATCTTGCTATCCAAACCAATGTGGAAAAATGCTTCGAATGATGTCCAATATGTCCCAACTCATGAACTGCATCATTATTTAGATCCCCATGTAACTCTAGTGTTCTCTTCTCAATAATGACAACATTCATAAGAGTATGAGCAAGTGTAAACTCTTCTAATTTCAGCTCCTCAAGTTGGCTTTAAGAAGTTTTTCAGCCACACACAACCATAACTAAATTATTGGGCATCATACAAATAGAAATAGGTTTAGGTTACATGTAAACCCTAAGAAACAACTATAAAATAATCCAGGAAAATTGCATCAGCGGCCACCTACGGGTCATAGGTAGTCCTCAAATTTTGGCCTCTAGAATTTTGGTTTTAGACACCTATGGACCCACCTATGTATTGACCGTGGTACCTACGGGTCGTAGGTGACTTAGTAGGTTGTCATTTTTAATATTTTCTTTCTATTTTCTTCCAGTAATCTTTCAACACCTAGTTTCCTGCAAAATCACTCCAAAATCACTTTAGATGCAATAAAATAGCCTTAAGTACATGTGTATTCTCTAAGTTTAAGCATTGTAAGTGCCATGACACTATGGAAGATCAAGACCCTCTACATAGAACATTGCATGTCCTCAAGAAGCAAAACATAACAAAACAATACAATGATGCATAACCAATAGAAACCTCACATTTTGCTCAAAACACATTACCCTCTCCATGTTTGATACTGTAAAACCAACTGTGCATATCTATGACGCACAATAATATGACACAAGGAAATCAATCTGTGGAATTACATTAGCAACAAATAACCATGTGTATGTACAAGTTACACTACCCAAACAAGTAAGCAGCAAGCAACACAACCCATGCACCCTCACAACAATGAAGTCTCAAATCACTCATTTAAAATCATGCATGTCAATACAGGGATGTATCAAGAGACACTCACACTCACAAGAGAAGTTCCAATCAATGAGCATAGTATACCATAGGTTTGTCCTTATTTTCTCTAACTTAGCTATCAGACAGTCAGGTTAGGATCACTATAGGACTTTAATCGGCATGTAATGTAGGCTTGGGGGATGGTATGGTAGATATGGTCATTTTTATTGACTAAGCCTTCTTGGTACTACACTTACTTTGGTGCCCACTTATAAACCAATTTTTGTTTATTCCACCCTTATTTCTCCTTTTTTATTTTTTTTATTACACATTTAGGTTGGGCGTGGTTTCTTTTATTCTTTCTTTTTCTCTTTTCACAATATTTTCTTTTCTTTTTCTTTTTTACCACACCCATCCATACTATTATTTTTCTTATTTTATCCTTTATTATACCCATTTCACATTATGCACCCCTATAATATCCACCCTCATTTTTGGTGATTTTCCTGAATTGAGGTGTATAATATCTAAGGAGGACCAGAGACAAAACAGTTTCATTGTAATGAAAATGGGAAGGTGAAAGGTGTAATAAGAATAATTGGCTATAAAGGCTTAAAATCGGGATCAAGGGATACTTATTCACACATAGAAGGTCGTTTAGGCTAAAAGTGGACTAATATAAAAAATGGCTTATGGTCCTTTCCTAAACGACTATCTTAAAACCTAGGCAAGACTAATTGGACAAGTTCTAGATTCAACACACAAAGAAAACTAGGTAGTATCTCACACAAACATGGCACAGGGTCACATATAAAGCTATTACATATTCGGTTCATGCAATTGTTAGCTATGATTACATATCCCTAATGCTAATGTAATAACAAGATCCATAATGGTTACACATTCATACATATTACACTGTTCTAAAACAAATTTTGGAGGGGTATTATTTTTCCCAAAAATAAACAAAAAACATGTCAACTGCCCTAGATACTTATTTTTCTCCAAGTTAAATAAAAAAAATCACGAAAATAAACAAAATATGCCAAAACATGTTGGCTCAACTAGGAACAAGACTCTGAGAAAAAAAGACATGGCAACAAAAACCCCAAGAGGACTTCAAGACCCATAAGCAACCCCACCCTCAACTTAAGACATTCATTATCCCCATTGCATTGAGCTACTATAATGCAAGAGAGTTTAAAACATACCTTTGGCACCATATATGAGTAGATATGACGTTAATGAACACAAATGATTATATAGACAACAAAATATCTTGGGTTGCCTCCCTAGCAACACATTTTTTAACATCGTTATATGACGTGGTGATGTTGGTTACTCAAACTTCACCAACAAGCCCATTGGTATCTTGGTTACTCAGACTTTATCAAGGTATCCCAAAAGTTGGCCTCCAGGATTTTTTTCCTCTTTCATTACGAATTTCACCCCTAATTATTTTTCTAATTTCGTATTATGCTCAAAGGGATGTGGTATAAAAATAAAGGACCCAACTAATAGATGAGGCATATTGTACTTCTTGGAATTTATGTAAGAAATGTAATTCTTTATTTCTAGCTTAATAAATTCAAGAATATAGACATATGTTTCCTCTTTCTTGCACTTTTCTTTGTGTTCGGATGACTTGATCAATTTCTTGCTATCCAAACACAATATTTAAATGTACTTCGAATGAGGTCCTATTCGTCCCAACTCATGAATTGCATCATTATTTCATCCCCATATAGCTCAAGTGTGCTCTTCTTAATAGTGACAACATCCATAAGAGTATGAACACATGTAGACTCCACTAATTTTAGCTCCTCAAGTTGGCTTATAAGAAACCTTTTAGCCTCACACAACTTATAACTAAATTGTTGGGTACACGCTTCAACCTTTGCACTCAATTCTGTTTGTTAGTTGTGAATATCAAAACCAAACCTATCAACCATTTGAATAAGATCATGTTTTGTTTGCAAGGTGTGTCATCATTTCCATCAGGATCTCTTTGTGTTCACACTCTATATCTGCCACACTTCTATAATATAGCACCATATCAAAAGAATAAGGATCAATAATAAAGAAGTATTCATTACTCCATGCTTTCTCTAGCTAAGTTGTCATATCAAGTAGAGTAGGCATACACTAACGTATCACCAAAAAGAGTAGAAAATAAAAACCTGTCAAATTTAACAATTCCAATCAATCAATCTAGAATTATATTGCCAGGCGATGGAGCCAAAATTTTAATGTCGCGCAAACTATACCTCCAATTGAAGGATAAATCAGTTACAGTCAAAATATAGTAACCCAACTAAGTTGGGGTCTATCCCATAGGGAATATATCAAGAATATTGTTTGAACTTATTAAAATCACCAGGAAATATAGAAAGTAATTGGGGGGATTCACTAAGATAGTAAAAAGTAACAAGAACTGGATTCTTGAGGTTGCAATAAATTTAAGATAAACACTAGTCTTTTGTTCCCCCTTTCTTATAACTCTATAGATTTATCATGTACTAGCAAACTATTTTAATACCTTGCATGCAGAATCTGATAAGTTATGTACCATCAACTATCTTTTTTACTCATTGATAGATTTTACCCTTTACTTTTTGAGTTTTAGGGTGTCTCCTTACTAACCCTTATCTTGGATCCTAGATTAAATATTACCTTTTAAGTCTTAATTTATTATATAAAAGATAATCATCTTAAGAAGATAATCAAATCAAAGAAAACCACAATCATGCAAGAATCTTTATCTTGAATGACTCGGTACTTCCTCTACTTTATTGAACCTCCAGGGTTTTCACAAACCTAGCTAAGGGAATTAGCCGCTCATAGTTATGAGATCATTCTTGGAATTCACAGACAAAATTATGGAATCAATCTCACAATAATGAAAAAATAAAGACCAAATTCTCAAATTGAAGAAAAAACAAAAAACAAACTAAGAACAATAAGATTCCAATATTACAAGTCAATCTTAGAATCAAAACATGTTTGTGAGAGATGTAAACTCAGCCCACATGGACATTCCCTCATATATATAAACTAAACAACTTCTAAATGGTATTTATAGATTAAAAGAAAACCCTAAAATTCAAATCCTAAACAAAAGAGGAAATCTTAACTAAACGAACATTATAATAACGAAAAACATCATAGGAGTAGGTTTAGGTTACATGGAAACCCGAAGAAATAACTTCAAAATAATCCGATAAAATTACATCGGTGGCTATCTATGAACCCACGTATGGTCCATAGGTGGCACCTACGCCCCTTAGGTGGGGGGCCGTAGGTAGTCCTTCAATTTTGTTCTCTAGAATTTTTATTTCTGACACCTACGGACCCACCTACACCCCGTAGGTGGTACTTACGGGTCGTAGGTGACTTAGTAGGTAGTCATTTTTCTTCTTTACATTCCATTTTCTTCTAGTTAGCTTTCAACACCTAGTTTCCTGTAAAATACTAAAAAAGAACATCATATCTAACAACACCTAGTTTTCTGTAAAATCACTCAACAAGAACATCAAATCTAATAAAAAAACCTTAAGTACATGCATATTATCCAAGTTTAAGCATCATTAGTGTCATAAAATCATGGAATATCAATATTGTATTAGATATTGGTTGTGTATGGGTTGACGAACCCTTCATGGGTCCTACCTCAGAAGCACAGCTCGGTCGGTATATATAGAGGTTGTGCGACAACCTCGAGCATTACATCATTATCATATCATCGTCATCATAATCATCTTCATCATCATCATTATTTTTATTGAATTTCATATATATTGTACTCATTCTACATTGTATTATCATGTTTGAAGTGATATCTATCTATGTGTGCTTTTTTTTCTATAATTTTATGTGTAATATCTATATACAAGTTCTTCTTTCTCGTATTTATGTGTAGTATATATAAATGTTTTAAAATTGTTAGTGGAGATCTAGGAACGGGTACCCCTTATAATAGCTGATTTAGGTGGTATTTGAGTTGATTCAAGGTAGCAAATGATCTAGGCTTCCAGAGTCATTCTACTACATCTTATTAAATACATGTCTTATTTTTTATTCGAAGACAAATTTTGATCTTCTTTGAACTATCATTGAATTTTAAAAACTGAAATGTAGTTAGTATTTATTACACTAAGACACTGGGTTTTGGGGTATTGTATGGTATCTTGACTATGTATTTTTGCTTTTACTATATATGTGTTGTTCGAATCCGTTCAAGGAGTCCTGCCTTGGGTTTTGGTATTGATTTCTCATTTTATATCAGTTTGGATAATAGGCGTACTACTTAAGGCTTACCGCGACAAGTGTCATCATGACCCTTGGTTTTTGGGTCGTGACAAATTGGTATTAGAGCAACCGGGTTCATGGTGTCTAATAGAGTCTTGCAGATCGATACATAGCTATTCGTATCTATTTTCAATAGGCTATAAGATGCCTTTAGAAAACTTTCCTTATTTTGTTCCTTATCATGCAAATCTTTCATACCTTGTGTTCTAAACAGTGTCTCACTTTTTTCTACGTTTGTATTCGAGTATGGTATTCTGATATCAAGAGTTTAGTCTTCTTTTTATGTTACCTCCTTGAGTGGGATCTTAGCCAACCAGATTTACTATGCCTTTTATTATTGCGAGTACAATTATGTCTTTTAAAGATCAGAAGAAGTTTAAGAGATTCACTTATTTGTATCCTCCTAGGTTTAGTGGTGTTGTAGGTGAGGATGCCTATAAGTTATTTATTGATAGTCATGAGAAGTTGCATAACCTTGGATCAGTTGAGTCGCATGGAGTTTCTTATATTAGTTATCAGTTGAGAGATTTAGCCAGGGATTGGTGGAGGTTACTTATTAGTTGCAGACCTCTTGGTTCCTCAGATATGTCTTGAAATTAGTTTATTGTGTCTTTTTTGGATAGGTTCATATGGTACAGTTTGAGGGATCATATGAGAGATTAGTTTGATTGCTTGGAGCAGGGTTTATAGAGTAAGAGTCATGTTTCTATGCCTTGTCTAAATATTCTTATGCCAGCATTGCCACCTAGTTTGAAAAGATTTAAAAGTTCATGAAGCACTTGGATGTTTCTTTTCAGCTTGCTACTTCTTAGATGGTATTGTATGGATAATTGTTTTGGAGTATAGTATATTAGGTTAGGATAATTGAGTCTATTCTTTGAGGGTTCAGGAAGGCGCCATGAGGGTACACCGACAGGTGAGTTTAGAGGTTATACTCCTCGATGTAGAAATTTTTTAGGATTCCATAGATATCATAGAAAAATAGTGCAGGCACTCTTGTAGGATTTAAGTAGTGGGTGGTTTAGCAACTTCAGGTTTTGATTCAACTAATGAGCCTCTCACTATGCCTATTTGTATAACTACCCCACTAGGAGACTCTGTAGTAGTGGATCGGATGCACAAATCTTGTTTGGTGACTTTTGTTGGGTGTGAGAATTGAGTAGATCTAATTATCCTAGATATGATGGATTTTGATTTTTTTGGGTATGGATTGGTTAGCTCCTTATCATGTTGTCCTAGACTGTTATGTTAAGACTAGGACCTTAGCTTCGCCGGCTGTGCTAAAGATAACTTAAAAGGGTGTGCTTCATTTGGGTCCTAAGTGAGATATCTTTTTAGGTGTGTCACTTGGTTGAAGAAGGAAGTTTGTCTTATTTGGCTCATTTTCGTGATTATAGTGTTGTTTCACTTCCTCCTTTGGATTCTATTCATGAGTTCGTGGATATTTTCCCTACGAATTTTCCTGATATACCTCCGAATCGTTATATTGACTTTACTATAAATGTTGAGATGGGCACGAAGCCCATTTCTATTCTTCTTGTTAGGATGGCCCCAACAGAGTTAAAGGAATTAAAAGATCAATTCTAGGAGTTGTTGGATAAGGGATTTAGCCAACTTAGTGTATCACCTTAGGGTGTGACTGCATTATTTGTAAAGAAAAATGATGGGTCCATGCGTATGTCTATTGATTATCGAGTGTTAAATAAGGTGGTGATTAAGAATAAGTATCCTTTTCCTCATATAAATGATTTGTTCGATTAGCTTCAGTGTACTTTGGTGTTTTCAAATATTGATTTAAGGATGGGGTATCACCAGTTGAGAATTAAAGCTTTGGATATTTCAAAGATAGATTTTCAAATTTTGTGTGGTCATTATGAGTTCTTGGTTATGTCCTTCGGGTTGACCAATGCCCTAGCCACGTTTATGGAGTTGATAAACTGGGTATTTTGACTGTATCTTGACTCTTTTGTCATTGTATTTATAAATGATATCATGATTTATTCCAAGAGTAAGGCCGATCATGAGAAGCATTTGAGGATTGTGCTTCAGAGATTTGGGGATGAGAAGTTATATACTAAGTTTTCCAAGTGTGAGTTTTTGTTGGAGTCATTTCTTTCTCGGGTCCGTGATGACCAAGGATAGTATTATGGTCGATCTGACTAAGATTATGGTGGTTTGTTATTGGGTTATACCTATTTCTCCTACCAATATTTGGAGTTTTGTTGGTTTGTTAGGTTACAATTGGTGTTTTGTTGAGGACTTTTCATCTATTGTGGCTCTATTGACTAAGTTGACTCAAAAGAAGATTTCCCTCTAGTGGTCCGTTGCTTGTGAGGCGAGCTTTCAAAATCTCAAAGATCTACTGACATCAACTCCTATCTTAATTTTGCCCAAGAAGGGTGTGGGCTTTATCATCTTTTGTGATGTTTCTGGTGTTGGATTAGGTGTTGTGTTGATGCAGGAGGGTAAGGTAATAGCGTATGCTTTACGTCAGTTGAAGCCTTATGAGAGAAATTACCCAATCCATGATTTGGAGTTGCACAATTATTTTTGCATCAAAGTTGTAGATGCATTAGTTGTATGGAGTTTGGTGTGAGCTTTTCTTGGATCATCGTCGCCTTCAGTATTTCTTCACCTAACAAGATCTTAATATGGGGCAGTGTCATTGGCTTAATTTGCTTAAGGATTATGATTTGACTATCATCTATAATTCGGTCAAGGCTAATGTGGTTGCGGATGCGTTGAGACAAAAGTCTACTAGTATAGGTAGCTTGGTGCATCTTTTGGCCCAGGATAGGACTTTAGCCTTAGAGTTTCAGTCTTGGGATAACTAGATGGTTAGTCTCTATATTTTGACACCTAGGTGTGTTTTGGCATTTGTTGAGGCTAGGTCATCCTTGATGGAGCAGATTCAGGCTCATCAGTTTGGTGATGTTAAATTGAGAATGATTCGGGAGAAGGTGTTCAATGAAGAGGCTAAGGAATCCTTGCTTGATTCATATGGTGTTTTGAGGATTGGTGGCCAAGTTCATATGCCTATAGTGGGTGATTGGATTAGATTGATTCTGGAGGAAGCTCATTGTTCAAGGTATTCCATCTATTCAAAAGTGACTAAGATGTATTAGGATTTAAGAAAACATTAGTGATAAGGTGGTATGAGAAAGGATATAGTAGATTTTGTAGCTCGTTGCCAGTATTGCCAGCAAGTGAAGGCGAGCATTTAAGGTCAGGTGGTTGCTTCAGTGTTACCCATTCTAGAGAAAAATGGGAATGGATCACTATGGACTTTGTGGTTAGTTTGCCTAGTACTTTTTGCGGTTTTGATAGAGTTTGGGTCATCGTGGATCGATTGAACCAATCTTCTTATTTCATTCTAGTTCAGGTTTCTTTCAATGCTGAGAGGTTGGCTCATATCTATATTTGTGAGATAGTTTGTATTCATGGTGTACCGGTGTCTATCATCTCAAATTGAGGTCCAGTGATCATATCTCACTTTTGGAAGACATTTCATGAGGAGTTGGGTAGTCGAACTGATCTTAGTATAGCATTTCACCCCCAAATCGACAGTCAGTTAGAGCAAACTATTCAGGTTTTGCAGGATATTCTCTACTCTTGTGTGATGGATTTTGGTGGTCAGTAGGCGCAATAATCTAGCTTTGGTGGAGTTTGTGTGTAATAAAAACTATCATTCCAGTATTGAGATAGCTCCTTGCGAGGCTTTGTATGGTAGGCATTGTTTCTCTCCAGTTGGTTTGTTTGAGGTTTTTGAGATTAGACCTTGAGATACAGACTTTCTTCATGAGTACTTAGATAAAATTTCATACATTCAGAGTAGACTTCGAGCAGCTCAGAGTAGGCAGAAGTGCTATAAAGATTATAGACTTTGTGCCTTGAGATTTAGTTATGGTGATCGAGTCTTTCTTCGTGTGTCTCCCATGAAGGGCGTGATGAGTTTTAGGAAGAGGGACAAACTTAACCCTAGTGATATTGGACTATTTGAGATTCTTCGAACTATTGGGGATGTGGCTTATGAGTTAGCATTACCCCCATATTTATAAGTTGTTCATCAACTTTTTCATGTTTCCATGCTTTGGCGTTACATACCAAATGAGTTTTATGTCATTCGCTAGGATTCAGTGCAGTTGGATGGGAGGTTGTCTTTTATTGAGGTGTCTTTCTCCATTTTAGCTAGGGATGCGAGACAGTTGCATTCTAAAGATATTCCAGTAGTTAAGGTCTAGGGAGAGATTGAACTATAGACGAGGCTACTTATTAGGTCGAGTCCAATATGCATTGTAGTTATCCCTGGCTTTTCGCTGATTTAGGTATCTCCCTTGCCTTTAGTTCGAGGACGAACTAGATTTTTAGTGGTCGATGATGTA
Source organism: Capsicum pubescens (assembly GCA_030864215.1). Classification (NCBI taxonomy): domain Eukaryota; kingdom Viridiplantae; phylum Streptophyta; class Magnoliopsida; order Solanales; family Solanaceae; genus Capsicum; species Capsicum pubescens. The sequence goes on from CM061546.1 coordinate 213,113,805, forward strand.
TTGATTTGATTTTTGGTGATTTTTGTGAAATATTCATTTCTGTATGATCTAACCCTTTTATCCCTTTCCATGGTTGCTTTGCGGTATTTATGGGGTGTGGGGATGATTGGAATGGTTCCCTATACATTTTTGTGTGATTTGTGTGAATTTGTGGTTTTTGGTAGCTTAAAAAGCCTTATAGTTGACTTAAGTCAATATTTATTGATCTGTGCATCGGATGACAAAATAGACTGCACTAGTGAGTCGCCCAAACTAGACCCTCCAAGAAAATATAGTGTGGTCTCTGTCAAATTATAGTAACCCAACTGAGTTGGATTCGATCCCATAGGGGATGGGTCGAATTTGTCTCTCAAACTTGCTGAAGTAGCCGAAAGTGTAGGAAAGTAAATAGGGGAATTTGTAGTAAACAGTGAAAAGTTACAAGTTGTGAATATTTTTAGTTGTAAACAATCTGAGTTGAACACTAGGACTGTGTTCCCCCGGTATCCTACCTCCGTAGGTTTCTCGTGCTCAATCGAACTATGTCACTGCCACATATTCAGAATCTAACAAACTAGGTATTACCAACCGTCTTGTGAACTCGTTGATAAATCTCACCCTTTACCTTATGAGTCTTAGGATGTCGCCTTACTAACCCTTGTTTTTAATCCCAGTTTAACTATCACCTTGTGGGTATCAAGTTATTAGACGAGGGTTGATAGCCCCAAATCACTATTGTAATCTACTTTTCCCAATCTCAGTCTCTCTTGTAAGACGATCTTAAATATAGGAAGGTTCTCAGTGTTGGCCAAAACAATTAAATCGAAGAATATTACAATGCAAGTGTAGGAAATTGATGATGTTAAAGCAACACCTGCTTTTAGATGATGGTATGGTCGCTGTCAAGATATAGTAACCCAACTAAGGTTGGGGTCGAATCCCAAGGGAACACGTGGAATTGCGCTTATCAGCAGTTGTAATCTACAGGCGGTACTGGAAAGTGCATGGGGGGATTTTTTTTGTATTAATCTCGAGCAAGTAACAATATTAAATCTGGTTGAAATCATTTATGGATGAACACTAGGATTGTGTTCCCCTGGCATCTCAACTCCGTAGGTTTATTGTGTGTTATTGAACCAGTCTAATAACTTGCATGCAGAACCAATAAGTTATGTACCTCCTACAGTCTTTTGGACGAATAGGAAGATTTCACTCTTTACCTATTGAGTCTCAGAGTGTTGCATTACTAACCCTTACCTTGGTTCCAGTTAACTATCACCTTTTGTATCTCAAGTTACTAGATAAAGGCTAATAGTCATTTGCATATACCGTTGTGCTGCAACGGATCGGCTATTAACTCCCCAAATTACTATTGTCTTTATCTTTTCCTAGTTACTACCCCTTTATTAGAGAGAGTAGTAATATCTAGGTGGGATCCTAACGTTTGTAACCGCTAAGACAACTATTATAATGAAGATAAAGCAATGCTTGACATGGGTATTAGTTTCCCGTCAACAATCACACTTCCCCTATTTCGTCAATTTGCCAGGGTTTTCACAACCCTAGCTATGGGTTTTAACCGCTCATGATTGTGAATAAATCAATAACATTCATGTTGGTAAACAAAGATAAAATCACAATGATAAGATGAAAGAAAACCCGCAACTGTAAACTAAATAATAAATCAAAGTCAATAGAATGGAATCCCAAGATCAAAGATGGATCTTGAAATCAAAATATGTTTCTAAGTTTTAAAAGTGTGTTACCTCTACTAAAAAGTACATAAGGGTTATTTATAGTACAAGAGAAAACCCTAAAAACAAAGTCCGAACAAAATAGGAGAAAATAGGGTTGGTGGCCACCTGCTCTCTGTACCTGCTCTATGACCCAGAGAGCAGGTAGTAACTATGGCCTGGCACTGGGCATAGGTAGTACCTATGGCCCAGGCATAGGGCATAGGTAGCAAGCACAGGTAGTTGGAGCAAAATTCCTGTAATGCTCAACTTTTGGGATTTTGACTTTCAGGCACCCGCTTTGGGTACATGTGGTCCGTAAGTCCTCCTTGCAGCCACATGTTGACTTGGTAGGTGCTGGAAGTCAGTTTTTCATCTCTTCTTTGACTCCCGAACATACATTGATCATGATCAAGCTGGAAAATATCCAACATATCAATAATCGCTCCAAAAGTGGCCAAAACACCTTTTTTCACCGTTTTCACGAACTTGACATCCAAAACCTAGTTTTCTACAAAACATACACATACCTAAAACAGATCAAATCTAACAAAAAGGCCTCAAAAACTTTCATATTTTTCTTTCTTTAAGCGTCGAAAGTGCTATATTTCTATTGCACATCAACATCCTCAACTTAGAACATTTGCATGTCCTCAGGCAACAAAAAGACAACAAAACAAAAAAGACGCTTAACTAGGAGAATCTAAGATACTCAAGGAAGTCAGTCATCATATTAAGTTCAAATCATAACATTCCCTCCTATATATCCTTTTTAAAGCCAACTATTTATGAACATGAAGCATAATAATATAACACAATGGGATCAAGGTATGGCAATTACATTAGCAACAGACAATCACTCACATGTACAAATTACACTATCTGGAATAGGTAAATATCTAGCAACATGAATCAAGTGCCCTCACAACTAGGATGTCCCACTCACTCATATAAAATAATGCATGTCAATGTAGGGACGTTCAAGAGACGCTCACACTCAACAAAGAAGTTACAGCCAATGCATGTCAAATACCATAGGCTTGCCCTTATTTTCTTTACCTTAGCATTCAAATAGTCAAGTTAGGATCACTATAGGTCTTTTCTCGACTTTTAATGTAGGCTTGGAGGCTGGTATGATATATATGGACATTTAAAATGACTAATACTCCTTGGAACTACACTAAACTTGGGGTCTCACTTACTATCCAATATTTTTTTATTACATCCTTATTTCTCCCTTTTATTCTTTTATTGCACATTCAGGTTGTGTGTGATTTTTTATTCTTTCTTTTTTACTTTTTTCACTATTTTTCTTTTTATTTTGATACCACACCCCACTATACTAACTTTTTCTCTTATTTTACCTTTCTTCATACCCATTTTATATTATGCACCCCTATGATAGCCACCCTCATCTTAGGCTTTTTTCCTGAGTCAAGGTGCACAATGTCTAAGGCGGAACAGGGCCAAAATAGGTTCATTGTAAAGGTGAATGGTGAAACAAGAAAAATAGGCTTATAGGACTAAAAGTAGGGATCAAATGATACAATTCACACATGGAAGGTCATTTAGGCTAAAAGTGGACTAAAATTAAAAACGACCTATGATCCTTTCCTATTCGATTATCTTTCAACCTAGGCAAGACTAACCAGGAAAGTTCTAAATTCAACTCACAAAGGGAATTAGGTAGTTTCTCACACACACATGGCACAAAGTCAATATTTCTAACTACTACCTATCCAGTTCATGCAATTGTTACCAAGTGATTATCGTGTCCCTAATTCTAATACCATAATAAGATCCAAAATGTTCATACATATATACATCCAAACAGTTCTTAAGCATAAAATTTTAGTGGGGTATCAAAAATCAATCAAAACATTACTACTTTCCTAAATGCTTAAAAATCTCCTAATTACAAAAAAAACAACACAATACAAAGAAAAACACAATGCAATGTAAATTTATCCTAGACATACCAGTTTACAACCATACTGTGGCTAACGGGAAAAGAAGAATAGGAAAAAAAACCTGTGGTAGCTATGGTACATCCCATCCTCAACTAAAAGCTGTGTACTGTCCTCACTGTGCTAAAATATAGTAAAAGAGAGGGAAGTAAGAACATACCTGGAATGCACTAGGCATCCGTGTCCTGATCTTCCCCAGATGGGGGTATATCATCAGGCGGAGGACATGGTGGTGGCATTGCACTAAGATAATATGCACCCATAGTTAGTTCGGCAAGCCTCAACCTATCAACAAATGCAGTCTCCATCAAATCATGGGTGGCCCTTTTCAGGGCTTGCTTTTATTGCCTATCAGGATTCTGTAATTCCCCCACTCGGCCTCTCTTGGTACCAACTATGGGGAATACTACATTATCTTTTACAAATAAATCAATATATCTGGGAACATGCGAAGGTGATGGCTGAATAATTGAGGATACAACTGGAGGGATGGCGAATATGTGGCTCTTAGTGAGAGAGCACACCTCTTCTCTAAGTAGGTCCACCTCCTCCCTAATATCTTCTAACTCCAGTGACTCAGCCTCTGCAAAACTGTCTCTCACACATCTCTTATAAATACCTAGTATATTCGGTACAATGGACTCTACAGCAACATCCATATCAATAGTGTCTATTACAGACACTACTCGTATATCAACTAGCAATTGCACAGTCATACATACATCAAACACTACTTACTCATCATTCAATTTAAAGGTGATTTACCCCATGTCCATATCAATCAATACCCTACCAGTGGATAGGAAGGGTCTACCCAATATAATGGGGGCTTGAGAATTCACATCACACTCAAGAACTTTGAAATCAGCGGGGAACATACAGAATACAACCCTCACTTCTACATCGCACAAAACACCCACCGGTTTTTTTTATAGATGAGTTTGCCATTAGCATCTTTATAGATGTAGATTTGAGTTCCCCCATCCTCAACATCTTGTACACAACTAGTGGCATCACATTTACTCCTGACCCTATATCACATAAAGCCTGTTTGGCATTAAAAGGACCAATAGAACACAGAATGGTGACTGCTCTGAGATCCTTCTTGTTTTCTACTAATAGTAAGGAAGAGGTCGTACTATAAGGGAGTACATTATAATTAGGCTCGCCAACCCAATCCTCACCACTATCATACTCAAAATCATCATCATCGCATGCCAACTTCTCAGACTCAACCTTATGTATCTCATCGCTCGCAGTGCTATCAATATTTAACTCCTTAATAGTAGTATAAGGGGATCATTAATAGTGATTCCATAAATTAGTGGTGATAGCTAGACAATGACTTATAGCCGGTGGATTCTGAACTTTTTCACTCAGAAGAGTAATAGATTGTTTTTGTTTAATCATAGTAGACATTTACCCGAATTGGTGCTCCAACTACTTTATATCAGTAGCATGAGACTCCACCTTCTGGTTTAACCCTAAAATGTTAGCCTTCATCTCCTTAAGAATGTTCTCCTAATTTTCTTAACCTTTTAACAGTTTGGTCAGCATTTCCTTCATTCTTGATTTCGTATCTCGTCTGCCAGGCGGAATGTACCTGTCTCCCTTCTCCTTGTAATCATATTCTCATCTCCAGTCACTGTCTCTATCCCTACTGTGGTATCTATATCTATCATAATAGTTCCAACCTTGGTTTCCTTGTCCTTAGGCTCAGAAACCCTCCAACTGACGATCCGATTACCTAGCCTTCTCTTCTAATGCAGACTCATAAGATCTGGAAATTGAACCCTATGCTCCTACTGTATCAACTTTTTAGAGTTCACAGTTATAAGCTACTTTGCTAACCCACCAATATCAGTCTTCAGCAGTGCAATCTCTTGTGCTACAGAAGTATTAGCTACTTTTTGGTCACCAATAGCTCCAATAGCATAAGTACCAAACCTCTCTCTTCCTCCCGAGTTTACCACCCTTGGTTAGTGATAGAGATCTAGTCTATAACATCAGAAACTACTTTCCAGTGTAATCTCATAAAATCTCCTTTGGATATAGCATCTACCATAGCTCTAGAATCAATTGTCAGGGCTCTACAGAATAACTCTATTAAGTTCGTCCCTAAAATTTGATGGTTGGGCACCATACTCATCTTCTTTCTAAACCTGAACCAAGCCTCATACATGGGCTTCGACTACAGCTGCCTGAAATTATAGATCTCATTCTTGAGTTGCAACACCCTAGATGAAGGAAAGAATTTGTTCAAGAATTGTCTGGGCAACTCTTTCCACGTAGTGATAGATCCTCTTGCAGTTACACTAACCTTAAAGATGCTTCTCCCATAAGCTAAAAAGGGAACAACCTCAGTCTTAGTGCCTCCTGATCTACCCCCAGTATGGTATATGAAGTACATATCCAAGAAAAATTTGCCAGGTTCATATTTGCATCATCTATTAACAACCCCAAAAACAAACCCTTCAAGTACTAGAGCTGAATCACAATGCTAGAGATATTAAGCTTAACATCAGGAGATAAAGTAGGAGGAATAATGGATCCTGTATCAGTCGACTCCTCATATCCGAAATCTTCTTCATCATCAACATATAGTTGAACAAAATGACATGCCAAGATCACTTGAGGTCATCCTTGATTCTGAGTTCCACTGAGTGCTGCTCGACGGTTTGCTTCTATCTCTCAACACCATTCTGAACTCCATATCCAGGGAGATTGTCCCTCTTTAGCCCTGACATCCTATTATGTGGTTATAGGATCTTATTTGAAATCTGTGAGAGTGAGGGATTGCCTTTACTCTATGTGCTAGGCATACACCGACTATGCCCAACTAAGAACAAAAAGAAAAACCCAAAAATAGCAATGACTTCAATCTATAAATCAACACTGTGATCCTCAACAACGGTGCCACTTTCTTAATGATGTCTAAGAAACAATCCTTTTAGATGATGATACGGTCACTGTTGAGATATAGTAACCCAACTAGGGTTGGGGTTGAATCCCAAGGGAATACATGGAATTGCGGTTATCAGTAGATATAGTCTAGAGGGAGTACTGGAAAATAAATAGGGAGATTTATTTGTATTAATATCAAGCAAGTAACAATAATAACTCTAGTTAAAGTCAGTTATGGGTGAACACTAGGATTATGTTCCCCCTGGCATCTCAACTCTGTAGGTTTATCGTGTGTTTTTGAACGAACCTAATACCTTGCATGCAGAACCGATAAGTTATGTACCTTATACAGTCTTTAGGATGATTTGGAAGATTTCACCCTTTACATATTGAGTCTTAGAGTGTTGCGTTACTTACCCTCACGCCGATTCCAGATAACTATCACCTTTTGAGTCTCAAGTTATTAGATGAAGGCTAATAGTCATTCGCATATACTATTGTGCTGCATTGGATCGGCTGTTAACTCTCCAAATTACTATTGTCTTTATATTTTCCTAGTTACTACCCCTTTATTAGAGCAAGTAGTAATATCTAGGTGAGATCCTAACATTTGCAACTGCTAAGACAACTATTATAATGAAGATAAATCAATGCATGACCTAGGTATTAGTTTCCCATTAACAACCACACTTCCCTCACTTCGTCAATTTGCTAGGGTTTCCACAACCTAGCTATGGGTTTTAGCTACTCATGATTGTGAAGAAATCAATAACATTCATATTCGAAAGAAAAGATGAAATCACAATGATAAGATGAAAGAAAACCCACAACCGTAAACTGAATAATAAATCAAAGTTAGTACAATGGAATCCAAAGATCAAAGATGACTTTTGAAATAAAAATATGTTTCTAAGTGTTAAAAGTGTGTTACCTCCACTAAAAATTACATAAGGCGTATTTATAGTAATGAGAAAATCCTAAAAACAAATCCCAAAAAATTAGGAGAAAATAGGGCCGGTGGCTACGTTCTCTCTGTACCCGCTCTCTAACCTAGAGAGTAGGTAGTACCTGTGGTCTGGAACTGGGCGCAGGTAGTAGGAGCAAAAATCCTACAATGCTCAGCTCTCAAGATTTGGACTTTCTGGCACCCGCTTTGTGTACATGCAGACCGTAGGTCCTCCTTGCGGCCACATGTTGACTTGGTAGGTGCTGGGAGTCAGTTTTTCAGCTCTTCTTCGAATCTCGAACATGCATTGATCATGATCAAGCTGAAAACATCCCATATATCAATAATCATTCCAAAAGTGGCCAAAATACCTTTTTCACCATTTTCATGAACTTATCATCCAAAACCTGGTTTTCTGCAAAGCATACCCAAATTAGATTAATCTAACAAAAAGTCTTTAGAAACCTGGATATTTTCCTAGTTTTAAGCATAGAAAGTGTTATATTTCTATAGCACATCAACAATGAGCTTGAAAAACGTCACACTTTCCATACTTTGTTATTCTACCACGGTTTTCACAACCTTAGCTAAGGGATTTAGCCACTCATAACCATTTAGAAGAGGGAGAGTTTTAAGTATCTGGTGAGGATTTCATGAATCATATTGGGGCACGGTGGTTGAAATGGAGGCTCACATTGGGAGTTTTATGTGATAAGAAAGTTCCCCTAAAGCTTAAAGGTAAGTTCTATAGAGTGGCCATATGACTGGCTATATTGTATAGAGCGGAGTGTTAGCCAATTAAGAACTCCTACATCAAAAATTTAAAGGTAGCGGAGATGAGGATGTTGCGATGGATGTGTGGCCATACTTGGAAAGATAGTATGAGGAATGAGATTATATGGGAGAAGGTGGCAGTGGCTTCGGTAGAGAACAAGATACGAGAAGAGATGTTTTGTTATTTTAGGCACATGATGAGGAGGGGATCTGATGCTCCAGTATGGAGGTGTGACAATCTAGCTATAGATGATTTTAGACAGGGCAGAGGTAGGCCAAATAAATATTAAAAGGAGGTAATTAGGCATGATATAGAGCATTTACAACTTACGGAGGACACGACCTTTGATAGGAAGTTGTGGAGGACACAAAATAGGGTGAAGGCTTAGGAGGTGGGAGTACATCGATAACAGCAGGGGAGCATTATTTATTTGTGTCTAAAGTTTCTTGTTCTTAGTGTTGAGTGAGGTATATGGTTTTGGATAGATAGTTTTTAGTATTATCTTATGGCTGTAGTATTATTTTGTGGCTAGCGGTGATAGTTTATTTTGTATACTGTACTAGTTTATATGCATTGATGTTTTGTGTTTGTTATACAGTTATCGGTCCTAAGTCGGGGGTCTATCGGAACCAGCCTCTCTACTTTACCTAAGGTAGTGGTATGGTTTGCGTTTACTCTAGCCTCCCAAAACCTCACTATGTGGGAATACAGTAGGTATGTTGTTGTTGTTGTATAGTTGCAAGAAACGCCATGAAATTCAATAAATAAAGCATAAAAGTAATCTCACAACAATGAATAATAAACTCAAAGTCTCAAATCAATTAATCAACCAAAAACCAAGAACAAAGAGATTCCAAGATCAAAAGTCAATCTTGAAATCAATATATATTTGTAGGAGTATATGGTGCATAAACAATTACAAAAATATCCAATGGGTATTTATAGTTTCTTAAAATAACAAAGAAAACCTAACCAAAACAAAAAAGGAAAATAAAGTCGGCAGTGGTCATGCCTCAGGCAATGAATCTTCAGGACTAACGACAACCGTTGTTAGCTCCGTTGTCTCTATCTTGCACTTAGTGATGATGACTCGTTGTGAGATCATACGAGTCGTTGGTTGGACTTATTGTCACTCCAGTGAATTTTTACCTTTTAGAACATTCTTCACTGTTGTCAGCATGATTCTTCCCTATGAGTCGTGGCCTGACATAACGACTCATAGTCACCTGTCATTTCCACTGGGTTTCAACATGTATATCTTCAAGACTTTAAATAATTTTCTTAGAACGACACCACCATATGACTCATTGTCAAACCCAATGTGTCATAGCCAACCTCAACTATAATCATTGATCAGCAACCTTCATTGTTCTTACCACGACTTGGTCTACGTGTTGTATAGTCACCCAACGACTCATAGTCTAGGCAGTGACTTTGATTTTAGAGCTTTTTTATCTTATACTGATCTACTCCACTTCCAACCTAATTTTTCTACAACACACAAAACATATATCATATCTAACAAAATGGCCTAAGTATTTGCATATTTTCATATGTTTTAAGATCAAAAGTACCATGAAACCATGGCATATTAACACCCTTAACATAGAACGTTTGCATATCCTCAGGCAATAAAAACAAAAAAAAATAACACACGATGCTTAACCAAGAGAAACCGAAGATACCTATGGCAGTCAATTTCAGTTTTGGCTAAAAAATATCACCCCTCCTACTTTTAACTTTTGAAAAACAATTGTATGAATCAGTGCAACCCAACACCTTGACACAAGGGAATTAAGTTATGGTGTTACATTAGCAAAAAATAATCAAGCATATGTAACCTGAACAAATATGCAGCTAACAAAGAAACATATGCGCCCTCACTACAAGGAAGTCCCACTCACTCAATAGAATCATGCATGTTAATTCGGGGATGACCACGAAACACTCATACTCACAAAAAATTTCCATCAATGTGCAAAGAATACCATAGGCTAGACTTTATTTTCTTTACCTAAGTTTTTCGAACAGTTAGGCTAGGATCACTATAGGACTTTACTCAGCTTCTAATGTAGACTTGGAGACTGGTATGGTAAATTTGGAAATTTAGTGACTAAACCTCCTTGGAACTACAGTTACGTTTGAGGTCTACTTATCAACAAACTTTTCTTTTATTCCTCCCTTATTTCTTTTTTTTCCTTTACTGCTTATTTAGGCTGGGTGCGGTTTTTTTTCTTTTTTCTTTTCTTTTTTATTTATTTTTTCTTTTACTACCACACCAAACCCTACTTTATTTTCTCTTATTTATGCCCTTATTCATACCCACTTCTAATCATGCATCCCTATTATAGCCACGCTCAACTTAGGTGATTTGCCTGAGTAAAGGTGCACAATATCCAAGAAGGACCAAGGCCAAAATAGGTTCATTGGAATTAAACTAGGTAGGTAAAAGGTGAAAACAAAGAAAATAGGCCTATAAGGGCTCAAACAGGGATCAAGGGATACTTATTCACATTCAAAAGGTTGTTTAGGCAAAAAGTGGACTAAATTCAAGAACGGCCTATGATCCTTTCCTGACCAACTATCCTAAAACCTAGGCAAGACTAACAGAGCAAGTTATGGATTCAACACACAATGGGACCTAAGTAATCATCTCACACACACATGGTACAGGGTCGCATCACAAACTACTACCTATCCGGTTCATGCAAATGTTAGCTATGATTATTATGTCCCAAATCCTAATGCCATAGAAATATTCATAATAGTTACATATATACACATCATATAGTTTAAAAATAAATTTCTTTTGAAGGGGTATTAATTTTTCTAACACATCAAAACAAAATACATCAACGTCCTTAGGTACTTATTTTTCTCCTATCTAAACAAAAAAACACAAAACATCACGAAACAAACACAACACGGCATAATATTCCTAGACATATCAGTTCTATAATCATACCGTGACCGACCAAAAAAGAGACACAACAATAAAAACTGTGGTGGTTATGGTTCACCCCTCACTAAAGCCTATGCACTATCCCAATACATCTAAAATGTAAAAATAGGAAGTAAAGAAATACCTCGGTGTACTAGGTTCTAGCTCATGACGTTTTAGTATGGATGGCCCCAGAATTAGATCCACTCTCATCAGTAGTGGCCCTAGTAGTGACTAAGACGCTTATATTAGCAGTGGCACCGATGGTGGTCGGTGCACTCAATGGTATCTATGAAGATGGAGAATTACTCCCACTCAAATCTGTTGCATCTACAACTTTCTCATCAACCACTCAGGAGCTATCGGCTCTCGGCCCAATCTCATCGACCCTCGTCTGGTGGTCTAACAGTGCACACATGAGTGTATGTGGTGTTATCAAGTAATAAAGTGTCTTCAAGAAAGCCCAAGTATCGATCTATCAGGGAATTGTGTTCCCCGCCTATCCAATTCTAGTTTAACGATTGAGAAAAAGTAAACAATAGTCTTAGAATTGTAAACTAAAAATAAACTAAACTAATGCGTAAAGTAATGACTTATGACAATCAATGGATAGGAGCCTAGGGTTAAGGCTTACGAACAGTCATACTAAGTTATTAAAATTCATTCGTTAGATTGCTTATTGTGGTTGTTGGTTTGTAGGGTTAATCGCATGATTATGGTTTCCCAACCTCTAATCCTTTACCTAAGTTGAACCTTACTACTATATCATTGAGCGGAGATGTAATAGTTCACTTAAGTTCTTAACCAATATCATTCTACATATGAATTAAGTAAGGAATATAAGTACATCCTTGTCCTAGATACTAATTTGAATTCCTTATTTCATAAAGAAAGACAAACCATACTTTGTTTATTCCAATATTCCATTGCCCTATTCCCTCTCCCGAGTTCATAAGGTTGACAATTGATGTATTCTAAGGGTCACGAATCCTTAAAATAAGTAAAACAAGAATAAACACACAATCAATAATGATAAGAAACTTAAATAAAATCAATTAAAAATGAAAGTAGTCATGATCTTGGCCTTAACGCTGAAAAAGGAGTTTTAGCCTTTAATGAAAATATTTAGCATCCAATCCCTTGGATTGACGATACAAACCTGAAAGAAACTAAAGTAAAGAGATATAAACCCTAAAAGAAGTGTTGAGCAGCCCCACAACTAGTACAAGACGTCCAAAAGTGATAACAAACGTGTACAAAGTTGTATTTATAGAAATAGGGTAAGCCTAAGCCGTGTTGGCCAAGGAATCAACGTGCGGTCTAGGGGTGAAATAGACCATGAATTGTACGCTGTATTACATAAGAATGTAGCATGCGACGTATGGATATCGCACGTACAAACTGTTTTGGGTCCCTTCTGAGTCTATTGATGTGTCGCACGCGCCAAGATCCATTCTCTCGCGCCCTCAATCTCCCAATACATTTCAGGTGTCCAAATTAGTGTCAAGCTATGTTTTGTGCATCCGTGAACCATTCCAAGCCATTTTGAGTTGTTTCCACTTTATTTGAAGCTTGTAAATCCTTCATATATAATAATAATACATTCACCAAGTATCCTATGGAATTATACACAACAATTTAGAGCTCAAAAAAACACAACATCCAAGACGGAGAACTAGAAACACGAGCTAATATAGGCTTCATTCACTTTTATTTCTAACTTATTGTTTTGACTCTTGTCTTGATCCAATTGACCCTTCAACATTACCAACAAGTTTTTTAACATATAAATACACAATAACAACCATAGGAACTCATTAAAACACATTAGAACCCAACACAATAGACTAGAAAAACACGTAGCTCAAGCTGGTTACACTAGTTTTCTCGGTTGACTTCTAGATGATCAAATTGAATCAAAACTCATGTGAAAACACCATTAAACATTGTAAGCACATACTTGGACATATAAATGCTCATTTTTATCATTATGAACATATCTATCATAAGAATCATCCTCAAAACAAGGATAAAAATGCTAGAATAGTAATGATAGAATGCATAAATACACCCAACATCCCACCCCACACTTAAAGCCTTGTTCGGCCTCGAACAACTCTTTTTTATACATACCAAGAGCTTAAGAGACTCCACACTTCTACTACATGCAAAAAAAACAAGCTACCACTATAATGACCACACAAAATGCAAGTTCACAATACTAAGCATGTTATACGCAATTGAAAGCTCAAGATTCCTACTTCAATATATCCTAACCTCGAGAATGGACTCCAAAAGTGGAAAAATCATGCACATTGCTCAATTAAAGACATCATACAATTCACCCACATTCATAAAAAATGTGCCCCTCACCACAAGAGAGTTACCTATAATCACTCACAATGATGTAATTTATAACATGATGGGTACAAAAATCAAATTACGCTCACTCTCACAAAGAATTCACCAGTCACACACAATGAACCATAAGTTTTCCCTTAATGTAGTGCACCACTAATATTAATATGATAAACTTAGGATAAAATAGGTCTTTTTCGGGTTGTAATGTAGGTTGAGGGACGGGTAGGAATTATTTTGGCGAAGAATAGTGACTAACCTCTCTATGAGCTTTAATACACTACATTATACATCTAAAATAAATCTCCAACAACCAAATTACACTTATTCATTCACCCATACCTTTTGTTTTGCCCCATCTCTTTTAGGCATTTTTTCAAACACAATGTGGGCGTATTGCTTATTCCTTCAAGATTCATTTTTGTCTATAATCATGGGAATATTTCTAACACCATTTAAATCAATCCCAACCACCACACATCAATTATAAACACCAATAACTCTTACCTTGGGGCTTCAGTTTTACCTTTTTCTTCTTCAATTTCTCAAACTCCTTTCTCAATTATTTCTTTTTTTTATTAAAGCACTTAGGCGCTTTATGGATCAAATTAAGGTCCACCAAAGCAGGGATTAGGCTACATATGAGGTTGCCAAAAAACTCTAAAGGCTCAATAGGGGTTAACTAGGATAATGTACAAGGGTAGGACAAATAAAAGGCATAATACAAGGCTATCAAAGAAATGCCTAAATCATCTCCTAAACCTATACGCTTTATTTTGCTTTACACACACACTGGGCAAGTTCTAGACATCACATGCAACAAGGAATATACAAATTTCTCACACTCACATGGCTCAAACTCAACTCAATAGGATCATCATAGACTCCCAACCAAATAATAACATAAAATTCAAAATTAAGCCAGCAAGTACAAGAGTCATAAACTTGAGCCTAGGAGTCTCAAAAATAGCAATTCATTCAATCAACATTCTTTTACAAACAAACCCCCTTGCATCATGCAATCAAAAATAGCACCAACTCAATAATCTCACTTATTCCTATCCTAAAAGAAATTAAATTGAGCCAAAAATTGGGAATTTCCCCACCCCACATTTAAAAATCTACTTTGTTCTCAAAGTAAACTTTTTAAAGTAAGAGACAGAAATACTCCCTGAGGCCTCTAGGCCTAGCTAGTAGCATCTTTTTAAATAAAGGAGATCCATGGGACCATACACTCGGTCCTTGTCATGCTTTTTAGCCTAAGTTTACGGTACTCATACTTCCCATTAACATGTGACTCAACCAAAAACAAAAACTATGTGAAGTAAAAAAAACTAAAAATTAAAAAGAAAACATACCTTAGATTGGGTTGCCTCCCAAGAAGCACCTAGTTTAGTATTGCTACGCAACAAATATCTACTTTTTTCCTCCATCGTGAGGATATAAATTTCACCCCCAACATTGCATCCATCTTTTTACCTCGATCATAGGGTGGTGGTACAAAGGTTAAAGAACCGAGTAATAGGATGTGCATGGTAAATCACTCATCCTTGAGGTGAGGTGTGTTTTTATGTTGCTTATCTGGTGTAAAATCAAGAATATAGAATTCCTTTTACTCATCTTCACACTCTTCCACTATTTTAAATGGTTCCACAGACAAGATATCATCTAAACATAATGTAGAAAAGTTCTTTGAATGAGGTCCAACCAATCCCACTTCTAGATTTACACTATCAATAAAACACTAACTCTGATTCACCTTCTCAATTTCAGTCTCAAGATAAAGATGACAACTAAGTGGTTTTGATTCTTGTGTTTTCTCCGCCTCTGTGGAGATGGTGGTGATGGTATTTCCTGAACCTCCTTAATTATTTGTTGAGAATTGCCCACAAATAATATTGAATCAGGATTAAAAGGACACATATCTACATAGTGATACAAACTGCCACAAGACATACACCAACTTATAGTCTCCCGCATAGGTCGGGAACAAACAGGTCCTCTCTACATGCTTGGATCAAAATTTGGACAAAGAGCCTCATAGTGGGGTCCTATAACGCCCTGAAATCTTATACCGAGACGTCACATGGTGCTTAAGCCTACAAGTAGCCCTAAGTTAACCCTTTAATCCTGATACTAAGTCTAGAACTCACTTTAAGACAAATAAATCAAGTAACCACACCATATCATATCAAATCTGGGCTAAAATAACTGAAAAATATCATCTAGATAACAAATAAACTCCAACTGATAGTTTGACAAGCCTCTACTTACTAAGGGACTAGAGAGTCATTGGGATAAACCCCCAACTGACTTGAACTGAATTGAAATCAATAAATAACTACTACAAAGACTGAAAATCTGAGAAGTAGGTCCTCAAAATATGAAGACTCACCAACTGCAAAATTGTAGATTAAGGTACTCGGAGATCACTGTCGCTGCTGAGACTGAGCACCTGAACCTACATTATGAGACAATGTAGAACATAGACATATATGTGGATCAATACTTTGGGAATGTACTGAGTATATGGGGGTGCATGCAATAAGTAAACAATATCATTAATCTTTCAAAAAATCATGCATGCTAACACAAAAAACTTACATAGCTTGAGTAAATCTGGAATCTAAATCTTATAAACCATGAATGATAAAGAAGATAGTATAAACCTTGCGAGTCATTTCACTTGGTTCTAAAATCTGTATGCTCTTCTTGTTTCTCAAAACTTTTAAGCACAAATAAAAGGAATCTTAAAACAATAACTTTCAAACCATAAACTCTTATCTTAGGGAGAATAGGGGACTTTTTTTGAAACTTAGGGATTATAGATCCTTAAGAAACTGAGGGACTTTTGGGAGTTTCTTCTAACCGACATAAATCATGTGAGCTGACATGGAGTCCAAAGTCTTGCCCGTGTTAGGGAAAGCTGTTCTACCCTTGCCATTGGAATAGAACCTTAACTTAAGTGATCACTTATCTTATCCCATTAGGGGAAAATCATAGACCTACGGTGGCTCGTAGTTCTGGCTATGAGACCTTGGAATCATAACCAACTCGGTTCTAAATACTACTATTATACTTATGCTCAGAATTTTTAGAAAATCCACCTTAAAATAGTGCAAGGATTTATGGTGAAAGCCAAACTATGCTTCTCTTTGCTTTAAATCATAAATAATGTGGATTCCTATCTTAGCTTAGGATCAAAGATTAATATTTATTTAAAACCAGGATACTTTCTTGTTAGAACATGCTAAAAACCTAAGTTTCATGAAACAACAAAATTCATACTTGGCTTAAAGCATATACACATACTCAAATAATCTAAATTTCATAATGAAGCTTAAATCTTGACATCAATATTGGAAACACTGGAAAACATCAAATCACTATAGGAATGTGCAACTCATATAATAAATTCTCAATTCACAACATACATAAATTAAATAATCATGCAAGTCAAGACTTAAATAGCTTATGAATTCATAAACTCAAAACAAAGCAAATTGGGCATAAACCCCACTTGCAAATCATGAAATTCTTTAATAAAAATCAAATCTTTGGGCACAAGGGCGAAAGAATTGCTCTTGTTCAAATCCCACATACCTTAGATGATGAACTTTGGATGAACACTTGGTTTTGAGATGCTATTTGTACTTTTGAACAGAGATTCTTGATGCTCTTAGTCTAAGGATCTCAAATCTTGAATCAATTTGACAAAAAATGGTGAGATCTTGAGTTTTCTTGGATGATGGGTTGAAACCCTAGGCTTTTTGTTCTTGAGGGACATGAGTGGAATGACTATGTTTTATTGTTTTAGGGGCTTAATCTCGTGTTATGACTGAATAAAGGTGGAGGAAAATGACTTAAGTATCCCCTTGGACGTGGATTTTTAAAGACTGAAAATAAAATATGCCTAGCAACACACATGTAGACGCGATATCCGACTTGTCGCACCAAGTTAGCGTCGACTCACTTTAATTTGTCACTGGTAATTGGAGAAAATATTAACCAACACGATGGGTGATGCGGCGCGCCAAGATCGCATTGGTCCACTACTTTGGGACTCCAAACATGGTCTTAACGGGATCCAAATAATCTGAAACTCACCCGAGATGTACTATGAACTTGACCCATCATGAATCGACAAAGAAATCATCTATCGGAGGTCAGGAAGGTCGTCAAATAAATCCTCAAAGTTTGAAGGTCTTAAAAGAAAGGATTAAGCCTCAACACTTAGTCAAATTTCTAAGTGTGAAACCTCTCTTGACCTGCTCTAAAAGGGCTAAGACAACGAGAAATCTTGTGGGGTCTTATAATATCTCCCCCTTGGAAACATTCGTCCTCGAATGTCGCTAGTCAGGCTAAGAATACAAGGAAAACTGAGGATGCACAGCTGAATAAATTGCTAAACTGACTGTACATCATTCTAAACTTTAGAGTACTTCTATGAGTGCATGAACTTATAACAAGAATAATTGTATAGCTGATTCTTTGATTAGAAACGGGCTAAATTAAGGAAAAGTAGTACCTTCAACTAAAATTGAGTTTGCAGAGAAGAGATGGGGGCACTTGGCTTGCATATCTGCTTCTACTTCCTAAGTAGCGCCCTCAGCTGACTGGTTCCGCCAAAGAACTTTGACCAAGTGAACTTCTTTATTCCTTAGTCTACGAACCTGATGGTCTAGAATCTCAACTGGAATTTGTTCATAAGAAAGACTGGTCTGAGTATCTGAGTTCTTTAAAGGATCTATAACAACGGTGTGACCGATACATTTGTTAAGCATAAAGATGTGAAAGACAGGATGAACATATGATAAGTCTGCAGTAAACTCTACCTCATATGCCACTTTCCCAACACAGCTTAGAATTCTATAAGGGCCAACATAGAGGGGACTAAGTTTTCCTTTTTTGCAAAAAACCTTTTCAACCCTTTCATGGGTGAAATCTTCAGATATACCAAGGCATCAACTTTAAACTCAAGATCCCTTATCCTCATGTCTGCATATGACTTTTGGTGACTCTGGGATATCTTCAATATTTCTTTAATCAACTTAACCTTCTCCATAGCCTCAAACACTGCATCAGGCCCACGCAAAGCAGCTTTACCTACTTTAAAATAACCTATAAGAGATCTATATCTCCTCCTATAAAGAGCCTCAAACGGGCCTATCTGGATGCTAAAATGGTAACTATTGTTGTACGCGAATTCAATCAATAGCAAATGCTCATCCCAACTTTCTTTGAAATAAAGAGCACATGCCCTCAACATATCTTCCAGAGTCTGGATGGTCCTCTCATCCTGACCAACTGTCTATGGATGAAAAGAGAAACTAAGATGAACTTAGGTATCGAGACCCTTTTTAAAAGCTTTCCAAAATTGAGAAGTAAACTGAGTACCCTTATCCGAGATGATAGACAAAGGAACTCCATAAAGTCTGACTAACTCTTAGATATACAACTTAGCGTAATCCTCAATTGTATATGATGTATGCACTGGCAGGAAATGTGCTGACTTAGTCAACCTGTCTACAACAACCCAAATTAAATCATGATGACGCCGCGAAAGGGGTAAACCAGTCATAAAATCCATATTCACCTCTTCCTACTTCCAAGTGGGGATACTAAACTCTTGAAACGTGCCACCAGGACTTTGGTAATCTACATTAACCTGTTGACAAGTTGTACATTTTTCTACGAACTCGGTTGTATCCTTCTTCATGCCACTCCACTAATAGATTTCCCGCAAGTCGCGGTACATCTTGGTAGCGTCGGGATGAATAAAATACCGCATACCATGTGCTTCAAACATAATTCTCTTCCTTAAATCATCAATACAAGGAACACACAATCTATCCTGAAACCTTAACACACCATCTCCCCCTTAGGATAAAACCTCTACCTTTTGTTCTTTAACCGACTCCTTCAGTTTGACCAGGCTAGAATCCATATCTTGCTTCTCCTTTACTTCCAAAATTAGAGAGGATACGAAACTACTCTGAACCCAAACATTACCTTCAGCTGAATCAAGCAATCTAACACCCAATCTAGCTAAGAGATGAACTTATCGAGCTAACTATTTCTTATCCCTCTCCTCATGAGCAACACTACCCATAGACAACCTTCTAAGGGCATCAACTACAACATTGGGCTTGCCCGGATGATACAACACACTTATATCATAATTATTTAGAAACTCCAACCATCTCCTCTGGCGAAGATTCAACTCTCTCTGAGTAAACACATACTGCAAACTTTTGTGACCCGTAAATACATCAACATGAATACCATACAGATAGTGTCTCCAGATTTTTAAAGAAAAAACCACAATAGCTAATTCAAGATTATGGGTTGGGTAATTATTTTTATATGGATTCAAATGTCTAGAGGTATATGCTATAAACTTACCTCTCTGCATCAACACACAACCCAAACCGACTCTAGAGGCATCACAATACACCACAAAACCATCCGTACCATCGGTAAATACTAACATGAGGGATGACATGAGCCGAGTCTTAAACTCTTGAAAACTCTTCTCACAAGAGTCTGACCACACGAACTTAACCTTTTTTTGGGTCAGTCTAGACATAGGAGATGCAATGGATGAAAAACCTTCAATAAAACGGCGGTAGTACCAAGCTAGACCTAAGAAACTCCTAATGTCTAATGGAAAGATACGTCTAGGATAATTTCTTACAGCTTCTATCTTTTGGGGATTAATTCTATTGCCTTCGGCTGAAATAATATGATTGAGAAAGGCTACTGACCTTAGCCAAAACTCATACTTGCTAAATTTGGCAAACAAGTGATGATTTCTAAGAGTTTTCAAGACAGTTCTAAGATGATCTGCATGGTCATCCTCACCACGGGAGTACACAAGGATATCATCTATGAATACTATGACAAACATATCTAGATACTGTTTGAACACTCGATTCATGAGGTTTATGAAAGCTACTAGAGCATTGGTCAGCCCAAAAGACATGACTAGAAACTCAAAATGACCATAGCGGGTTCTGAAGGCTGTCTTTGGAATGGCACACTCCCTCACTTTAAGCTGATGATAGTCGGATCTAAGGTCTATCTTTGAGAAATAACTTGCACCTTTCAATTGATCAAATAGATCATCAATTCTAGGAAGAGGGTACTTTTTCTTGACTGTGACCTTATTATGTTGACGATAGTCAATGCACACACATAAATAACCATCTTTCTTTTGCACGAACAGGACGGGTGCACCCCATGGAGAAATACTGGGCCTTATGAAACCTTTGCCTAGAAGATCTTTGAGTTGCTATTTCAACTCCTTGAGCTCTGTGGGAGCCATATGATATGGAGGAATGGAAATAGGCTGACTATCGGGAAGAAGGTCAATCCTAAATTCTATCTCCCTATTGGGAGGTACCCTTGGGAGATCTTTTGGAAAAACATAGGGAAACTCATGAACTATACTGACTGAATGAATAGTCGGAGCCTCATACTTAATGTCATTAACTCGAACTAGCTGATAGATGCAACCTATGGATATCAACTTTCTGGCTTTAAGATAAGATATGAAATGACTCTTGGGAGATACAGAATTTCCAAACCACTCAAAAACTGGCTTATCTGGAAACTAAAACTTAACCACACGGGTGCGACAATCTATAGATGCATAACAGGAATGAAGCCAATCCATACCCAGAATAAGATCAAAATCGACCTTATCTAACTCTATTAAATCTGCAAATATGACCTTATGAAAAACGGTAATAGGATACTTTTTGTAAACTTGTTTAGCAACAACTGACTCACTTACGAGGGTTAGAAATCAGGAAAGGCTCAGGAATCTTTTTGGATCTTATCTCAAAATTCACAGCAACTAATGGGGTCACATAAAAGAAACTTGACCCAGGGTCCAACAATACATACACATCAAACTGAAAGACACAGAGCATACCAGTAACAACATCTAGTGAATTCTTCTACTCCTAGCGGGATGGCAAAGCATAGAATCGATTCTAGCACTGACCGCTAGCAGTGCGGGATAAAGAACCCTGAAGAGAGGCTGGACGTGCTATAAGAGCTGGTGCACTGGTAGCGTGAGTCTGGGGATGAACATCTCTGTTTTCCTGCTTAGCATACGGATACTCTCTAAGTCTATTGCCCAACTTTCCATAAACATAACAACCCTTCTGCTCTGCCAAGCACTCATCGGGATGGGTTCTACCACACTTAGCACATGGGGGATAATTGGGCCTTCCACTCACACTATGTTAAGATCTGTACATAGAAGACTTATTCCCCTACTCCTACCTATTTCTGTGTGTGGGAGCACTGGCTGGTGAAGGTGTGGGCATAGGTGACCGATTCTGAAACTGCAGATCCTCTATGAGATCTAGTCTGGCCATACTTAAACTACTCTGATCTAAACCTTTTATTTCCTCATACTCTCTCTCTTCTTTATCTTTTCTGCCTCAATTTACTAAGCATGTATCATTAGTTTAGAAAGATCCATGTTTCTATTGATCATAAAAGTCCTACACTCCTTCACTACTAATCTGGACACATCGATCACAAACTTACTCATACTAGATCTGGGGTCAGCCATCATATTAGGAGCATACTTAGATAACTGGTTGAACTTGAGACAATACTCTTTCACTATCATAAAGCCCTGTCTCAGGTTCTTGAACTCTTCTATCTTTGCTTCCCTTATCTAAAGTGGGAAAAACTTGTCTAAGAATGCATCCTGAAACACCTGCCAAGTCATAGGAGCTGCATTCTCCGCTCTACTCTTCCTCCAAATCACTACCCAATCATAAGAAACATCTTTCAAATGGTAAGAGGCCAATTTTATGCTCTCCCCTTAAGTTACATGTATAACTTGGGTGATCTTCTTCATGTCATCAAGATACAACTGCGGGTCCTCACTTACCTTTGACCCAAAGAATTTGGGTGGGTTCATCCTTATAAAGTCAGAAAGTCTAGCTGCAGCCATCACCCCCTTGCTGACATGGAATAGCAGCCTGATTATTGGCTTGAATAGTAGCAGTCACAGCTTGGGCTAGCATCTAAAAAGTAGCCCAAAATTTGACATGAGACACATTCTCATTCAGGGGATCGACAGGTTGGGGTGTCTGATTGTGATTTCTACAGGCATTAGCTCTGCATGGAGGAATTTTCTGTCATGAAAAAGAACGAGTTAATAGCAGATAGAGACAACTATAGACACGATGACTTTTGAAAGAGAGAGATGACTTTTTTTTCCTAATACGTTCCATAGACTCTTGCTCATAGATGTGGCACGCTTCACACCAATGATCAAGACTCTAAGTAACGTGGCTTGTCTGACTCCCTAAGAATCTCTACACTTTTGGCTCTCATAAAAAGTTTGTAATGCCCCAAAATCTCATCCTGAGACGTCACACGGTGCTTAAGGCTACAAGTAGCCCCAAGCTAACCCTTTGAGCCTGCTACTAAGTCTAGAACTCACTTTAAGACAAATGAATTAAGCAACCACACCATATCACGTCAAATCTAGGATAAAATAATTAAAAAACATCATCTGGATAACAAATACTAAGAATCTGGAAACTCCAACTGATAGTCGGACAAGCTTCTACTTACTAAGGGACTAGAGAATCATTAGGACGAACCCCCAATTGACTCGAACTGAACTGAAATCAATAAACAACTACTACGAAGACTAAAAATTTGAGAAGTAGGTTCTCAAACCATGAGGACTCACCAACTGCGAAAGTGTAGATGAAGGTACTCAGAGATCACTGTCGCTGCTGAGAATAAGCACCTGAACCTACATTACACATAGACATATATGTGGATCGGTACTTTGGAATTATACTGAATATATAGGGGAGTATGTAATAAGTAAACAATATCATTAATCTTTATAAAAATCATGCATGCTAACACAAAAGGCTTACATAGCTTGAGTAAATATGGAATCTAAATCTTGTAAACCATGTATGATAAAGCAGATAGTATAAACCTTGTGAGTTATTTCACTCGGTTCTAAAATCTGTATGCTTTGCTTGTTTTCAAAACTTGTAAGCACAAATAAAAGGAATCTTAAAACAATAACTTTCAAAGCATATACTCTTATCTTAGGGAGAACAGGGGACTTCTTTTAAAACTTAGGGATTTTAGATCTTTAAGAGACTGAGGGAATTTTGGGAGTTTCTTCTAACCAACATAAACCATGTTAGATGACATGGAGTCCAACGTCTTGCCTGCGTTGGGGAGAGCTATTCTACCCTTGCCATCGGAATAGAACCTTAACTTAAGTGATCATTTGTCTTAGCCCACTAGGAGAAAATCATAGACCTACGGTGGCTCGTAGTTCTGGGGCATGAGACCTTGGAATCATACCCAACTCAGTGCTAAATACTACTCTCATATTTATGCTCAGATCTTTTAGGAAATCCACCTTAAAATAGTACAAGGATATATGGTGAAAGCCAAACTATGCTTCTCTTTGGTTTAAATCATAAATAATGTGAATTCCTATTTTAGCTTAAGATCAAAGATCAATATTTATTTAGAACAAGGATACTTTATTGTTAAAACATGCTAACAACATAAGCTTCATGAAACATCAAAATTCATACTTGGATTAAAGCATATACATATACTCAAATAATCTCAATTTCATAATGAATCTTAAATCTTGACATAAATCTTGGAAACACTGAAAAACATCAAATCACTATAGGGATGTGAAATTCATAGTGTAAGTTCTCAATTCACAACATAAATAAATAAAATTATCATGCAAGTCAAGACTTAAATAGCTTATGAATTCATAAACTCAAAACAAAGCAAATTGGGCATAAACCCTACATGCAAATCATGAAATTCTTTAATAAAAATCAAATATTTGGGCACATGGGCGAAAAAATTGCTCTTGTTCAAACCCCACATACCTTAGATGATGAAATTTGGATGAACACTTTCTTTTGAGATGCTATTTGTACTTTTGAACGGAGATTCTTGATGCTCTTAGTCAAAGGATCTCAAATCTTGAATCAATTTGGAAAACAAATGGCGAGATCTAAAGTCTTCTTGAATAATGGGTTGAAACCCTAGGCTTTTTGTTCTTGAGGGAATTGAGTGGAATGACTATATTTTTGTGTTTTGGGGGCTTAATTTGGTGTTATGACTGAATAAAGGTGGAGGAAAATGACTTAATTGTCCCCTTGGATGTGGATTTTTAAAGACTAGAAATAAAATATGCCCGGCAACATGCTGCGTCAATGGTATCGATGCGATACCCAACGCATCACACCAAGTTAGTGTTGACTCACTGGAATTTGGCACTGGTAACTGGAGAAAATATCAACCAATGCGGCGCACGAAGATCGCGTTGGTCCACTGCTTTGGGACTCCAAACATGGTCTAAACGAGGTCTGAAAAATCTAAAATTCACTCGAGATGTACTATGAACTTGCCTCATCATGAATCGGCAAAGAAACCAACTATCGGAGGTTGGGAAGGTCATCAAATAAATCCTCAAAGTTCAAAGGTCGTAAAAGAAAGGACTAAGCCTCAACACTTAGTCAAATTTCTAAGGTTGAAACCTCTCTTGACATGCTCTAAAAAGGGTTAGACAACGAAAAATCTTATGGGGTCTTACAGGTCCTCCACAATAATGACAAGAATCTTCATCCCTCGAAAACCATCTATCCAAGAATGACATTTTAAGAAGAGTGTGAGACAAATAGAAATAAAAGAAAGCTAAAAAGAACTAAACTACATACAACTCAATGTAGTTAAACTAAAAATAAGATAGTTGCCTAGTTACAAGTCCCCGACAATGGTGCCAAAAACTTGGCAGCGCCCAAGCGCACACGCGAATGTACGTGGTCTTATCAAGTAATAAAGTGTCTTCAAGAAATCCTAAGTATCGATCTCTCAGGGACTTGCGTTCGCTGCCTAACCAATTCTAGTTTAACAATTGAGAAAAACAAAACAATATAGTTTTAGAATTGTAAATTAAAAATAAACTAAACTAATGCGTAAAGTAATGACTTATGACAATCAATGGATAGGAGCCCAAGGTTAAGGCTTACGAACAGTCATACTATATTATTGAACTTCATTCGTTAGATTGCTTGTCGTGGTTGTTGCTTTGTAGGGTTAATTGCATGATTATGGTTTCCCAACCTCGAATCCTTTACCAAAGTTGAACCTCACAACTACATCATTGAGCGGGGATGTAATAGTTCACTTAAGTTCTTAACAAATATCATCCTACATATGAATCAAGTAAGGCATCTAAGTACATTCCTATCCTAGATACTAATTAGAATTCCTTATTTCATAAAGAAAGACAAACCAAACTCTATTTATTCCCATGATCTATCGCCCTATTCCCTTTCCCAAGTTCACAAGGTTGACAATTGATGTATTCTAAGGGTCGCGAATCCTTAAAATAAGTAAAACAAGAATAAAAAACAACCAATAATTATAATCAACTTAAACGAAATCAATTCAAAATGATAGTAGTCATGATCTTGGCTTTACCCCCACAAAAGGAGTTTTAGCCTTTAATGGAAATACTCATCATCCAATCCCTTGGATTGATGATACAAACCATGAAAGAAACTAAAGTAAAGAGATATAAATCATAAAAAAAGTGTTGATCATCCCCATAACTAGTACAAGACATCCAAAAGTGATTAAAAACGTTCACAAAGTTGTATTTATAGAAATAGGGTAAGCCCAAGCCGTGTTGGCCAAGGAATCAACGTGCAGTCTAGAGGTGAAATAGACCATGCGTCACATGCTATATTACATAGGAATGGAGCATTAGAAGAATGGTTATCATACCTACACACCGTTTTAGGTCCCTTCTGAGTCAATTGATGTGTCGCATGAACCAAGATACGTTCTCACGCACCCTCACTCTCCTAATACATTTTAGGTGTCCAAATTTATGTCAAGTTGTGTTTTGTGATTCCGTGATCCATTCCAAGCCTTTTTGAGTTGTTTCCACTTTATTTGAAGCTTGTAAATCCTTAATATATCATAATAATCCATTAAAAAAGAATCATATAGCATTAAACACAACAGTTTAGAGCTCAAAACAACACAATATCCAAGACGGAGAACTTGAAACACGAGCTAAGCATAGGCTTCATTCACTTTGATTTCTAACTTATTGTTTTGACTCTTGACTTGATCTAATTGACCCTTCAATATTACCAACAAGTTGTTTCACATATAAATATACAATAACATCTTTATGAACTCATTAAAACACATTACAACCTAATACAATAGACTAGAAAAATACCTAGCTCAAGCTAGTTACACTAGTTTTCTTGGTTGACTTCTAAATGATCAAATTGAATCAAAACTCTTGTGAAAACACCATTAAACATTGTAAAAACATAATTTGACACATAAATTCTCATTTGTATCATTATTAACATATCTAGCATAAGAATCATCCTCATAACAAGGCTAAAAAGTCTAGAATAGTAATGCTAGAATGCATAAATACACCCAACATCACCACCCCACACTTAAAGCCTTGTTCATCCTCGAACAACTCTTTATTATAAAAAACATGATCTGAAGAGACTCCAAACTTCTACTACATGCAATAAATTAAAGATAGCACTACAATAACTACACGAAATGGAAATTCACAACACTAAGCATGTTATATGCATTAAAAGTTCAAGAATCCTACTTCAAAACATCCTAACCTCAAGAATGGACTCCACAAGTGGAAAACTAATGCATATTGCTAAATTAAAGACATCATACAATTCACCCACATTCATTAAACATGTGCCCTTCACCATAAGAGAGTTACCCATAATCACTCACAATGATGTAATTTATAACATGATGGCTACAAAAATCAAATTACGCTCACTCTCACAATGAATTCACAAGTCACACATAATGAACCATAAGCTTTCCCTTAATGTAGTGCTCCTCTAATATTGGAATGATAAAATTAGGATTAAATAGGTCTTTTTCGGGGTTGTAATATAGGCTAATGGACGGGTAGGAACAATTTTGGCCAACAATAGTGACTAACCTCTCTAAGCACTTTAATACACTACATTATACATCTAAAATCAATCTCCAAAAACCAAATTACACTTATTCATTCACCCATACCTTTTGTTTTTGCCCCATCTATTTTAGGCATTTTTACAAACACATGGTGGGAGTATTGCTTATTCCTTCAAGATTCATTTTTTTTCTATAATCATGGGAATATTTCTAACAACATTTATATCAATCCCAACCACCACACATCAATTATAAACACCAATAACTCTTACCTTGGGGCTACAATTTTTCCTTTTTCTTCTTCAATTTCTCAAACTCCTTTCTCAATTATTTCTTTTTCTTATTAAAGCACTTACGAGCTTTTTTGATCAAATTAAGGTCTATCAAAGAAGGTATTAGGCTATATATGAGGTTACCAAAAAAACTAAATTCTCAATGGGGGTTAACTAGGATAATACTCAAGGGTAGCACAAATAAAAGGCATAATACAAGGCTATCAAAGAAATGCCTAAATCATCTCCTAAACCCACACTCTTTATTTCGCTTTACGCACACACCGGACAAGTTCTAGACATCACATACAACAAGAAATATATAAAATTCTCACACTCACATGGAATATGCTCAACTCAATAGGATCATCATAGACTCCCAACCAAACAATAACATTAAATTCAAAATTAAGCCAGCAAGTACAAGAGTCATAAACTTGAGCCTAAGAGTCTCAAAAAATATAAATTCATTCAATCAACTTGCTTTTACAAATAAACCGACTTGCACCATGCAATAAAAAATAGCACCAATTCAAATATCTCACTTATTCCAATCCTGAAAACTTTTTTAAATTGAGCCAAAAATGGGAATTTTCTCACCCCACACTTAAAAATCTACTTTGTTCCCAAAGTGAACTTTTTAAAGTAAGAGATAGAAATACTCCCTGAGGCCTCTAGGCCTAGCTAATAGCATCTTTTCAAATAAAAAAATCCATGGGACCCCACACTCAGTCCTTTCCATGCTTCTTAGCTAAAGTTTATGGTACTAAGACTTCCCATTAACCTGTGACTCAACCAAAAACAAAAACTATGTGAAGTAAAAAAAAATAAAAAATAAAAATAAAACATACCTTATCTTGGGTTGCCTCCCAATAAGCACCTAATTTAGTGTCACGGCATGACCCATAATAACTTTTTTCCTCCACCATAAGGATATAAATTTAAACCCCAACATTGCATCCATCTTTTTGCCTCGATCATAGGGTGGTGGTATAAAGATTAAAGAACCGAGTAATGGGATTTGCATGGTAAACCACTCGGCCTTGAGGTGAGGTGTGTTTTTATGTTGCCTTATCCGGTGTGAAATCAAGAATATAGGATTTTTTTTCCCATCTTTACACTCTTCCACTATTTTAAATGATTCCACAGACAAGATATTATCTAAACATAATGTAGAATAATGCTTTGAATGAGGCCCAACCAATCCCACTTCTAGATTTACACTATTAATATACACTCACTCTCATTCACCTTCTCAATTTCAGTCTCACGATAAAGATGACAACTAAGTAGTTGTGATTCTTGTGTTTTTCTCTGCCTCTGTGGAGTTTGTGGTGATGGTATTTCCTAAACCTCATTAATTATTTGTTAAGAATTACCCACAAACATAACCGAATCAGGATTAAAAGGACACATATCTCCAGAGTGATACAAATTTTCACAAGCCACACACCAACTTGTAGTCTCCTGCACAGGTAAAAAACAAGCAGTTCCTCTCCAAATTCTTGGATCAAAATCTGGACAAAGAACCTCATGGTAGGGTTCTCCACAATTATGACAAGAATTTTCATCCCTCAAAAACCATCTATCCAAGAATGACAACTGAAGAAGAGTGTGAGAATAAGATAAATAAAAGAAACTAAAAAAAAATTAAACTATTTACAATTCAATATAGTTAAACTAAAAATAAGATAGTTTCCTAGTTACAAGTCCCCGGCAACGGCGCCAAAAATTGGACAACGCCCAAGTGCACATGCGAGTGTATGTGGCCTTATCAAGTAATAAAGTGGCTTCAATAAAGCCTAAGTATCGATCTCTCATGGACTTGCATTCCCCGTCTATCCAATTCTAGTTTAATGATTGAGAAAAAGTAAACAATATAGTTTTAGAATTGTAAACTAAAAATAAACTAAACTAATGCGTAAAGTAATGACTTATGACAATCAATGGATCAGAGCCCAGGGTAAAGGCTTATGAACAGTCATACTACATTATTGAACTTCATTCGTTAGATTTCTTATCATGGTTGTTGGTTCGTAGGGTTAATCGCATGATTATGGTTTCCCAACCTCTAATCCTTTAACAAAGTTAAACCTTACAACTACTTCATTGAGCGGGGATGTAATAGTTCACTTAAGTTCTTAACAAATATCACCCTACATATGAATCAAGTAAGGTATATAAGTACATCCCTGTCCTATATACTAATTTCAATTCCTTATTTTATAAAGAAAGACAAACCATACTCCATTTATTTCCATATTTTATCGCCATATTCCATCTCCCGAGTTCACAAGGTTGACAATTGATGTATTTTAAAGGTCGTGAATCCTTAAAATAAGTAAAAAAGAATAAACAAACAACCAATAATGATAAGCAACTTAAACAAAATTAATTCAAAATGTAAGTAGTAATAATCTTGGCATTAACCCCGTGAAAGGAGTTTTAGCCTTTAATGGAAATATTCACTATACAATCCCTTGGATTGATGATACAAACCATGAAAGAAACTAAAGTAAAGATATATAAACCCTAAAAGAAGTGTTGAGCAGCCCCATAACTAGTCCAAGATTGTTCAAAATTGATTAAAAACGTTTTCAAAGTTTTAGTTATGGCAATAGGGTAAACCCAAATAGTGTGGCCAAGGAATCAACGTGCAGTCCAGGGGTGAAATAGACCATGCGTCACATGCTATATTCCATAGGAATGGAGTATGCGACTCACGCATATTTCACGTACACACAGTTTTGGGTCCCTTTTGAGTCTATTGATGTGTTGTACATACCAAGATCTATACTCATTCTCCCTCACTCTCCTAATACATTTAAGGAATCCAAATTTGTGTCAAGTTGTGTTTTGTGCTTCCGTGATCCATTCCAAGCCTTTTTGAGTTGTTTCCACTTTATTTGAAGCTTGTAAATCCTTCATATATCATAATAATCCATTCACCAAGCATCTTATAGCATTAAGCATAACAATTTAGATCTTAAAACAACACAACATCCAAGATGGAGAACTAGAAACACGAGCTAAGCATAGGCGGCTTCATTCACTCTGATTTCTAACTTATTGTTTTGACTCTTGTCTTGATCCAATTGACCCTTGAACATTACCAACAAGTTTTTTTACATATAAATAAATAATAAAAACCTTAGGAACTCATTAAAACACATTAGAAACCAACACAATAGATTAGAAAAACACCTAGCTCAAGCTAGTTACACTAGTTTTCTCAGTTGACTTCTAAATGATCAAATTGAATCAAAACTCATGTGAAAACACCATTAAACATTGTAAAAACATACTTGGACACATAAATTCTCATTTGTATCATTGTCAACACATCTAGCACAAGAACCATCCTCAAAACAAGGCTAAAAAGGCTAGAATAGTAACGCTAGAATGCATAAATACATCCAACATCATGGTCCTATGTAGATTGAACAAAATAAGACTTGGACACTTCTACAACATCCCTCTTCTTTATTATATTTTTTTATTTCTCAATCTCTCACCATCTTTCTCCTCAATAGTATTTTCCTTCCCCTTATGCCCCTAATATCCGACACATCCTCGATTGGGATCTTCTTAATAATTTAGTAAGTAGGGAATAGCGTCATATGCATATCATCAATTGTGCCCAGAGCACAGCCAAATCCTCATGCACACCTACCAGATCTGCGGCATGAAATCTCGCCAGCTTTTGGCTAATCCACTACTCGAACCATCAAATTGGGTTTGCATACCCCAAGTCTCACTCTGGATCTCTATAACGCCCCAAAAATCGAGTTTTGAGATGCCACATGGTGCTTAGGGTCACAAGTGACCCCAAGCTAACCCTTTTTATCGGTATAACTCAAAAGCAACTGATTAAAATATAATTCTGAGAGAATGAAGCTGAAAATGTCTCAATACAGAATCTGTTTAGTACAATATTGGAATTATAAGATGACAATTCTACTAACACATATACATATACAAGAAGGAGACTGAATACATCAACCACTACTACTGTCTATGAAGCCTCTACTAGTATTGTCTGTACATAGTTGGGTCATGACTCCCAACTACCACACTCAATACGACCGACGAAAGAAGATACAATGCTCCAAACTAAAATAACTGACCCAAGTCCCTGAACTATGAGGACTCTTTACCTGCTGATCAAAAACTGCAACTGAATAGAATAGTAAATAGGGGGTCAACACAAAGAGAATGTACTGAGTATGTGGGGGTGCATGCAACACTTTAAATAACATCATCAATTTCATTAAAACATAAATACAGACAATGATGACTCACTTGGCTTGAGTTATATCAAATCGTACTCTTCATACTTTCATAATAAATAGTTCAAATGGTAAAATCTCATAATCCATGTAAATCATCAAAAATCATAAATTATGATAAATCATCATAAATCATCATAAATTATCATATCGTCAAAATTCATCATAGGTAATCATAATTCATCGTAACATCTCAACTCTTTGACTCAAATCTCGGAGTGACTCGGTAATTCAAGAAACATGACTTTTATAGACAGGGGAGTTTCCTATAACCGACAACCCCACGTGAGCTACGTGGAATACCAACGTTTGAAACCCTCGTTGGCGAGAGCGTCATACTCTTTGCCATGGAGTACGACCTTAAAACTGCAATAATCACAATCGGGCTCTCTGGACAATAATATCATCATCAAACAACCCTACGGTGGCACATAGGTTTGGAGAAATACCAAATTTCCCTCTCGGTGCTAAGTACTACTCCCCGACAAGCTCAGAACGCGTTCGGAAATCCACCATCATCATCACAAAGGTCTATCATAACGACCAAATCAAATATCTCAATTTTTAATTCATCAACAATTTGTGGATTCCTAACCCCAACTTTGACTTAAAACATTTCAATCTTTTTCAACATCAACAAGGTATCAATGCATTGAACCATAATCGACTCGACATTTGGACAAGGATATGAAGACTCAATATGTAATATTTTCAACAATTCAACTCATCAAAATCATCCGAAAAAAATACCAAAATTCATCTCAACATCTATATCAAAATCAATCTTTCTCATAGTCAAAATTATCTTGACTCTGTGAGTTCAAGGTCAATGTACTCAAATGATTATTCTCTCAATTCGACAATTAAATCATGACAACAGCTTTTGAAAAGCACTTGAGACCTTCAATTCATAATAAGAATACATATCCCGTAGTACAACTCAAATCACGACTTTTATCTCGAAAGCCTTTAGAAATATCAATTCATTGTAGGAGTATGCAATTCATAGCATAAATTCTCAGCTTAAGAAGTAGAGTAATGAAGTAATCATTATATATCCATATTGGAAAAATTCAAAGTCTTATAAATCCTTCATAAAGTAATTTGAGTGTATACCCATTTTCGAATATCATGAAATTTCAATAATAGAACTCAACCTTTTTAAATGTCAAAATGTAACAATTTATCAAGTCATGACAACATCAATATTTTTGAGAAAATATCAAGACTCATGGTAACATCTCAAATGTTATATCTCAATATGCTCAATGATTCAATTTCGTCATAAAGAAGCTTTAAGCTTATCATAAATCTCAAAATCATTCCAAAATACCATTTCAACATTATATCTCAAAATCATTCAAAATAAAAATACGAAATTTACAATTATAGATATCAAGACATCTCATGTCTCAAATATATATTCAATAATTCAAATCGTCATTGGGAAGCATAAAGCTTGACACATATCTCAAAATATTATTTGAAAATACCATCTCGACATACGTCCTAAAATCATTCAAAATACCATCTCCTGGTAAAAGTGTGTAATTCACAATGATAATTATTAAATCATATCATGAAAACATTGAGATAATCATATAAATCAAAGTTTATTCATTGAATCATCATAATCTCATAATCTAATTATTTAGACATAATCTCACTTGTAAAATCATGTAAAACCATAATAAAATTAAAGCTTTGGGCACAAGAACGGAAGATTGTTCTTGTTCAAAACCCCACGTACCTTAAGATGGAAGATGAATATGAACTTTCGACTCTAGAACTTTATTCACTAAAATGAAGGGTGCTTCTCGAAGCCCTTAACATGATCAACTCGAATCCCAAATCAATTTGAAATTTCTACGGTTTAATTTAAAGATTTTTAGAGCTAAAATTTGACCTAGGGTTTTCCTCTCTTCCAAAACTTGATGAAAATATAAATTTTATGGTACAAATATGGATTATATGCAAGAATTTTCGTCCAATAAGGGGAATGTGAAATGACCAAAATACCCTTAAAATTCAAATAATGTCAAATCTGTCCTTTGGTGGACTGTTTTGATAGGCTGAAGTAGATCGACCATAACGTTTTACTCCGACAGCCAAATTGGATGAAACTAATTTCATTAGAAAGAGGACTCTTAGAGATTTCCGTTGGTATATAGTATCTCACCCATATAATTATGTACAATGAGTTATGATCATTTGAAGTTGACCCTGAAATTCGCCTGGCTGCAGTAATTTTAATTTCCTGCACGTTTTACTGTTCACAGTTCGATCGGAATGGTCGTAGTTCGATCGGAATGGCCGTAACTCATCGCTCGAGTGTCCGTTTTCGATGATCTACATATCGTTGAAAAGCTTATTCGATACTCTACGCAATGGTAGGTCAACATCTTAGAAATACTACACAGAAAATTTATGGATCGCTCTAAAGCGTAGAACTCGATACATTTCTCATGAAATCTTAACGAAGAAAATTTTTTGGGGTATTACAATCTCCCTCTTAACCCATGGTTGTACCCCCTTCTCAATGTTTATTAATTTTTGTTCTAATGTCCCTAATCTCTTTTGCATGTCAGTTAGAAAGGCCTATGGGACTAGAGCATAACTAGCGAATGATGGCCTATGGGTAAATGTCATTGCAGTAAGAGGTAGGGTTGAAGTCAGAGAAGTACCAGTTGCATCTGTCAAAGTCTGAGGCTCGTATTGGGAAATTTTAGTGGGGGTTTCACCAATATTGGTAAACCCCTGAGTGTCAATACCATGACGTTTGGCTTAAAATACCTCTCGGAGTAAAGTGTCCCCCACCTTTGCTTGTGAAATGGGGTTAGCAAAGTCTTGGATCAAACCCAAATTAGTGGCCCTCTAAATCTGGAAGAACCAATCCATATCCTGGATCTCTAGTACACCCTGATCCAAACATAGTTGCATCAATAGGCACGGGAAGTCTAAGGTGGTGTCCGTGCTCACCGCCCGGTTGTGAATCTCTCGAGCTATAATCTTGGTTGCATCAATATCGTAGCCTCCATAGTGCCTACAACTAGGACTGCTCGATCTGTACTAAGCATATTGTCCCCATTGGTCGGACTCAAACAATAATGCACTAGCATCCACTAAGCCTTAAATTATGAATTAAATTATGCTCATGTTTGTGCTGTTGTATGGGTTTTAAGTTAAAATCTTCTCTGAGTTCCATGAAATTTAGTTAGTATGTGCATTGAATTATAAATATCTCATGTCAGAACCTTTGAATTTGTAAGTTGCATGTTGTAGTTATGATGCCCTATGTGGTTATTTCTCATGTAGAGCAAAAATGCTCCTCAACTGTTTGATAAAATGTCCATAAGAGTAAATTATGCATGGTAACTTAATGTTGTGTTGATAAAGTTGTGACATAAGTTTATCAATTATGCTATCGAGTCCAGGGGTATTTATTACCCGAAATCTAGTTGTTTACTTTGTTACAGTAGTTATAGAATAGTCCTAGCAAAGGTCAAGAACCATAGCACTCAGTCAGTTAACAAAACTTAGTGTACTCAGTTTAGTTCAGTCAGTCAACATGATCAGTGTTAGTTCAGTCAATCTTAGTACAGTATGGTGATTAGTGTCTTTTAGTTTGGAGTAGGATTCAGCACCGAGCGAACCAAGGGATGGGGGCATTCCTGCCAGTTAGGGTTTGACCGTTAGTAGCCATCCCTGAGTTACAGAACTACGTCGCTAGAGTAGGGTAAGTCGTTCTCCTTCCAGACTAGGGTTGAAGTAATCATATATATATTTCATGAGTCTTTCTACTAGATTAGGGTTGACACAAACTTGGTAGTATCCCATGGAAAGTTACTAACAAACTTCCAACTGGGGTCACCATTTGGAACCCAAATCGGTCTATAGAGGGGTATGTTGGTTAGGTAAACACTCCCACCATTACAGTTTTAGTCTCAGTATTCAGTAAAGAACTCATTAAGTTCTAGATAACTATGGCTACCAGTTATCAGTTACACAGCCATCAGAATCCAGTACTCACTTCCAGTATAATCTCAGTTACACGATGTATACCTATATGTACAGTATTACATGTTCAGTATCTTCTGTAATTACAGTTTTGCATGTACTTTTATCCAGTTACTTCATGATTTTCATTCAGTCAGTTATCATCTAATACATATGAAGGCATGTATATCATCCTTACCTCACATAGCATATCAATACATTCCACGTATTGATCACATACTTTCTTTTGCGCTATGATGTCTCATATCATAGGTTTGGATGCTCAGGTTCCTGAACATACTTAGTAGCTCAGCCTATCAGCAGTAGTTAGAGTGGTGAGTCCTCATATTTTGAGGACAGAGTTTAATTATTTCAGCATTTCAGCAGTTCAGTAGTTATTTTAGTTGGAGTTAGTAGGGTGTTTGTCCCATCAACTCCATATTCAGATAGTTAGAGGCTCTTGGACTAACATAGTCGGTTATTCAATTTTCAGATGTTATTATTAGTTATACTAAGTTATTATTTCAGTATTTTATGAACCTTATAGCATTATCAGATTTCTTCTACATATATATTCCAATATTATATTCAGTGCTTGCAGCAGGTACTAGTCATGGGTTAGCTTATGGTCCTTTAGGGTCGTCAGCACCATGTGATGCCTAGGGTATACTCTCAGGGTGTTACAACTAATCACCATCTAAGTCTCTACTCCTATCTCTGTATCTATCATTATAATAGTTTCGACCTTGATTCCCTTGCCCTTGGGCTCGAAAATTCGCCAATCTCCGATCAAGATACTTTGACTCTTCTTCAGATTCAATTTTGAGTGGTTTGGAACTAGACCCTTAAGACACTACTGCATTCACCTTCTCAACACTCATTGATCCATATTGTTTTGTAAGCATAGTAATATCTTTACAAAGTTGTGCCACCTCTTGTGCTACCATATCATTTTTTGCATCATAGGTATTTGTTGCTCCAATAGCATATGTACCACCTGCATATTTTGAATCTCTATTATACCAACCCGTATTGGTCATAGAGATATCATCCAGCATTTTCTACACAGTATCATAACTAAGATGCATAAATGTTCTTCTCGAAATAGTATCTACCACAACTCTCGAAATGTCATTTAGTATTCTACAGAAGATTTTTGATAAGTTAGATCCTCTGATTCTATGGTTTGTTACAATGCTCTAATTCTTTTGGAATCTAAACCATACCTCATACATAGATTTTGCAGGTAACTCTCTAAAATTATAAATTTTATCCTTCAATAATAGCATCCGTGCAGGAGGGAATAATCAACTCAGAAACTATATCTTTAACTCATGCCAAGTTGTGATAGATACTTTTGGAAGTTCCCCTAACCATAGTGTTGCTTCTCCTAATAAAGAAAATAGGAACAATCTCAATCTCAATGATTCCTGATCAACCCCTGGAACAATATAAGATATGCAGATCCCGAGAAAACTTGTAAAGTGCATGTTTGCATTATCCTTCGCTGCACCTAAAAATACACCCTTCAGATTCAACAATTGGATCATAGCATTAGTAATATCAAACTTCATATTAGGGGCTAAAGTGGGAGGAATAATGGTTCTAGACTTAGTTGGCTCAACATAAACCTGATCTTCATCGTCCTCTTCATATGGGTGTAGGTGTTGATATTCCAGAATAAATGGAGCTCTACCTCTCTAAACTCGACGATCAACAACATGTCTAGGCCTGACTAGTCCACCTTGTTGATCTAACTCTGTATCTATAGTAAGTCTAGCCTCTTCAGCTTCTTAGGTTATGTTTGTAAGTCTGCAATATTATGTGGATAAAATGGAACACATGGGGGTGCCGCATTTGTATCCACAAGTGGGGGATCTTGAACCCCATCTCGAACTTGTCTTGACATCCTTCTCGGTGTTTGAAGGATTTTTTTTGGTTCTGGATCAAAAGGGAGTAACGGATTGAATCTACTCTTGGTACATGGTATACACCGGCGTATGCCAACTCAAAAATAGAAAATAAAAACTCATGAACTTCTCCAATTCAATTTACTACTCAAATAGTAATTTCCTAGAAATTGCGCCGAAATTTGATGTCGCCCAAAATACACTTCAATTAGAAATATAATGCAGTCGATTGCTAATATAATAACCCAACTATGTTGGGGTCTATCCCACAGGGAAAGTGTGAACAGTTTCTTAAATTTAATGTTATCCACAAGTAGTACAGGAAAGTAAATGGGTGAATTTTTGTATCAATTGTAAGTAGTAATCAAATCTTGAGTGCTTTTGAGTTGTAGACAATATGAGACGAACACTAGGCTTGTGTTCCCCTAGGCTTCTCAACTTCATAAATTTTGCGCGATTAACCCAACTATTCTTTTATTTTACATGACAAGTCTACAAGATAGGTATTATCATCCGACTTGTGGGAGCAAAGATAAATCACACCCTTTACCAATTAAGTCTCAGGGCGTCGCCTTATTTCTCCTTTCTACGACCTCAGTTCACTATCACCTTTTAGAATCAAGTGATTGGCTGAGATGGCGTGGACTAAAAGGTGGAGGTGAATCCCAAATCACTATACTAATCTTCCTTTCCCAATCACAAACTCCCTTTTAGGGATGGATCCGAATACAGGCTATCTCAAGCTAATGCAGCTACTTGAGATTAATTATCATGAAGAAGATTAAGATACATGCAGAAAACCTAGAATAGATGAGTCTCACAAGGGTTCCCATAACCCTAGTTATAGATATTATCCGCTCGTTGTTGCAATAAACCATGATTATCTTTGAAGAACACATACAAACAATTGCACAAGAATAAGATAAACAAACTCCGAAGTCTGTAATTGAATAAACCCTAAAATCTCAAAAATAATTTTAAAAGTATTGTTATAAGATGTAAAAGTGAATAATCTAATAAAAGATAAAACCCAGGGTATTTATAGCATATCAAAATAACATAAAAAGCGTAATAAAAATAGGAAAGGTTAAGTTATGTCGGTAGTTGGTATGACTCATTATTTACTCGTACCAGCATCGTATGAGTCATACACTACCTACTTGTATCCTTTCCAGTGTTTGATCTCCCAAGGTCTCAACTTTCTGTTCAACATACGACTTTTGCTTATGAATTATACCTGAGTGTACGACTCGTGTCTTTCACTCATATCCACCAAGGACTTTTGTCTTTCCAAAAATTAAACACTAGTTTGAGTACGACTTCCCTATATGAATCGTACTCAAACTTCTAACTCGTATACTTCTGAGACTTCAAGTTTTGGATGGTAGATTAGGTACTATTATGCTTACAACATCTTTGTATGAATTGTATCCTAGCTTACAACTTGGATACTTGAGTCAGATTTTCCTTATACTTAGCTCTTCGGGTTGGATTCTGGTTCTATTATTTATGCGATCAACATACGAGTCATATCATATGTTTACGACTCATAGGTTGACTTGTATCTTGATCAGAGGTTGTCTTTTAGGTCATTTTCTTCTCTTTTAATTCAAACAATGTTGTAGACCTATTTTACCTGCAATATACACTAAAGTGCATCGTATCTAAAAAATACCCTAAGTTCATGCATAAATTCATGGTTTTAAGCATAGAAAATGCCATCTTTCTACTCCATATAAAAACCCTCAACTTATACTTTTGCATGTCCTCAGGCAAATAAAACCAAATAACTACTTTCTAGCATAGAGACGATGCTTAAACAGGAAGATCTCAAGAAACCCATGGCAGTGATTTTGAACTCAATATTACTCTTTTAGTTCCCCTCCTAATTTAACTTTTAAACTCATATTGCATATAACAATTTAGCACACGTAGAAACACAAAAGAATCCAATGATGGATTTATATTAGAAATAAACACTTAGACATAGACACAAAATTCATTCATCAAACAATCTAGCAACCTCGTAGCATAACCCATATGCACTCACAGTCAAGGAAGTATCCTTCACTCTTCATTTAGATAAATCAATCAATTCAGGGATATCACAAATAAATCTCTCACTGAAAAAGAAGTTTCACCGGTGCACACAAAATACCATAGGATTGCCCTTATGCTCTTTTCCTAAGTTGTCAGACTGCCACGGTAAAATAACTATTGGACTTTATTCAGCTTGTAATGTAGGCTCATGGATGGTATGATATTTTTTAAGATTCATTTAGTAGCTAAGACTCCTGGACACTACCTCTTCTTTGTGTCCATTTACTTTTCACCTCTTCTAATATTTTTACCCTAATATCTCCCTTTTTCTTTTAAGCATATTCTAATTAGGCCAGGTGCGGTTTTCTAGAATTTATTATTCCTTTTCTTTTTTATTTTACTATTCATTGCAACTTTTCTTTTCACCACACCTGTTCAAGTTTCAACTATTTTTATTTAACCCGCTTTCTTTATACTTATTCTCTATCACGCACCCCTATAATATCCACCTACAACTTAGGCGATTTAGCTGAGTTAAGGTGAATAGTGACCACAGGAGGACCAGGTCCAAACAGATTCATTGTAAGTTAAATGGGAAGGTGATATGTCTAACCAAAAAATTGGTCTATAATGGCTCAAATATTTGGATCAAAGGGATTTATTCATTTTGTTAGGGCATTTTAGGCCCAAATGGACTCACACAAATAGGGCCTATGATCACCTCTTACCTATCTATCCTAGACCTAGGTAAAAGTAACCAGCTAAGTTCTAAATTTCAACACACTAGGAGCTCAGTAGACCTCACACGTACTTGCATATGGTTACACTATTATGTACTATTTATCCAACTATACAATTGTTTTATCCCTAACTGTTCTGTCTAG
The DNA here is from genome assembly GCA_030864215.1 of Capsicum pubescens. Classification (NCBI taxonomy): domain Eukaryota; kingdom Viridiplantae; phylum Streptophyta; class Magnoliopsida; order Solanales; family Solanaceae; genus Capsicum; species Capsicum pubescens. Next base: position 213,154,833 of record CM061546.1, read on the forward strand.
AATTTTGATGCCATTATCAAATTCTCAACAGTACCTCACATAGGTATACAAATCACATAATTAATTTAAAAAAATTCTTAGGGGGCTCAACTTTTTCGTCATAATTTTAGCTCAACCACATATCAAATCAGCAGTGTTTTAATACTAATAAATCAAAAATCAACAAAAAAGTCAAAATCTTTCATTAATATTGAAATTTTTCAAAACACTCCAAAATCATAATAAAAAATAATCTGTTTCCATAGGCGCGCTGATTTACTCCTTATCTCAACTACCTACATCAAACCTGCAAGTCATAACAGACTTTTAGTCGTAGGTACTTATACATTTTAGCTACTCTCAGATTTTTTGGAATAACCCCAACCCCCAACTAAAATTGTTGCACTGTCCCTTGTGCTATAAAAAATAAATGGACTAAGGATAGAGGTCGTACCTAGGCCTTCAAGGCACTGGCATATCAATATTAGGATGTGGAACCTCAGATTAGGTCCCACTCTCTGCATCCATTATCCCATTAGTCGAGACTACATAAACAAAAGTAAAGGGCACAATATTTACCCCTGCAGCATCAACAACTAGATCTCTCGATCCTCCTGCTTCCTTGGCCATCTCTTGGACCTGTGTCTATCGGTACGACTCATCCTGAATACTCCTATGCCTGGCCTTCTTCCTATCTTCTTAATATTTTTTTTTATTTCTTTTACTTTCTCTTCTTTGTTCTTCTATCTCCTCAATTGGTGCATTAGCCAAGTATTCCCAAATATTAGGCACATGGATAGTAGGAATAACTATCTTTTCAACAGGCTCAACAACCACCGGTCTCTCATAAAGCACCAAGACCATTTTCTTGATTTTTGCAAACTCAGATATGATATCAGCAATATTGGGCGTATTTTCTTTGCTCAAATATCGAGTGATCCTCAACTCAAAAGCATCTAGATGCCCTTTGACTCACCTATCCTGGCCCTCAAATTGCTTGGCCAATAACTTTTTAACTCCACCTTACATGTGACCTACCTTAGCATCAGCATAGATAATTTGGCCACAACCTCAGTCCATGCTACTTGTGAGATCATCATAATGTTGGGAGGCATACCCCATGTCCTAGGTGGCACAAACTGGATTAGTGATAGGGCAATAGAATTACTCGATGCATTAGTATGAGAGAACTATGTTTGTGATTCTACCTCAGTTGCAGTAGGGATATCAGTCTAATCATCCTGAAGGAACAATCCTACAAAAATATATGTTGCCTATCTCATCGGTCAGGCCAAAGGGTTGTCCATGTCTCTAATCAGGATAATGTCAAATGTCCTCCTAGATTTGATCATTTTATCTATCCCAGGGATTTATAGAACTTCTTCATCCAGGCATATGTGTGTATAATACATAGGTAGGATAGTAATGCCTTTTGACTCCCAATTTCCCTATCCATCAACTCTAGGGATAGGAATTCAGTGATATCAAACTCATAACCAACCATGAAGCCAGCTATCATAGCTACTCAGACTGGGCTCAAAATATTATCACCAATAGTAGGACACAAATGGTGTCGAACTAGTGTCCACTAAGCTTTCCCCTTAAAGTTGAGGGTACTCTTCTTTATTGTAATACCCCGAGAATCCCAACCGATAGTAGAACCATTCTTCAAGATCATGAGAAATAAATCTTATTGATTTGGTAGTTTTATGATCAAATTTTATGTATATTAATGTCTTAAACACGTCCTAGCTATTAGACGAATCAAAACATCCCTTACCGATTGAATTCTTTAGAAGGATTTTGGTATAGTCAACTTCAAATGAGTATATCTTTTGTTATACTACAAATTTTTAATATCATGCACCTCAAACAGATAGATAATTGAATTATCTTTCCAATAATACCAATTTTTCCAAAATCCTGTGTCGGAGTAAAAAGTTATGGTCGTTTTACTGAGACCTGTACGAGTTGCCCAGGAGCGACGGGCAAGCTGAAGGACCATCGCTTTGGCCATTGCAACTGAAGAAGTAAGGCCATTTTTTGGCCCAAAAATGATGGTTGGAGTGACGGTTAGTCACCAGAGTGATGGTCCACCACTCAGACCATCAGTTTTGTTCGAAACAGCGCTGAAACACCGTTTTAAAGGGATTTTTGGGTCTTTTTCCACCCTATTTAACACCTAATCAGGTCAAATCAAAGCACATAACTCCTTATTCATCCATAACATCAAAATTAGGATTTATTTAAAGATCAAAATCCAAGAACAAGATTCAAACCCTTCTTTACGAAACTAAGAAATTGAAGTTCTTCAAGTTCAAGAACCATCAAGAAAACATCAAGATCCGTGTTTCCCAATCCAAGAACGTTCAAGAAATGTTTGTTATCTTTTAAGATTCAAGATTTTGAGGTATGTTAAGAGTCGATTCTTGGGCTCCTTCCACCAAAGAAGATCAAGAACCCTTTTCAAAATTATAAGGTTTACGTATTTATGAGATTCCATGATTTATGTGTATTTGAGTTCATGATTTTTTATTGTTGAGTTTTAATTCATGATTTAGACTACCAATTTCAAGAGTTGATTCTATTAAGTGATGAATATTATGATGTTCATGATAAACCCTCTTCTAGTTGCATGATATTGATGTATTCATGATAATTAAGTATAGAATCTATGGTAAAACCAAAGAGAATAGTACCTTTTTAGTATGTCAAGCATAAAATCCCTAATTATGTGATAACTAGTGCATGCCAAACGTTTGTTGGAATGCCTTAGTGAATGTATTATGATAATCTGCATGCATTCTTATCCATATGTATTCCTTATTGGACAAATATGAGATATTAATATGCATTCCCTATACATTTACATGTTTATGTCATTCAAGTGGTTGGCAAGATATCGTATTGATTCTATTGTGAATGAAAGTCTATTGTCATGATATTCAAGTGTGGTCCTGTCTTATTTACTTTATGTTATCGAGTCCTGGGGGTATTTATACTCGAAATCCTTAGCTACTTGTCTAGAGCCGAATCAGTCTCAAGATAAAACTTAGTCATGCTATGATCAGTAGATTTCACTTAGTGAAAAAAGTTACAAAAACTCAGTATTCACAGTATTCAGCCTTATCCATCTCATTACTCAGTTTAGACCTCAGTAGTATTCAACACTCAGTTCAAATTTTAGTAAAGCTCAGTAAGTTATAGAACTCAATAGTATTCAGTCAGATAACAAGATTCAATAGTATTCCATCAGTCTTCGGAATCAAGTGAACTCAGCTTAACTCAGTTACCAAGGATGATCAGTTACCGATTAATCTCATTCTAAGTTTAGTTAAGAATCAGTTCATAGTCTTTCAGTTTAGAGTAGTAACTAGCACCAAGTGAGTACAGGGATGACGTCTTCCCCATTATAGAGGAAGAGTCATTAGTAACATTCCCTAAACTCCAGAATTGTGTATCCAGCGCAGTATCAGGATTCACCCGTTAGATTAAGGCTTGACTATCATATTGCCTTAGGCTTGACTTCCTGTTCAGGGTCACCCGTTAGAGAGGCTTGACCATAGCAGAGGTCTTTACTCGGGGCATGTTACTGACACCCTTCCATCTAGGGTTATTGCTTAGACCTGACTAGTTCAGATTTGGGGCATGTCGGTTAAGTGAGAACTCCCATAGTTGTTTTTGTATCAGTCTTCAGACTAGAACTAAGAAATTAGGACTATTAGATACAGTCACCTATCTCAGTAAGGAACTTATATAGTTCCATAGATTCATGGACCACCCACTAGATAGGCCTGGTCTCATACAAAGTTAATCAATATCAATACTAATAGATCCAGAGATCACCCGTTAGATAATCCTGATCTAAACCTCAGTCTATCATTTCTATTATTAAAATATTCAGAGATCATCTGCTAGATAGGTCTGATCTCAGATGCAATCATTCCTTACCATTATTAGTAGATTCAGAGATCATCCTTTAGAGAGGTTTGATCTCAGATTTAGTCAGTCGATAGTAGCAAGTTCAGAACTCAGTTATTGATATAAGTGGATTCGGTTATTTAGTATTCCAAAGTTATTAAAATCATATATCAATATTAGTATACCCAGTCATCAGTAAGTCAGTATTCAGAGTTCATATTCAGTTTTACTGCGATTCCAGTTTTGGTTTATGCGTTTACACATATATCTCCATTCAGTATTCTCATGTTATTCAGTTAAGTAATGTTCATGCATAAGCCCTTGCATTCATCCTTACCTCATATAGCATACCAGTACATTCAAAGTACTAACACATACTTTCCTGTGCTATGGTGTTTTATACCATAGGTTCAGATGTACGGGATCCAGAGCACCCATAGTCGTCTAGACTCAGTCAGTTGCAGTAGACATAGCAGTGAGTCCTCTTTATTCGAGGATGATCCATATTTTATTATTGCATTAGATTTGGTTTATTTTCAGCAAATGGAGTTAGTTGGGGACATGTCCCATCAACTCCACAGTTCAGATAGTTTAGAGGCTTTTCGGACAGATGTATCAGTATTCAGTTTTCAGTTTTGAGAATTTTAGATGTTTGAACCTTATGGTAAGTTTCCACCAGTTTTCTACATTTATTTTAGTATATTATGTAGTGCTTAGTTATAGGTACCAGCAGAGGGTTATCTTGTGGTACTTCAGGATCATGAGCACCATGTGGCATTTCGGTTCCAGAAAATCAAGTCGTTACAAACTTGGTATCAGAGCCTAAGGTTCAATAGTGTCCTAGGAAGTCTGAAAATCCACATCTAGTAAAGTATTGTACATGGGTTTGTTGCGTGCCACACTTATGTACATGAGTCTATAAGATGTTTTAGGAATAATTTCCCTTCTTCCAGTATTCACATCATGCGAGTGAGCATGATCTAGAGTTGAACTCCCAGTCTAATCGATTTCCTCCTTTCATTTAAAGAATATGCCTCCTCGCAGAGATAATTCCCATATGATTGATAACCAGCCACCTCAGCCCGTAGATCCTCCAAATGAGAAAGTGTCATATGAAGAGTTTCAGGAAGCTTTTCAGGTGCTAGCCCAAGCTGTGATGACTAATGTTCAGGTGAATCGTCAGGCTGCTGCCCCACCTCAGTAAGATGGGGATTCAGCCACAGCTAGGTTTAGAAATTTCATGAGAATGAACTCGCCAAAATTCTTTGGGTCAGTAGTAGGTGAGGACCCACAACTTTATCTTGAGGAGGTGAAGAAGATCACCCAGATTATACATGTTTATAAGGAGGAGAGTATTGAGTTAGCATACTATAGGCTGAAAGATATTGCTCATGATTGGGTAGTGATGTGGAAGAAGAGTAGAGGGGAGGATGCAGCTCCCATGACTTGGCAGGAGTTTCAGGATGCCATTCTAGATAAGTTTTTCCCGCTAGAGATAAGAAAAGCTAAGGTAGAAGAGTTTATGAACCTTAGACAAGGCTTTATGATAGTGAAAGAGTATTGTCTTAAGTTCAACTAGTTAGCTAAGCATGCTTCTGACTTGATAGTTGACTCTAGAGCTAGCATGAGTAAGTTTGTGACTGGTGTATCCGGGTTGGTATTGAAGGAGTGTATAACAGCTATGCTTAATAGAGACATGGATCTTTCTAGGTTAATGATGCATGCTCAGTAGATAGAGTCAGATAAATCTAAGGAGAGAGAGATCTAATAAGAGATCTAGAGAAGGTAGTTATATCTTTTCTCAGACAGGTCAAAGGGTAGTGGTCGTTCTTAGCATAGTCAAAAAATTTTAGTCCCAACTCCATCCTCAGCCAGTGTACCCGCACCAAAGTTTGGGGATGTCAGTCAGGATGGGCACCAGGTTCCAAAACCTAGGGTAGTGCAAGAAATGTTCGTACCTATTCACTTTGTGGAGAATGTGGAAAGAATCACCTAGGTGTGTGCAGAGATAACAATCAGGTATGTTTTGGATATGGTAAGCCAGGCCACAGAATGCGAGAATGTAGAGTGCTAGATTAGAGAGGTAGAGAATTGCATCAGCAGGGTACCACTTCTGGTGCCAGTAGTGGTCAGCGTCAGAACAGACTCTATGCACTTCAGACTCACCATGATTAGGAAAGATTCCCTGATATAGATTCTGGTACGTTATGAGTCCTTCATCTTTATGATATGCATCCTTAAATCCTTTTCTCCCAATTTGAGCTTAAGTTTTCAACATAAGTTAGTTAGTAAATCTAACAAGTTAGTTTAGTAGTCAGACAGTCAGATCTATGCTGATTGTTTTCTTATCTTTCCATCCAGTCATGCTATTAGAAATCTCAGGAAGATAACTATTCCAAGATAGAGTATCCTAGTAGTTGTGAGTATAGCTCAGTTCACATATTATGCATTAGTTTCAAATCTTAGATGATCAATCATGAAACAGTTCATAGGTTCCTCGTGCACTACCCCAGTATTTCAGTGAAACATTCTTAGAGGTACATAGTGTCCCAAGGGGGAGATACCCTATAAGTCCCCGATGTTTTCCATTCCTTAAACCATTTATTTTTATGCTCAGATCCTCATTAAAAGCTTTGCATCAGATATCATTACATAGTCAGTCATGCTTTTAAGATTCAGTTCAGTCAGACATTCATGCATTAGATATGCATGTTCAGTAGAAGAAGCTCAGCTTATCAGATATTTCAGAAAGGCTTACATGAAAATAATTCAGGCACATATCCGTGCATCAGATATGCATGCTCAGTATAAGAAATCAGAATATCAGTAGTTCCAGTCGTATGGTCATGTTTCAGATGCTCATGTCCAGTAAGTAAGTTCAGCCTGCTAGTATTCTCAGCCTAACCAACCTCATTCGTGGACAAATATTCCTAAGAGGGAGATATTGTAATACCCCGAGAATCCCAACCGTTAGTAGAACCATGCTTCAAGGTCATGAGAAATAAATCTTAGTGATTTGGTAGTTTTATAATCAAGTTTGATGTATATTAATTCCTTAAATACGTCCTAGCTATTAGACGAATCAAAACATCCCATTCTTAAGAAGGATTTTGGTATGGTCAACTTCAAACGAGCATATATTTTGTTAAACTATGAATTTTTTATATCATACACCTCCAAAAGAGATATAATTGAATTATCTTTTCAACAATACCAATTTTTCCAAAATTCTATATCGGAGTAAAAAGTTATGGCTATTTTATTGAGACCTGTCTTAGCTGCCCCGGAGCGACGAACAAGCTAACTGACTGTCAAGTCAGTGATGGGCCATTGCTTTGGCCGTTGCAAATGAAGTAGTAAGGCTATTTTCTAGCCCAAAAATAATGGTTGGAGTGATGGAACGTCACCAGAGTGATGGTCCATCACTCAGACCATTAGTTTTGTCCGAAACAGCGCTGAAACACCATTTTAAAAAGGATTATTGGGTCTTTTTCCACCCTATTTAACACCCAATCATGTCAAATCAAAGCACATAACTCCTCATTCATCCATAACATCAAAATTAGGGTTTCTTTCAAGATTAAAACCCAAGAACAAGATTCAAACCCAAGAACAAGATTCAAACCCTTCTTCAAGAAACTAAGAAATTCAAGTTCTCCAAGTTCAAGAACCATCAAGAAAACATCAATATCCGTCTTTCCCAATCCAAGAACATTCTAGAAACGTTAGTTATTTTTCAAGATTCAATCTTTTGATGTATGTTAGGTGTTGATTCTTGGGCTCCTTCCACACAAGAAATTCAAGAACCCTTTTAAAAATTTTAAGGTTTACGTATTTATGAGATGTCATGATTTAAGTGTATTAGAGTTGATTATTTTGTATTGTTGAGTTTTAATTCATGATTTAGACTACCAATTTCAAGAATTGATTCTAGTATGTCATGAATAGTATGATGTTCATGATAAACCCTCTCCAGGTTGCATGATATTGATGTATTCATGATAATTAAGTATAGAATCTATGGTATAACCAAAGCATGTTCCCCATATGTTTGATAGAATACTTAAGTAAAGAGATTAGCTCCTTTTTAGTATGTTAAGCATGAAATCCCCAATTATGTGATAACTAGTGCATACCAAACTTTTGTTGGAATGCCTTAGTGAATGTATTATGATAGGCTACATGTATTCTTATCCATGTGTATTCCTTATTGGACAACTACGAGATATTAGTAAATTGTACCTATACATTTACATGTTTATTACATTCAAGTTGTTGATGAGATATCGTATTGATTATGTTGTGAATGAAAGTCTATTGTCATGATATTCAAGTGTGGTCCTGTCTTATTTAATCTATGCTATCGAGTCTTGAGGTTATTTATACCCAAAAACTTAGATGCTTGTGTAGAGCCGAGTTAGTCTCAAGATAAAACTCAGTCATGCTATGATCAGTAGAATTCAGTTAGTGACAGAAGTTAAGAAAACTTAGTAATCTCAGTATTCAGCCTAATCCATCTCAGTACACAGCTCAGACCTCAGTAGTATTCAGCATTTAGTTTAGATTTCAGTAAATCTCTGTAAGTTACAAAACTCAATAGTATTCAGTCAGATAAGGAGATTCAGTAGTATTCCGTCAGTCTTTGGAATCAAGTGATCTCAACTTAACTCAGTTACCCAGTATGATCAGTAACATATTTAGCTCAGTCTAAGTACAATTAAGAATTAGTTCAGAGTCCTTCAGTTGGGACTAGTAACTAGCACCGAGCGAGTGCAGGAATGAAAACTTCACTGTTAGAGAGGAAGAGTCATTAGTAACAATTCTTAAAATCCTAAATTGCGTAGACAACGCAGGACCAGGAGCACCCGTTAGATTAAGTCTTGACTAACATATTTCCTTAGGCTTGACTTCTTATTCAGGGTCCTCCGTTAGAGAGGCTTGACCATAACAGAGGTCTTTACCCATGTCACAGTATTGACACCCTTCCAGCTGGGGTTACAGGTCGGACCCCACTAGTTCAGATTTGGGGCATGTTGGTTAAGTGAGAACTCCCACAGTTGCAGATTCAGTATCAATCTTCAGAGTAGAACTCAAAAATTAGGATTGTCAGATACAGTCACCTATCTCAATAAGGAACTTATATAGTTCCATAAATTCATGTACCACCCACTAGATAGGCCATGTATCACATAAAGTTAATCAGTATTAGTACTAATAGATCCAGAGATCACCCATTAGATAGGCCTGATCTCAAACTCAGTCTATCATTTCTATTATTAAAAGATTCAGAGATCTTCCGCTAGATAGGTCTGATCTCAGATACAATTATTCCTTACCATTATTAGTAGATTCAGAGATCATCCGTTAGAGAGGTTTGATCTCAGATTTAGTCAGTCGATAGTAGCAAGATCAGAACTCAGTTATTGATATGAGTAGATTCAGTTATTCAGTATTCGTAAGTTAGTAAACTCAGATATCATTATTAGTAGACCCAGTCATCAGTAAGTCAGTATTCAGAAACCAGTATTCAGAGTTCGTATTCAGTGTTACTGCGATTGCAGTTTTGGTTTATGCATTCATGCATATATCTCCATTTAGTATTCTTATGTTATTCAGTTAAGTAATGTTCATGCATAAGCCCTTGCATTCATCCTTACCTTATCTAGCATACTAGTATATTCAAAGTACTGACGCATACTTTGTTGTGCTATGGTGTCTTATACCATAGGTTCAGACGTACGGGATCCAGAGCACCCATAGTGTTCCAGACTCAGCCAACAGCAGTAGATGTAGAAGTGAGTCATCTTCATTCGAGGATGATCCATATTTTATTATTGCATTAGATTCAGTTTATTTTCAGCAGATGGAGTTAGTTGGGACATGTCCCATCAACTCACTAGTTCAGACAGTTTAGAGGCTTTTCAGACAGATATATCAGTATTCAGTTTGTAGTTTTGAGTATTTTAGATATTTTGAACCTTATGGAAAGTTTCCACCAGTTTTTCGCAGTTATTGCAGTATATTATACAGTGCTTAGTTATAGGTAGCAGTAGAGGGTTAGTTTGTGGTCCTTCAGGATCATGAACACCATGTGGCATTTCGATTTGAGAAAATCAGGGCGTTACATTTATCTACTGCGAGACGACTCCGAGGCCTCCTACAACCCAAATAGCATTCACACTATTTGAAACTATCTTCTCTGCAATCCATATAAAAATCACCATCTTATCCTCAAAACCCAATTTTCGCTAAGTTATATTTCTCATCTCTGCCATCCTGTAATCCATCTCTATTGTGTTGACCATAGCTCGATACTCTGGTCCATATAAGAATCTCCAGATAGTGTCGGGAGAGATAACTACCTGAACACTATGAATCACAAGGGAAGTGATAGTCTTACCTCCCTTCCACAACTGTCCCTAAGGGTATTTTCTCTAATGATCACCTTTATATGTTGCATAAAACTAATGAATGAGGACCTCACTATATATTTAGGGTGCTGGTTTCATCCACTCAAATTCATACTATCAGAAGTGCTCTTTAAAACTCAGTAACTCAGACATCCCAGTAATAGTCAATCTCCGCTCCAGATAAAGCACTCTTTTTATTTTGCCACCAGGGAGTCAGAAAATCCCACTATTTTATATATTTTGCATATTGGGGGTATCCCAATCATTAAACAGTAGGCACCGGTGTAGTGGTCAGTGCAAGTGGGGGGAGGGGGGTTCCTGTTTTTCTGTCGGTGTCACATCCACCTCTTCTGAACCCTAAGCTTATTTAGAACTTTCTTCTGCTAAACTAGATTTAACCTCATCATCATCATTTCCAGTAGGTTTAGGTGTGTGGGGAGGAGATGTAGTGGGATTATTCCTCATCGAGCCTTTTGGAGATGAGTCTGATTCTTGAGGAACCAACTTCTTCCCCTTTTATTTCTTAGCTGTCATCCCTTTTTGTAAAGCTTTCTTCATGGTGGTTCCTTCATCCACTTCACCACTACTAGCGGATGATATCTCATACTCTTAATCACTTGATTCCACACTAGCATCTGGTGTTTCTTTATTATTTTTCTTAATAGCTTGTTTGGATGAGGAAATGTTTATTTGGTGGAATTCTTATAGTAAATGTAAACTCATTAGTAAATAAGTAAAGAAAATAAAAGAAAATAAAAAAATTTAAAAATACAGTTCAATGTGCTTGTTTTGCTTAGGGTACTAGTGGTGTGTACTGTCCATATCGACAAAGTACGACTCGAATGCATGAGTCATATCATATATAGTACATGCTCTTTGTTCACTGGTCATAATATGACTCCTCCTAACCAGTCGTACCGGTAGGGTACGACTTATTACCAACAGTCACAAATAGATTAGAAATATTTATTCTAATTTAAATCATCCCAGGTAGGTATGACTAAAAGAGTACGAATCGTATGGTCTGGGTACAACTCTTATGATCGAGTGGTATCTATTCCAGAACCTTAAATTTGTTAAGCTTCCATGTTGTCAGTGAATAGAAATCCTATTACAACTCTCATACCGGTGGGTACGAGTCGTAAGGGTCTCATATCCACTGCAACATCAAAGTCCAACTTTAAAGTTTGACTCCAATGCAATTTCCCAAAAATATCCACTAATTTTTTCAACCATTTCAATTATGTTAACCCACACAGTCATACTGAAACCATTTCCGAAACCTAATTCTAACCCAATTTTCAATTTCAAACAAGAACACTTAAGTTAGGTTACTAACAAATAAATATTTGCATAAATCCTACGCAACAAAGTTTATAGTAGCAACCATAACTCATTCCAACTTCAAAAGGAAATAAAATAGGTTTGAAAAATGCACTTGGTGTTTGAAAGATATAGCATTCTCTTATTCTAAGTTATAATTGTTCTCAAATTCGAATTTCAATCAAGAAATTAAGCAATTCAAAGTTTGTGGTAGTTTAATCATGTTGATTTCAAGTGATTTTGTGGATTGAATGTTGGAAATATATTTAAATATGTTGTGGGTACGAGTTAGTACAAATGGGTGCCTGATCGGGTGCCCTTTTTCTTTTTAATCGAAGAATTGGGTAGGGTTAACCTGTGATCTAGCCTAGTAAGAATGGGATTGAGTTTTTGATAAGACTCGTACCCAGTCTTACGTGTCATTTATTTGAATCGTATAGACCTAAACCTTACATGGATTCTGGAGTGGGTATGACTCAAAGTGACGAATTATACCTAGCGGGTATGACTCGTTCTAAGATATGTATCCATTCCAGAAACTATTACCTGATTTTATTTTTTCTCCTTGGTAAATACAACTCCTACTCATGAGTAGTACCATATTGATACGACTCGTAAAGAGTCTGTAGGACTGCTTTTCTACAACTTCCCAGGGTATTTTCTTATTTCCTTAGCCCTGTACATTTAACAAACATATTACCCTATAACTGAATAAGTACAAAAAAACATGGGTTGCCTCGCACTTAGTGCTTGATTTAACATCGTGGCACAATGTGGTAAGTTGATACTCATATTTCAACAACTAGCCTGATAGGATGCCTCCTATGCAGTGCTTGATTTAAAGTCGTGGCATGATGCAATTACCTTGACTACCGAGTCTTCGTCAAGGTTAATTTAAGCTACATCATTCAAGTCTTCTATATTTCCCAAGTAGTGCTTCACTCTTTGACCATTTACCTTGAACGGGGGTTCACTATCCCTCTTCAATTATAAAGACTCTAAGGATGGACTCTTATCATCGTGAATGGACGATACCACCTTGACCTTAGATTACTAGGAAACAAATGAAGTTTGGAATTTAGAATAGTACTTGGTCACCCTTTTTGAATACCCTCTTCTAAATCTTTCAGTCCTGATGCAACTTCATCTTTTATTTGTCAAGTTCTAAGCATTCAAATGCTGAGAGCTAGAATTCATCACACTCATTGATGTTATTCAACCTTGACTTGGCCTTACACTCCTGATTCAGCTTCTTCAGCGCCTATAGCTCCTTATGTTCAAGCTTGATTGTTTAGTGGAAAGACATTCCATACACCAACTGATAAGGTGGGGCACCTATGTATTTTTTATATGTTGTGCGGTAAGACGACAATGAATCATCTAACTTTATTTCCCAATCATTCTTGTTGGCATTCACAATCTTTTCCAATATGGACTTGATTTCTCTATTGGACACTTAAACTTGTCTACTAGTCTGCAGATAATAGGGTGTTTCCACCGTGTGCTTAACTCCATAATTCGCAAGCAGACTCTTGAATAGATGATTGCAGAAATGTAATCCTCCACCACAAATAATAACCTGTGGCAAGCCAAATTGAGAAATAATGTTCTTTCTTAAGAATATAGTGACACTACATGCCTCATAGTTAGGAAGCACAAACAGTTTCACCCACTTCAAAACATAGTCTATAGCCACAAGTATGTATTTCATGCCAAATGAACTCACGAAAGGTCCTATGAAATCTATGCCCCATACATCAAACACTTCTAATTTTCCTATATAATAATTCACAATAAGGAGTGAAAGCAGGCTGCTCATGGTCGACATGCCTTCTTCAACTGCTTTAATAGTGATTTTACTATATTACCCCTAAGCAATTATTATAGGTCATTTAAGTATTAAAAAATTAATAATATTTAATTTTAAAAAGGGTAAAATAGACATAAAATGATAAATTAATTTTCAATGTTTTAAATTAACTTGATGTCTTATATGAGACCACTTAAAGAAAAATTCACAAGTTTTTCTATAATAATATTACTATGTCACTTCTAATTAGTAGTAGTGATTTTACTATATTGCCCCTAAGTAATTATTATAAGACATTTAAGTATTAAAAAAATAATAATATTTAATAAAAATGATAAAATAGACATAAAATGATAAATTAATTTTTGATGTTTTTAATTAACTTGACGTCTTATATGGAACAACTTTAAAAAACTAACAAGTATTTTTTATAATAACTTTACTATGTCACTTCAATTAGTAGAATAGAATAAAAATATTATAAATCACAATAATTATAAACTTAAATTATTTTAAAAAATATAACTGACTATCAATGTCACTAATGTTTGAACAACATAAAATATTGTTATACAAAATTCATCAATCTAAATATAATAATATATTACTAACTTAGAATTTATCAACCAAACAAATGAATATTTAAATTAAATGATAGAATTATACATAACATAGAATTTTTAAGGATCAACATTGGGTCGTACATTGCACGACGTAGACAACTAGTTCTAAGATAGAGGTCATAGGTAGTTGATACCCTCTAGAAAGAGTACATTGTTGCTGACATTTATCCCAAGTAGGAGCATAGTCATGAGCATCTTTGTATATGGTTGGCCAATAATAGCCATAATATAGGATTTTATGACCTGTATGGGCCCCTCTATGATGACCCCCAACTGATGATGAATGACAAACTTCAAGTATGCTCATCTTCTCCTCCTCAGGTATACATCTGCAAATGATTCCATCTGCACAAATTTTGGATAAGTAAGGCTCATCCCAGAAAAAATTTCTTTCCTCAAGCATAAACTTCCTCCTTTGCTGATATGAAAGGTCTTTTGGGACTAGATCACTAGCTAAGTAATTTGCATAATCTACAAATCATGGAATTTGATCTTGGAAAGTTTCCAATATCTTCTCATCTAGAAAATTCTCATCAATATCTAACCCATTAGAAACCTTTTGCATAGCTTCCTCCTCTAGTCTAGACAAGTGATATGCAACTTGATTTTCTGTGCCTTTTTTGTCATTTACCTCGAAGTCAAATTCTTGCAACACCACCACCCACCAAATAAGCCTAGGCTTTGTATCTTTTATAGACATTAGGTACTGCAATGCAGCATGATCAGTGTACACACTCACCTTTGTCCCAATCAAGTAAGATCTAAACTTTTCAAAGGAAAAAACCACTATCAATAACTCTTGCTTCGTCACGTTATAGTTCTTTTGAGTAGGATTTAGTGCCATACTAGCGTAGTGGATGGGATGAAGGATCTTTTCTTTTGGTTGGCTTAGTATAGCCCCTAAGGCCAATCCACTGGTGTTACACATAATCTAGAAAGGTGAGGACCAATCGGGAGACATAATGATTGGCGCAGTCACCAATTTCTCTTTTAGGCTTTCAAAAGCCTTTTTACGTGCATTATCAAAATAAAAATTTAACCTCTTTCTCAATATGCTTGCAAAGTGGATTAGCAATCTTCAAGAAGTCCTTCATAAATTGCCTCTTATAACCTGTATTCCCTAGAAAACTTTGAATTCTCTTCACAAAATTGGGTAAGGCAATTTTCAATCACCTCAATCTTTGCTCTATCAACCTCTATCCTTCTCTTTATAATCTTGTTACCAAGCGCAATTCCTTCTTTGACCATAAAATGACACTTTTCCCAATTAAGTACCAAGTTTCACTCTTCACACCTTTATAAAGCCTTTGCCAAGTGAATGAGATAGTCATTAAAAGAGCCACGAACCACCAAAAAATCATCCATAAGAACTTCAATTATGTCTTTGACCATATCAGAGAAAATAGACATCATACGTCTATGAAATATGACTGGGGCATTGTACAACCTGAATTGCATTTATTTAAATTCAAAGGTCCCATAAGGACATGTAAAAGTTGTCTTTTCTTGGATCGTAGGTGCAATAGTGATCTGATTGTAGCCTGAGTACCCTTCAAGAAAATAGTACCATCCTCTACCTGCTAACCTATCTAACATTTTCTCCATGAAAGGCATTGGAAAATAGTCCTTCTGAGTCCATGCATTTAATTTTATATAATCCAAGCACACTCTTCATCCAGTGACGTGCCTCATAGGCACTAACTCATTCTTCTCGTTAGGCACAATAATTACTCCACCTTTCTTCAGAATGCATTGCACCGAACTGACCCACTTGCTGCCAACAATGAGAAACACCATCCAACATTCAACCACTTGGTGATATCTTTCTTAACCACCTCTTCCATAGAAGGATTAATTTGACACAGATGTTCAATAGATGGAATACAATCTAGCTCAAGATGTATTTTATGGGTACACAAACCTGGTGGAATACCTTCAATATCTGCAATGGACAATCCAATATCTATCTTGAAATTCTACAAAACTAACAATAATACTTCTACCTCTGAGTATCTCAAATCAGTGGCAATAATAACTGGAAAAGTATTATTGGCCTCCAAAAATGCATATCAAAAGTGAGTGGGAGGGCCTTCAACTCTAATACGGGTGGTTCCTCAATGGATGGGTGAGACGGTGGAGTCATTCTATTCTTCAAGTCTAAGTCAAGCTTCTTAGGGGAAAAATTATAAGAACACTCTCATACAGTGCACTTACTAACTCCTTATACTCCTCGATACAATCAGATTCAAAATTCATGATCACTACTGCAAGTGCTTCAACAACTTATTTTTCTTCAACAGGGACAACTGCATTAGAACCATCATCCCACAAAGTCACTGCATCAATATCATAGAATGAATCTACCTCTTCATCATACACATTAATAACATATATCACTCTTAACTCATCAGGCTGCCTCATGGATTTGCAAACAATGAATATCACCTATTCATTATTTAATACATGATCAAATATCCCAGCTCTAATCAATCTATGTCCTTCCTGTAGCCAAAAATAGTCTTCCAAGAATAATTGGGATTCGGAAGTCCACTTCACAATCTAAGACAACAAAATTAGTACGAAAAATAAAAGAATCCACCAAGACCAATACATCATATAGAATACTGACTGGTTTTTCAAACTCTTAATTGCCATTACTAGTCTCATGGTTGTGGGATTTGGAGCTTCCAACCCTAATTGCTCGAATACCACAAATGGAATGAGGTTGATGCTAACACCCAAGTCACACAAAGCACGAGTAAAGTTGAAAGATCTAATGATGCAAGTTATAGTGAAAGCACTAGGATCTTCCTTCTTCTCCATCAACGAGTTATCTTTCTCATCTCTGCCATCCTGTAATCCATCTTTATTATGTTGATTGAAGCCTGGTATTTTGGTTCATACAAGAATATCCTAATAGCATAGGGAAAGATATCTACCCGCAGAACATGAATCAGAAGGGAAATAATAGGCTCACCTCCCTTCTACAACTGGCCTTGAGGATATTTTTTCTGAAGCTCAGCTTTATATATTGCGCAAAACTCATGAATGAGGACCTCACTATATCTTCCAAGTGCTCATGTCATCCACACAAATACGTACTCCTGAAAGTTCTCTTCAAAACCCAATAACTCACACATCCTGGTAGTAGTCAATCTCCGCTCCCGATAAAGTACTATTTTTATTTTACCACCAGGGAATCAGAACAGCCCACTGTTGTATGTCTCCTGCATGTCATATCCCCATTGTTCAACAATGGGTACCAGTGCAGTGGTCAGTGCAAGTGGGGGTACCTATCCAATGGTGTTTCTATGCTACATCAATCCTCCACCGGGAGAATCCTCACTCCTGGATGGAATACCAATAGCATTGTACTAATGACATAGCCTCTAACCGCCACCTTAATAAGTCTCAATACATGCTTTTTCTGTGGCCATCACATGATCAACAACCTAAGATAAGGAAGACTTAACAACTATTAAATTTTCTTTTGCCATACAGAGTGGCAATGCTAATCCTCTAATAAATCCATGCACCATGTCATGCTCTAAAGGACAGATCATAGAAATATGCCTAGCCCACTCGAGAAGCCCAATCTCAGAATCTAAAATTGACAAAGAATCCTAATGAACATTAACAAACCCAACTTTGTCCTGAGAACTGCTCGAAGAACCAAAATTCATCTCTAGTTGTGATGTATCAACAAAAAGACTCGGGATCCTTAATGTTGGGCCTGGAAAGGCTGACACAGTCATGAGCTCCACCAGATCATGTGTTGACCCTAAATCCTCTTATAGGTGCTGAAGATCTTTGACGTCCACCCCTTACTCCCTAGTCCAATGCTACACTGAAGCTTTATAAACATATGCCAAAGTCCCATCTGCATCTATCAACAACATCGCATCATCCGTCTTGTATAAAATAGAGTCAAAGAACGTACTTCATGCTCAAAGACATACGGACACATGACAAGGAGTAAAGATTAAAATATCCTAAGAATTCCCTATAGCCTCGCAAAGATAGGTTACAGGTGTATCTACACCAATCCATAATACTCTGCTAAAGACATAGCTCTTGTACCAACACATCGGTAAACCTAGGTTCTGATACTAATTTTTCAAAAACCAATTTCTCTGGTCATTATGGAACCTACTGTATACCATCTGTAGTTAAGCCAACCCATAGTCTAGAATGCTAGTAATGGACTACGAAAAATAATGAAGGAAAAATGCAGAATAAATATAGAAAAAGACTGAAATACATAAGATAGTTCAAAAATCGGGTAGAATTAGTAGAAGAGCTTCTAATAAAATCAGACTATAGAATGAAGTACTAAATGAATATACAAATATAATCTATCTCTAAACACAACATAGAGACTAGTCTAGTTCATAAGAGAGAGAATAGTAATACTTTATTTTCTAAGAGATCACCCTACGTCTCCAAATCGTGGCTGCTATGCATGATGCACACAACAATATCAAGACCTCATACTATGATCTTCTGAATGCAAAAGTATAGTATGAGTACCAACCACGCTGTACTCAATAGAAAATTGTCGACTGAGCTTTAAAGATAATGCAAATATAAATAATAGGCGAGTAGGAATATAAACAACACCTAAATATTCAGCAAACTAACATTGTAAAGTTAAGGAGACTATAAGGATAAACTATTCTTTTCTAGCCATACTCAGGAACCTAAGAACTATAGCATATATCACTAACCCATATAAAAATAAGGAGAAGATAAAGGGTACGTAATAGTAGACAAGGCAAAAAGATGGATATACAACATGAACAGATAAAGGAATGAAGGGATATAGGATAATACCATATCTACATATATAAAGATATGAACATAAATAAGGCTAAACCCAAGGTACAATCCAAAGTAGTCACACTAGCATCATAAGGCCTCCTATATCATAGTATGAACTAGTGCTAGCATAATCAGGGTCTAAAATTATAATGCCTAACCATGAGGTAAATATGTATAATAAAATAACTGTAAGATAAAGAAATTAAAATCATAACTCGGATATCAACACCAATCCAATAATCAACCTATCATGAACTAACCACAATAACAATAATAATATAAAATAACTAGCTAGACAAATATTGAATACCTAAATCGGGTGCCATAACCCAAAAGTTTTAACCAACACATAACATACCACAATTAATACTTATCACCTTTATTGATGCAACCCCCATAAGGCTGATAGATAAAGGTGATACTGGTGATATGCAATGCACAATTAAGGATGAATGCAAGTGAATCCATAATATCATAATCGATCTAAATACAATAAAGAAACCTAGTGTAGACATATCTTCCAACTCTATGGCTCATAAATGAAGGACATATGGCTAGCACTCATCTCTGGCATGAAGGCTGACAGAGGAAGGATCCCCTAGCAGTTTGGGAGAACCTATAACATCATCCTGGTCCTAATCCACAGTTTCCAATAACAATCATCAACATCAACCCACTTTGTCCAATACTCTCTCTCTCTATATAACTATATTCATATATAAAATGCACAGCTAGAACCGTGGCTAAATGAGTGTAAATCTATAAATCTATTACATCCGATAAACTCCAAAACTAATTCATCATAAAAGTTGTGAAAGGATCAAAATCGCTCTCGACCAAAGTAAATAGTTATAGTAAAACTGCGGACTAAAATCTATCTCGAACAAATCTCAAAAACATTATTTTTAGTCTCAAAGGCTTATAAATTATTCAATAAGATGATACAATATTTTTATGAAGAAATTTATTTTAAAATTGAAAAGTGGGAATAAATCTCTTTTTAGGAAGAACAGTAGAAATACCATATTTTTAGTTAGAAACATACCATTTACCGTTCTTTGTGAGAATGAATGCACCGAATCTATGCATGCCATCACAAGCATCCAAACAATGCTTTCATAAGAATCAAAACATATATAACTACAACCACACCCTTTACAAGGGTAATACACTTCCCTGGATCCAACCAATATCATAATCACAGCCTTAAGCTAGATAATACATACCTGAAATAACAATATCATGATCTGGGAAACCAACAAAATCCATCGAGTAATGTATTAAGATTTATACTCAACGTTCATTAGTCTAAATTATGCCTAACATGCTAGAAACCTAAGGTAATAGAATCCTACAAGCATAATAAATGTTTCACCTTATGGGTCAACTACCTTTCTAACCCCTAAATTCATAAATTAGGCTAAGTCATAGTGTTATACCAATAAGCACATCCTAAATCCCTAGCTGACATGCAATATATATAATACGCCATCTCATGAAGAAGATTAGATAGAAGCGTACCTTGACGTCGAGCCACAAATCCCCAAATCGCCCATAATTTATCTGACTTCACTCTATAATCCTAATATGTTGTCATCTTGTCATAAGAATAGTTTAAAATTATTTAGTTGGAAAACAAGATCCATATTTCTATATTAATGTATAAGCCAAATTTTAGGTCAACAACGAGCGTGCAAAGACCTCGAATTGATTCCAAAATTTATTTCATCATGAGGTCCCTTGAAGGACAAGAAATAAGTACTAAAAAATTATGCACAAATAGAGAACAAATCGGGACTCAAATCAATCCTTAAAGTTTAGGAATCAAGACCTAATCTCTAAGAATTTACAATGAATTAGGATGGAAATTGAAGGAAAAATTAAGGGGAAATGACAAAAGAGATTTAAGGTATCTTACCATTGCTTCTATAGATGATTTCTAACATTTTCCTCTGTTTGAGATCTCAAATTGGTGTGAAAATGGTGAAAAATTGAGTTGTGAAAAGGGGATTTAAATCCACCAGGTGCCGCTTAAGTGGTCATCCTATTTCTTAAGTGACAACTTCTTAAGAGGCTCCAAGATTGCTTAAGCAATCTAGCACCTTAGTTGGGTATCATTTAAGCAACTCCCAGGCCTCTTAAGCGGACACAGCATTGCCTTAGCGGCCATTGACCAAATGTTAAATGTCTCTTAAACGACGTTTTATCACATATGCAATGACCACTTAAGTTGTCATATGATCACTTCAGCAGCTGCCTTATTAACCAGATGCACTAAATTTTATTATGTTCATAATAGACTTCAATTGGGTGGTCAGGAATCATTTGGAACCCCATGCATGTAAATAAAATATGATACCTTAATAAATTTGATGTTCCAGACTCAATGAAACAATTGAAACTTCCATCCTAGATTGTTTTAACTAAGTGTGGGGACCACACCTATAGTTCTATTTTTCACGTAATCCTCCCAATAGTTGAACACAAGTTAAAAATCCTCGAGACCTGAACTAAGATTTCCCCTAGCCAAAAATTAATTCTCTGGAGTAGATGACACTGTTGAAATTGTTATCTGAGGTCATCTACGAGGATTTTTTATCAGATACCAAATTCTTAATAGTGAAATTCTAAAACATTTAAATGAGCCTAAAATCCAAATGAACTGTCTTATAACCAAATTGACAGTTTTGACAATTCATAAATGACTTGTCGTGACTATGGGAATGCTCGACATGCTGGAAATACACACAAATAATTACCTATTATACCTACAACAAAAAGATCATCCTTAAATACTTCAGTAGCCTCATCCACTATTTTTAAGAAAATAGACCTTATACAACCCTAAAATGTCATTGGAACATTACATAATTTAAAAGACATCTTCTTGGAAAACACAAGAAAAATGAGATAAACAATCTTCAAAGTAGTCACCTACAACTAAACAATCATCCATGAATACCTTGATAGAGGAGATAAACTTCATACAATACTAAAATGTTGTTTTCACAATAAATAATCTTAAAGGAACTTGATTGAAAGCAAACAACCTACATAGACAAGTGAAATTGGTCTTTTCTTTGTCTTTAGGTGCAATCAAAATCTGATTGTATCTCGAATAACCATAAAGAATATAATACTATCCTCTTCTAGTAAGACAGTCTAACATAAGATCCATGAATAACATTGACTAAAGTTTTCTATCAATCCTTGTGTTCGTCATCCTATATTCCATGCACACTTGCCTACATGTGATCGGTCTCATCAAAATAAGATAATTCATTGAATTAGTAACTATAGTGATTCCCCCATTTTATGGAACACGCTAGATTGAGCATACCTATTTACTATCTAAAATAGGATAAACCATGCCTACATCCAACCACTTAATGATTTTTTAGACTACCCCTTGAATAGGTGGATTTAGCCAACATTAATGATCAATATTTGAAATGCAATTGATCTTGAGCTAGATATATGAGTGTAAATTCTTGATAAAACACCAGTAATGTCAGTAATGGACCATCCAATGGCCATCTTAAAGTTCTTCAACATGGACACTAGGGCCTCAATATTGGATAGAAGAGCCAGAAAAGTATTGTTGGCTCCCAAGAAAATATAGCAAAGATTGGAAAAGAGAGCATTAATATCTAATACTAGAGGCTCTTTAATAGAAGTCTTTATGGGTATGGTTTCATGATTCTTCAAATCCAAATCTATCTTTTTTGGAGCATAATGGTAGGACTCCTTACTTGATATTGGACTTACCATCTTGTAATAATTATTTACATTATACCCATCAGAATTCATAATCACAATTTCTAGTAGCTGAAAACCAAGTGTCTCCTCAGTAGAAACTATTAAGGCCTCCTCATTAAACACATCAATAACTGAGTCCACAACCATGTCATTCAATTACTTCATAGAATGAAAACAATAAATATCACTTCTTTATTATTCAAACAAAATCTCAATTATCGAATTTCCATTTCAACTAATTCTTATCTGGTCGCTAGGAATAGATACCTCAAGATGCAGAGACATTCAAATCAACTTCACAATCTAGAAAGACTAAATTATCTAGGAATATAAATAGCGTAACCTTCACTAGAACATCATACAAAATACCCAAGGGATTTTTTATAGTGCAATTCACCATAGGAAGTTTCATTGAAGGTGGTTTAAGTCATCCAACCCTAACTATCTAAACACAATTAATGACATTAGATTAATACTCACATAAAAATCACATAAATACTTTTTAAGTTAAAATCTCCTATGGTACATGGAATGGTGAAAACTCTAGGATCTTCGTATTTTGCACAAAACTGTACAAGATATTTAACTACAATGGTCCAAATTATCAATAGGGTCAAAATTCATGGTATTCTTATTCATAGAAATATCCTACTTAAAAATAGAACAACCAGGTATTTTCGTAGGTGCCTCAACTAAAAGGATATTCATAGGTATTGCTTTACTATCAAAATAAATTTGTAATATTTCCCTTCTTTGATTCTCTTATTAAATCTATATGGTAAAGGTGGAGGAGGTCATGAATAGGATTCAAAAGTGAAGGACCTTATATTTCTTACCCTTTGTGGGCTCAGTCTTCTATACAACAATGGGAGATAACTTTTCAGTCGCACTTTTTGCAATAACTTGATATTAATATTTTTCTACCTTTATAATATAAATCAAATCAGGATTGGATATATCATCTACAACTAAGGACATAGAAGGTTCCTTAATCATCTTACCACTTCTAGTAGTCACAAACCATGCAGTGACCATTATTTATAAAATCCTAAACAAATGTACTCGAAAGTGTACCGTTCTGTCATTGGTTCAAAGCTACAGAAAGTTAGCCATTTTTTATCATGCTGCTTAATTGCAGTAGTATGTTACTCCACCTTTTAGTTTATCCCAAAAATATCCATTAGAATCAACTTAAGGTGGTGATCACTAGCTTTTAACCTTTTCATCACTTTGGACAATGTCTTAACCCTAGCATTTCTCAACTCAATTTCACAACTCTTGGAAGAAATATGCAAACCACTTCTTCATTCTAGTAGCGATCTTTCTTCGTCCAATCACTATCTCCGCTTCTACTATTATCTCTATTACTTAATTAATTGTAATTGTTATATGCGTATTAGTTCCAACCATGATTCTCTTAACCTAGTAACCTAGTGTTATGATTAGACCCTTAGACTTTAGCCCCAAAAATCCATCCCTGATTATCTACCTAGTTTGTTGATGTTCTATAGATATATAGCCCTTTCGACTCTTAAAATAAGGAAAATAAGCAAGTTTCTAAGTTTATTTTGTTAGATATGATGCATTTTGGGTATGTTTTGCAGAAAATAATATTTTGGAATCTAAGTTTGTGAAAGAAATAAAAAAAGTGTTTCCGACTACTTTTTGGAGCAATTATGGATATTCGGGACATTTTTGGCTTATTCGTGATCAAAGCATGTTTGAGAATTGAAGAAGAGCTGAAAAGATGACTCCCAACACATACTAAGTCAACATGTGGACCGCAAGTGGGACATAGCAAACAAAGTGCCAGAAGTCCAAAATCCCGAAATCTGACCTGCAAGATTATCAAATCCTAGTACCTGCGTCGTTCACCTGCACACACCTTGCTGACCACAGGTACTACCTGCACTTAGGATCAGGGTGCAAGTGCAGACTATATGTGGCCAGCGAACCTGTTTCTCCTATTTAGTTCGAGCTTTGGTTTAGGGTTTCCTTATGTACTATCAATACCCTTTATGTGGTTTTAAGTAGGAGTTCTGCACTTTTGATACACACAAATATATTTTGATTCCAAGATTCAATTTTGATCTTACGATTCTCTTGTATTAACTTTAATTGATTAATTCAGTTATGGTAGTGGGTTTTCTACTTTTTATTATGGTGATTTCATTTATTCTTTCTGCCATGAATGTTATTGATTATTTATTAAGTATGAGCAGCTAAAATCCATAGCTAGGGTTATGGAAACCCTAGAGGATTGATGAAGTAGAGGAACTGCGAATGTTGAATTAAACTGATACCCATGGCATGCATTATATTATCTTCACTATAATAGATTTTTCTGTGGTGGCCAATGTTAAGATCCTACCTAGATTAGGCTACTTACTCTAAAGGAAGAGAAGTGAGTAGGAAAAGATAATGACAATAATAATTTAGAGTTTAACTGTCGATCCAAACTCCTAGGTATTATCTAATTAAGGTGGTTAGTTATTATCTAATAACTAGAAAATCAAAAGGTAATAGCTAACTGGGGTCAAGATAAGGGTTAGTAAGGCGACATCTAGAGACTCAAAAGGTAAAGGGTGAAATCCTTCTTCTCATCTAATAAATTGTATAAGGTACATATTGATTCTGCATGCAAGGTATTAGGTTCGTTAAACAAATCATAATAAGCTGATGGATTTAAGAATTCTGGGGGAACACATTCCTAGTATTCAGCAATACTGATTACAATCACAGTTGATATTTGCTCCTTGTTTGATATTTTTATTCAAATCTCCCATTTACTTTTCTAGTTTTTGCTTGTTGATTATAGAATGTGAGATTCACATGTCCACATATTACCTTGGGATTCGACTCCAACCTTTGATGGGTTACAATATTTGACAACAACCGCAATCATCTTTAGAGGAAAGGTGTAACTTGGGTATTATAAATTTTTTGCATTGTTTCCGAGTAATAGGGTATTATTTAGTGATTTGAAGTTGTTTTCATTTTTTAGTTTTTTTGTTATTAGTAGGGAATATGTCGGTGTATACCTAGCACATGAAGTATAGGAGATCCCTTACTCCCACTAAATCCGAATCCAGAGAGGATCCTAAAAATACCTAGTCGGATGTCTAAGAAGAAAAGAGATAAAATTCCTAAAGGGGTTCATGATGTGGTACCACCACCTCCTCCTAAAGGAGTACATGATATTAATTGTTGATAGACTGGTGAGCTGTTAGCTCAAGCTAGAGGCGAGGGGAGGGAAACAACAGAAGATCAGAGGGTATCTAGGAAGGCAGAGCCAGCAGAAAAGAGACAAATAATAGACCGCTGAACAGCACTCAAGGGAAAGAAAAACAAAGCTAAAGGTGCCCGTCTGTAAGTAATGCCAGTATATCAATATATGCAGCCATATATAGATTATGAGGAAGACTTGGAATGTTGAGCCGATAGATACTTGAGCCATAATTCCTCCTTTTAAACCCCAGGAATCATGTATGACATCACGAACACAATGATCTAACTTCTAAATCTAAAGGGTGTGTTTGCAGATCTGCCTACAGATGATGTAAAATTATACCTTCCTAATTTCATCGTGATCTGTAGTTCGTATAAAAATCCCTGGGTGAATCAGGAAGCACTCAGCCTAAGGTTGTTCCCTTTCTCACATATAAGAGAAGCATCTTTATAGTTAGGGGAACTGCAAAGAGGCTCTATCACTACATGGAATGAGTTGTGCAGGAAATTCGTATACAAGATGTTTTCTCCATCTAGGATGTTGTAGCTTAAGGATGAGATCTATAATTTCAGGAATCTATTGTTAGAATCTTTGTATAAGGCATGGTTCAGGTTCAAAAAAAACTTAGCATGGGGTCCAACCATCGGTTGTCAGGGACGAGCTTATTGGAGATATTTTATCGAGCATCGAGCCATGACCATCACTCTAGAGGCATGGCAAACACCATATCTAGATTAGATTTTATAAGAATATGCTGGGAGGCATCTTTGGATATGTTAGATCAAATCTCACTCACTAACCAAGGGTGTAAAACTTGGGAGGCTGGGAGGGGATCTAACACATATGCTATTTGTTCCTCTTATGACTAGAAAGTAGTTGATGACATAGTAGTGCAATATATTGAGTTTCTATGAACTGATCCAGGGGTACTAGCAACGCAGCTTGTAGTAGCAACATTCAATAATGTAAACAAAGTAACAACACAATGGTCAGCTTCCAAAGCTTATGAGTCAAAATTAGAGGAGGAAACAAATTATCTGGATCATCAGTTGGTAGCTTTTCGAGCCCAAGGACAAGGGAACCAAGGTCGAAACTACTATGAAATATACAAAGACCATAGCAAAGAGTGAGATGGTGACTGGAGAAAGAAGGATAAATATAGAGAGAAAAGAGATAGGTACATTTTGTCTGGCAGATAAGATATAAAATCTAGAATGGAAGAGATGTTGGCTAAACTGGTAAAGGATTATAAAAATCAAGGGATCAGTCTTAAGTAAATTAAGGCTGACATTTTAGTATTAACCCAAAAGGTCGTGTCACATGCCACTTCTATTAAGTAGTTGGAGCAACAGTTTGGGCAGATGTCAACAACTTTGAACAAGAGGCAGCCAGGTACCATTTCAAGCAACATGATACAAAATCCAAATAATAATGGTCATGTACTTTCTATTACCAAAAAGAGTGGTATCACTACTACGGATCCCCCTTGACCTGCTAAAAAAGTTGTTGATAATGAGATATATGTTGTTGAATCTGAGAAGGTAACAAGTGATGAAGGTAAAGCTGCTAAAGACAAAGGTAAGGGTCTTGTCATTGAGCAAGAAATTATATAAATTTTGAGATAACCACCACTTTTTCCTCGGAGATTAAAGCAAAAGAAAGAGAAAGGTAAGTTCAAGCAATTCATTGAGATACTAAAAGAAAAGAATTAAGCATGAACATACCTCTTTTTGAGGCTTTAGAGAAGATGCCTAATTATGTCGGGTTCATAAAAAAATTAGTAAAAAAAAAGAAAGGAGTGATATTTGAGGATGTTGATGATGTGCACCACTATAGTGCAGTCATGAATAGGTCTTTGGCGCAGAAAAATGGTGATCCTGGAGCATTCACTACACCATGCACTATTAGGTCATCCCAATTTTCCAGAGCCTAGTCTAACTTAGGAGCCAACATTAATTTGATGTCGCTGTCCATATTCATGCAATTGAACTTGAACCCTTCAAAACTAACTTTGATGCGATTTTTGATGGCTGACCGCACAGTGAAAAAACTTGTTGGATTCTCATTTGATGTGATTGTGAGGATGGATAACTTCTTCTTTTTGGATGACTTTGTTATCCTAGATTGCGAGGTTAACCCTGAGGTGCCCATTATATTGGGTAGATAATTTATAGAAACAGGTAGAGCTATGGTTGACATAGATAAATGTGAGATAAGATTAAGAGTCAATGGTGAGGAGACTACATTCAATATCCAAAAGTCAATGAAACATCCAACAGATATGAGGGTAGGATCGGTGATTGATTGTATTGATGACCCTGGAGGATTCTCTTCTGGGTATCTCAATGAGTTATGAGTAGTCAAGATGCTCACATCGTGTCGCGACATTAAATCAAGCGCTGAGTGGGAGGCAACCTATAATTTTGGTGTTCACATTTTTGTTGTTTTTTCTTTTTGTAGATTTTTAACTCTTGACCTTACCCAGAATATGATAAAAAATTTCTACATTCATCGATTTCTAGATAAGTGGGTTTGCGATAAACCAATAATGGTCACAAGTCCCACATGGTAAGTTGAGTAATAAGTTTAAAAGTTTAAATTTTGAGGATGAAAAATGGAAAGTTGTGGACTTTGGCATCTAATTTTACTTTTGGGACCCCAAACTTAGGTTATTGGACAATAAGTAGCTGGAAAAATATTAAAATGCCAAGTCTAGATTGCAAGAAAGCGGGCTAAAATTTTTGGCCCTGCACTTGCTGGTCGTAGATGGCAGGCGTAGGTGAATGCCACGGCTAGGTCAAAAAGTGGACCGAATTATTAATTAAAATTTTGGACACACCAACACATATATATGACCTTAAGAAACTCCCATTTATAATTAAACAACCTTAACCTCATTCTAACTCATTCAAATCCTCAAAATATCACTTTTCTCTTTGAATTCAAACTTCCCTCTTAAAACATAAACTAATCCCACACTTAAGTAAAGGTTAAATTAACACTTATTTTTTTATACCAACTTATCCCACAACAGTAAAAACAAGTTCCAACTTTCGTTTTGCTTGACTTCTTCATTATTCACTTCCAGTTCTTCATTAAAGAGGTAAATTTCTCGGCTCCTAATGGTCATGTATTGATCTATTTACTGTTTAAACAAGTTGATATATGTATTTCATTGAAAAATATATAGAATTTATCATGCTTTTATTTAGGACCCTCAAAGTAACATAAAATCATTATGTAGGGCCTTGTTTTAAACTAAAATCTAAAGTTAGACCCCAACTGAAAGTTTAATTTGAATGAATAGAGTAATACCACTAGTTGAGCATGTTTTTTTGTATTGAAAGTTATGATTTATGATAGGTGTGTGTACATTGGACTTGTTGGGATCTCAAATAGGTTATAGGGGTGTGAAAATTGAGGAAAAAATCAAACTCTTTTAATTTTGAGTTTTTCTTCAACTTTTTTCTATCCCTCACTTTTTTTGGAAACTAACAATAGGTTGTTTAGTTACATATGACACCTAAATCTATGAAGAAGAAGAAGGACAATACATCAAGAAGAAGGGACGAGTCTCCCAAGCATAGTGTTTTAGTGAAGTTGTACCCGAGGCAGCGACGTAGAGATACTATAGTTGAAGTGACAAGCAGAGTTATAAGAGGAAAAATATGCCAGGCATCTCAAACAGTTACATCTCGGAAAAGGATAAAGTCCGCAATGATGTCACCCCCATACACTCCTCTACTTGATGATGATGATGATGGGGAGGAGGAGACAGATTCTAAGACTATTCAATAGGTTTTGAAATATGACCCCTAGTCTGAGGAGGGAGCCCAGGATTCATCCAAAGAGGTAGAGCAAAAAAAGCCATCAATGGTGCCCCAGTCTTAGAAGGGTACCGCTAATTATGTATAGAAGATAGACTTACCCTAATCTAAAGAGGGTATAGAGAAGGCTACCTATATTTCACTAGTATAACAGGAGAAGAGTCCCACACCCATACATGTCTCAAATATACCTCCTGAGAAGGGACATCTGAGGTGGTGTGTGGAAGAAATGTAGGAGAAATTTGACATTGACAGTCATGTTTAGGAGGTAGGCAGGCTGACGAGGTGTTTTTATGAGGAGTGTTGGATTGATCTATCAGGGTTGAGTAGAGTACCACAACTATGGACGATATTTGTTGATATCAGTTAGAGTAAATGATTAGAACACTCGATTATTATAGGTCAGCTATTGTATAGGAATTTTATGCATCCTACAAAGCTACAATTACCCTTCCTACATGCAGAGCTTTAGTCCTGGTGAGATTCACAACGAAGTCATAACTTGATCATACACTATTTAGGGGGTCAGAGTTGATATTTCAATAGAGACTATCCACAGATTTATGTTCGGCCCAAATTACATTACTCCTACTTCTATAGCTGAGTGTGACCACAGACTGAGGGTCGCACGTGATTGACATATAATACAGGAGGCTGATTACCAATGAGAGAGGGTTGAGATAAATATATGGATAGCTAATTATATTTCACCTTTGGGTGATGCGACCCCATGGATTGAAGGGCATGTCATAATTAAGAAGGGACTATTGATGTTTGAGGCCAGGTTTTGGTGGTTGTTGATCAAATATCAACCGATACCCACTTCTTTGGATAATATGTTGACGTAGGAAGGAGTAATACTAGTTTCTAGTATGATGGCCGGATATGCTGTTGATTTTGCTGCCATTCTGAGGTATAAGTTACATGATAGAGAATTTTTCTTGCATAATTCAGAGGCTGTGTGATGAGGCCAATGTGCTTGAGATATCAGATATAGATGAGAGGGTACTTGTGATGGCGACTGCATAGACAAAGACTATGAAGGATCTTGCAATTCCAGGCACTTTAAGGAGATCAAGAGAGTAGGCAGTAGTACCACATGCCTAGACTAAGGGCCTAACTATTTCCATAAAGCCTTTTGAGTCACATCGAGAGAATGTGGGTATTAGTATTGATATGGAGATAGGGGAGAAGATAGTGGCTCCAAACTCGAGTACACAGGGCGAGGGGACGCTAGTCATTTCTTTATCAGCCCCGTCTTTGACCTTAAAGTAGGTTGGTTTATCATTAAAGCCTACTCGTCCATCAAGTACAACTTTTGCGATAGGTATGACCATTATATCTAGTTAGTTTTTGCAGAGCATAGTGGAACCCAGAGAGTCACTAATGCTTGATTGATGGTTATTGAGATCGAGATGACTACCCTCTATAAGAAGTTGAGATTAAAGGTTAGGACTAAATTTGAGTAGGTAAAGGACTGATGGGTGGCCGTATAGAGAGCTTCACTTTCTGAGTTACATAACGACTTCCAGGCACAGCTCAATGAGTTTGAGAGATGAGTTATAGCCTAATTAAAAATGGCAGATATGTCGGATCTAGTTAAGATGATGGAGGAGTTTGATATATTATGAGTATAAGTACACTCTTTCATGGAGAGCCATGTAGCAGCCGCTCCCTCAGTTGTACCCCCAATGGTCTAGATATCATCTCTATGTTTACTAAGGTAGTTTGACTTCTTTGCAAAGAATAAGGAGGAGGTCCCAGCAGTTGGAGCCAAGAAAGGTCATATAGATGACTTGTAGGATCCTGATTTACCATATGACCAAGCCATTAAAAGGGCTAGACATGAATCGTTAGATACTACATTCGTTGATAGGCAGAGGCATGCATCTATAGTAGCGAGTGAATCATCTAATAGTAAACTTCTACCACCACCACTTCTGCCAGCTGATATGCCCCCATCAAGGGATGCTCAAGATTCAAGTGCCTAGCGTGTCATCTGTATGTTCTCACTTCCCTCTATTTAACTTTGTTCTAGCGCATTAAGGATATTGTTTAGGTTTTAGTTGGGGGTGGGAATACTATGTTGCCACGGGGTTTTTTTGTGTGCTTCTTTTCCTATTGGACATGGTATGAATATAGAACTAGCATATCTAGGAATTTTTTGTGTTGTATTGTGTTTTACTTCATATTGTATTGTTATTTGTGTAATTAGGAGATTTTTAAGTATTTTGGACAGCTATCATGTTTTTAAGGATTTTTGAGAAAATGATAACCCTTCAAAATTTTTGATTTTATAACTGTGTGAATGTATATAACTGTGAACATTATAGATCTTATTATGACATTAGGATTAGTTACATGATACTCACTTGCTAGTAATTACTTGAATCGGATAGGTAGTAGCTTGTAATATTGACTCTGTGTCATGTGTGTGTGAGATACTAGCTAGTTCTATTTATGTGTTGAATTAATAACTCTCCTGGTTAGTCTTGCCTTGGTTGAAAAATAGTTGGTTAGGAAAGGATCACAGCCCATTATTGATTTTAGTCCAATTTTAACCTAAATGACCTTCCATGTGTGAATTGTATCCCTTTGTCCCTATTTTGAGCCTTGTAGCCTATTTTTGTTATTTCACCTATTCTCCTTCCAATTTGTGCAATAATGAGTCTATTTTGGCCCTTCTCCTCCTTGAACATTATGCACCTCAACTTAGGAAAAATTCCTAAGTAAACGGTGGCTATCATAGGGGTGGACAGTGCAAAGTTGGTATACAGATGGGTAAAATGAGAGAAAAAGTAAGAAAAGTTGGGTATGGAAGAAAAAGAAAAAAAAATAAATATTTGTGAAAAAGAGAGAATAAAAGACCATACCTAACCTGAATGTGCAATGAAGAATAAAAATGGAGAAATAAGTGAAAAAATAAAGTAAAAATGGCTAGTAAGTGAGACCCCAAGTTTAGTGTAGTGCCAAGGAGGCTTAATCACTTGATATGTCCATATGTACTATACCAACCCCCAATCCTATATTACAAGCCGAGAAATGTCCTATAGTAATCCTAACGTACCTATAAAAAAAGTAAGGTAAAGAAAATAAGGGCAAGCATGTGGTGTTTGACAGACATTGATTGGAACTTATCTTCTAAGTATGAGTGTCTCTTGATTGTCTCTGTATTAACATGCATTATTTCATATGAGTGAGTGAGACATCCTTGTTTTGAAGGCACTTAAGTCATATTTCTAGCTACTTTATTATTTTGGGTAGTGTAACTTGCATATATGAGCGGTTGTCTGTTGCTAATAAAATTACCATACCTTGATCCCATTATGTCACATTGTCGTGCTTCATCTTCATACACAGTTGAGAAAATTGATATAGGAGGGGGATGGTGTGATTTGACGTTAAAAGTGTATTACTAAATGCCTTGAATAGCTTAGATTCTCCTAGTTAAGCGTCATTTTTGTTTTATTATGTTTTGTTTCCTGAGGACATGCATATTTTCCTAGTTCAGAAAAGGTAACTTGATGAGCTAAAATTTGAGGAGTAAAAAATTTCTCATACTCCTGTGGATAGTATCATGCTTAAGGAGAGCATACTAGAAATATGTAGGGATGTAATGAAGACTACAAATCTGGTGTTGGAGCATATTGGACCTTATTCAAAGTATTTTTTCCATATTGTGCTTGGATAGTCATATCTTAATTGAGATATTTGAGCCTTAAGAAGAGTGCAAGGAGGAGGAAACATATGTCTTTATTATTGAATTTGTTGAGCCATAATCAAAGAACTACATTCCTCACGAAAAGGCCAAGAAGTACACCATGCCACATCTATTTCTTAGTCCCTTTATTTTTATACTCTCAGCCCATGAGCATAATGGGAAAGCAAAAAAACAATTAGGGGTGCAGTTCATAAGTTCAAAGTGGAAAGAGAAATTTAAAGGGAAACTCTTAGGCTACCTTGATGAAGTATAAGTAATCAAGGTACCCACGGGCTTGTTGGGAAAGTCTTAGTACCAAAATAAGTCTCGTCATGCCGTGACGTGAAATCAAGCGTTGCTTGGGAGGCAACCCAAGGTATTTTGTAGTTTGTATTTATAATCATTATGTACGTCAAATCTCTTCACCTATGGTGCCACAGATGTTCCTAACTCTATAGTTTTGTAGAGGTTTGATGTATTGGGGACAATGCATGATTCTAAGTTGCGAGTGAGGTTGCTTATGGGTCTTGATGTCCTCTTGGGGTTTTTTTAGCCGTGCCTCATTTTACAATTGTGTTGTTCCTAGTAGAGCCATCATGTTTAGGCATATAGTATTTTGTTTCGTGATGTTTTTTGGTTAATTAGGATAACAATAAGTATCTAGGCAGTTGACATATTTTCTTTTTGAGATAAATGATAATCCCTTTCCAACTATTTCTTTTTGAATTATGATACATATATAAATATATACATAATGGGATATGACAAATAACTTTCTAACAATTACATGAACCGAATAAGTAATAGTTTGTGATGTAACTTTGTTCCATGTGTGTGTGAGATACTACTTAGTTCCCTTTGTGTGCTAAATCCAAAACTGGTTGGATTAGTGTTGCCTAGTTTGTAGGATAGTTGGTTAGGGAAGGATCATACGTCATTTTTAATATTAGTACACTTTTAGCCTACCTGACCTCCCATATGTGAATTATATCCCTTGATCTCGATTTTGAGCCAAAATGCCTAGTTTTCTTGTTATACCTTTCACCTTCCCATTTGTGTTACAATGAACCTATTTTAGACCTAATCCTTCTTGGACATTGTGCACCTTAACTCAAGCAAATCTCCTAAGTTGAGGGTAACTATCATAGGGTTGTAATATGTATAGTGTGTATAAAGAAGGGTAAAATAAGAGAAGAAAAAATAGGTTGGGTGTGGTAGAAAAATAAAAGAAAAAGAATAAGAAAAATAAAATAAAATAAAAAGTTGAAAAAGAAATATAAGAAAACCACACCCTAGAATGTGCTTTAAAATAAAAAGGGAGAAATCGGGGTGGAAATAAAGTAAAAATGGTTAATAAGTGAGACCCCAAAGTTAGTATAGAGCCAAGGAGGCTTACTCAAATTAAAATGTCCATATGTATCATACTAGCCCCAAGCCTACATTACAAACCGATAAAACTCCTATAGTGATCCTAACTTGACTGTCTGAAAGCTAAGGTAAAGAAAATAAGGGCAAGCCTATGGTATTTGACATGCATTGATGGAAAATTCTTTTGTGAGTGAGTGTCTCTTGAACATACCTGCATTGACATGTTTTATTTCATATATGAGTGAGTGTGACTTCTTTAATGTGAGGGCACTTGGGTTGTATTTCTAGTTGCTTACTTATTTAGGTAGTGTCACTTATATATTCATTTGTTTTTTGCTAATGTAATGCCATACCTTGATTCTTTTGTTTCACTTTGTTGTGATTCACGAATACAAACATTTGGGTTTAAAATTATTAAAATTGGAAAGGGTAATGATTTTGAGCTTAAATTTGATGATTGACTACCATAGGTATCTTAGGTTTCTCCAGATTAAGAATCATCGTACTTTTTTGTTATGTTTTGTTTCCTGAGGACATAGAGCGATCTAAGTTGAGGGTATTGATGTGCTACAGAAATATAGCACTTACGATGCTTAAAATTATGAGAATATACATGTACTTAAGGCTATTTTGTTGGATTTAAGGTATTTTTGAATGTTTTGCAGGAAATCATATTTTGGGTGCTAATTTCATGGAAAAAATGGGGATTTTGGATATTTATAGGAGAAATTATGGGCAATTATGGATGTTGGTGACACTTTTTCTCTTGTTCATGATCAAATCATGTTCGAGAATTGAAGAAGAGCTGAAAATATGACTTTTGGCATTTGCTAAGTCAACATGTGGACCGCATGTGGTGCTTGTGGACTGCATGTAGGCAAAGAAAGTGTCAAAAGTCCAAAATCCCAAGCGCTAACTTGCAGGAAATTTTTTTCTGTCATTTACTTTCACTACTTGTGCCCAATCTGTAGACCGCAAGTAGCACCTACGCCTATTCTACAGGGAATAAGTAGCCAGAGCAAGTAGCCACCAATCTCAACTTTTTCAAATCGTTCTGAAATCATTTCCTAGAGTTTCTATGTATCCCGATTACACTCCTATGATGTTTCTATGTCCTAATATTTAAGGGTAATTAGGTTCTCATATTTTAGTTAGGATTTGATTTCTAGGGTTTTTTGTAACCTATAACTACCCTTTAGGCTTTGTATTCATAACAATTCATACATTCACATATTAAGGGATAGGCCCTTAGGGGCTACCCTATAATCTCATTGTTCTTGGTTATTTTTTTGGGTTTTTTTATTAAATTTAATACTTTGGGATTTCTTCTCTTATTGTTATGAGATTGACTTTGCAATTTTGTCTATGGAGTCTACGATTGATCTCATTACAATTAGCAACTAATTCCCTTAGATAGGGTTGTGGGAACCCTGGCATATTAATGAAGTAGAGGAAGTTTTAAGACGTTCTAAATAAAGATTCTTGTATGTATTGGGTTTTCTTCACTTTGATTACTTTCTTAGTGGTGGCCAATGTTAAGATCCCACCAAGATAATTGATACTTACTCCAAATGAGTAGTACTGACTAGGAAAAGAAGATCACAACCTTAATTTGAAGATTAACAGCCAATGCACACTACTAGGTATTATCTAAGTAAGATCTTTCACTATCATCCAATAACTAGAGACCTTAAAGGTAATAGTTAACTGGGATCCAGGATAAGGGTTAGTAAGGCGACATCCTGAATCTCAAAAGATAAAAGGTGAAATTCATTTGCTCGTCCAAAAGACTATTGATGGTACCTAACTTATCAGATTCTACCTACAAGGTATTGGAATAGTTCATAGTGCACAAAAAATATACTGAGTTGAGAATACAGGGGGAACAAAATCCTAGTGTTCATCTTAGATTATTTAAAATGAAGAGCAACCAATTCTTTTTCTTTTTCTATTTCATCAAATTCCCCTTTTTAATTTCTTGCACTGCCTAGTGATTGTAACATGTTTGAGAAAGATTTTTGGCCTATTCCCTGTGGGATTGACCAAAACCTAGTTGGGCTACTATATTTGACAGCGATCGTTTCATCCTTCAATTAGAGGCATATTTTGGGCGTTATCAAATTTTGATGACGTTGCTGGGAGCTAAAATTAGAGATTTTTAGGTATTTAGGGAAGTTATCATGTTTTTATATATTTTTGAGCAAGTAGTAGCCTGTAATATTGACTCTGTGCCATGTGTGTGTGAGATACTACCTAGTTTCCTTTGCGTGTTGTATTCAAAACATGCTTGGTTAGTCT
Source organism: Capsicum pubescens (assembly GCA_030864215.1). Classification (NCBI taxonomy): domain Eukaryota; kingdom Viridiplantae; phylum Streptophyta; class Magnoliopsida; order Solanales; family Solanaceae; genus Capsicum; species Capsicum pubescens. Next base: position 213,191,901 of record CM061546.1, read on the forward strand.
TTCCATGGTTTAAACATAGTCGTTTAGGAAAGGATCATAGGCCCTTTTTCATTTCAATCCACTTTTAGTATAAATGACCTGCCATGTGGAAATCGTCTCTCTTAATCCCTGTTTTGAGACTTTTAGCCTATTTTTCTTGTTTCAACTATTCACCATAGCATTTGTACTATAATGAACATCTTTTGGCACTGGTCCTCATTGGACATTATGCACCTCAACTCAGGCAAAATGCTTAAGTTGAGGGTGGCTATCATAGGAGTGGATTGTATAATATGGGTATGTAGAAGGGTAAAATAAAAGGAAAAGTTAGTAGGGATTGGTGTGAAAAAAAAAGAAAAAGAATAGACAAAATTGTGAAAAGAGAGAATAAAATACCACACTCAACCTGAATGTGCAATAAATAATTAAAAGAGAGAAATAATGGTGAAAATAAAGTGAAAATGGCTAGTAAGTGAGGCCCTAAGGTTATTGTAGTGCCAAGGAGGCTTAGTCACCTAATTTGTCCATATGTACCATACCATCCCCCAAGCCAACATTCTAATTAGAGAAAAGTTTCATAGTGATCATAACTTGATTATCTAAAAAACAAGGTAAAGAAAATAAGGGCAATCCTATGGTATTTGACATGAATTGATTGGAATTTATCTTTTGAGTTTGAGTGTCTCTTGACTGTCCTTACATTGACATGCATTATTTCATATGAGTGAGTGGGACATCCTTGTTGTGAGGGAACTTGAGTCATATTTCTAGCTATTTCCTTATTTCGAGTAGTGTATCTTGTATTTATGAGTTGTTATGTGTTGCTAATGTAATTTCCATACCTTTATCCCATTGTCTCACGTTGTGGTGCTTCATGTTCATAAATAATTATAAAAAGTGAGATAGGAGGGGGATGGTGTGATTTGAGCTTAAAAGTGGTAGACTAACTACTTGGAATAGCTTAGATTCTCCTAGTTAAGCGTTTTTTTCGTTTTACTATGTTTTGTTGTCTATGGACATGCAAATGTTCTAAGTTGATGGCGTTGGTGTGCTATAGAAATATAGCCCTTTTGACTCTTAAAATGTGGAAAATATGCCAGTTTCTTAGGTTATTTTTCTAGATATAATGCATTTTAGGATATGTTTTTTAGGAAATCATATTTTGGATGCTTAGATTGTGAAAAAAGATGAAAAAGGTGTTTTGGCTACTTTTTGGGGCAATTATTGATGTTCAGGACACTTTCTGGCTTGTTCATGGTCAAAAAAAATTTGAGAATTAAAGAAGACTTGAAAAGATGACTCCCGACACGTACTAAGTCAATATGTGGACTGCAAGTAGGACCTAGGAATACAAGTAGGCAAAGCAAGTGACAAAAGCCCAAAATCGCAAGACCTGACCTGTAGGATTTTTGAATCCTTGTACTTGTGCCCTGCACGTACGTCCACCTTGCTGACCGCAGGTACTTGTAAGACCCTACAAAATCCTAAGATTAATTCAATCTTTGAAGCTTGTCAAGCGGTCAAAGACCTAGAATAATTTTTAACTAAGAACTCAGACTTAGTGTCATTTTAGCCTACAAAGGATGGCAATCTTATTTCATGACCTTTACGTCAATTAAATATTGATGTTTTGATTGATTAATGATCATGAATGTCCGTACGTGTTTCTAGACAAGTTTGGATTTTCGAACATCATTTGAGGCTCTTTTGGAATCTTAAAATAGTGGATCAACACGTTCTTGGCGTGCCGCATCGACTATCACGTTGATTGATATTTTTCCCAGCTACCAGAGTCCAATTCTAGTGAATCAAGGTGAACATGGCGCGATGCGTCGACCTGAGCGTTGGTAGCCCAGTTTTTCAATTATTAAAAGACCGCATTATTGAGGGTATTTGGGTCTTTTCCCCAAGCCCTCAGTCCCTACAACACAAAATTAAGCCCTTTGGAGAGAAAATATACTCATTTATTCTCCAATTATCTCATGAACAAAACCCTAGGTGCTCAAATTTCAAATCAAGAACTCAAAATTCGACCATAAACTTTCAAAAATTCTTCAACAAAGGCATGTGAGGTGTTGATTCTTGGGTCTCTTCCACCCTTAGAGTACAAGAATCAGTTTTCAAACTTCAAGCATATTAATTTCATGAATGCCTTGATAGGTTTTATAATAGTCATGTTTATAATGGTTATTTGAGTTTCAAATCCATGAGTAATGCTAAGTTTTATGTTGAGTTTATTGATTTATATGTCTTACCATGTGAGATCATGTTAAAACCTTCAAATTGTGAATTTGATAGGTGAATTGTGTACTCATATATTGATTAGTGTTATGCGCATGTTATATACCTTCCAAGTATTTGATAAATTGTTCATGTGAACTATTAAGAGAATTAAATCATGCAAATGTTTGTTAAAATACCCCAATAAATAAATAATGATCAAGTTTATAGTTAACATATTTCATGTTTATGCCATGCCTTTTAATTTATGCTATCGATTCCTGGGGATACTTGTACCTGACAATATAGCTGATTACCTAGAGCCATGGTCAGTGATAAAACAGTATCATTCATGTCACGATCAGTAGTACTCTCAGTCAGTTACAGAGCTCAGAAAAACTCAATAGATTCAGTAGTAGTTCAGTCTAACCCAAAATTTAGTTTAGACCTCAGTAAACTCTATTAGTGCACAAAATTTAGTAGTATTCCATAAGTCAATGGAACTCAATGAAATTAGTTCAGTTCAGCTAAAAAGTAATCTTAGTAACCGTTCAGTCCAGCCTAGTACAGACTAGAAATTAGTTCAATGTTTATTCAGTTGGGAGTAGGATTGAGCACCGAGTTAACCTAGGGATGGGGGCATACCTGTAGGTAGAGGGTTTGACCCTTAGCAGCAATCCCTGCATTACAGGACTACGTAGACAGTGTAGATTGAGGTATCTACCTGTCATACATTATAAGGGTGATACTTCTCATCCGAGTTATCCTGCCAGTGCGGGTTGACGAAAGAGCTTCCTATCATAGAGGGTTAACTCATAGTTTGTTCTACCCTTGGCAAAATATAGACACCCTTCCAACTAGGGTTACAGAATGGACCCCAAATCAGTTAGAGAAGGGGTATGTCGGTTAGATGATTACCTCCCATAGTCTCAGTTTCATTCTCAGTCTTAGAATAGAACTCAGTCTAGTTCTACAAAATCAGAACTATCAAGTATAGTCACTCAGCTCAATACGAAACTCAGTATAGTTCCCCAGAATTTAGGACTGTCAGATATATTCACCTAGTTATCAGTTATACAATATCAGTTATCCAATAAATTAGTTGATCAGTATTCAGACTCAGTGTTCAGTGTTATCACGATTTCAGTTACAGTATATGTATTAATGCATGTTTTGTTACTCAGTCATACTAATGTTATACAATTATTATTTTTCATGCATATGAACCTATGCATTTCAGCCTACCTCACTGATCATACCAGTTCATTCGAAGTACTGATGTATGCTTTTTATGCTATGATGTCTTATATCATATGTTTTGACGCATGAACTCTAGAGCACCCTCAGTAGAACAACCATTTAGCATTCAGAGTAGTGATGAGTCCTCTTAGTTTAAGGACATGATTACTATTTATAGTATTTCAGTTTATGTCAGTAGATGGAGTTAGTTGGAAACTTATCCTATCAACTCCACAATTTAGACAGTTAGAGGCTTCCCAAACTAGAGTATTTCAGACAGTTATTCAGATTTTAGTTTGGTCTTACCGTTTTGGTATTTAATACCGCATTCAGTATTATTTACTAATTGAACCTTATGGCATATTTCTTCCTAATTCTGCATATTATTCAGTGTTATTATTCAGTTATTGCAGAAGGTACCAGTCATGGGTTAGCTTGTGGTCTCTCGAGATTATGAGCACTGTGTAACGTCCGAGGTACAGAGTTGTGGCATTACAAACTTGGTATCAGAGCCTAAGGTTCAATAGAGTCCTAGGAAATCTTCAAGATGCATCTAGTAGAATCTTGTGCATGGGTGTTTTGTACGCCATATTTATGGACAAGAGGCTACAAGATATTTTGGGAAAAGTTTCCCTCATTTCAGTATTCATGTCGTGCGAGTGAGCACAAGATCAAGTTAAACTCTCAGTTTAATTCCTCTCTTCCTTATACTTCTAGAACATGCCTTCCAGAGAAGCTAATGAGAAAAGTAATGAAAATCAGTAAGCCCCTCTGCCCGTTCCGACAGGTCCCCTGAATGATCATGTCTCCCACTCTGAATTTATAGTTGCTTTCACCGCCTTAGATTATTTAGTAGCTGTTTAGAACAATTAGTTGGCCAGTATCCTATCAAGGCTTATGGCTCATACTCCACAGAGTGGGAAGAAGAGGCATAGGAAATAAGGGAGAAATAATAAGAGTGCCCGAATGTCTAGGACAAAAAGTGGACGAACAAATCCTCTCTGCCAGCAGTGTGGCAGAAACCATCAGGGTATATGCAGAGCTGGCAGTGGTGTGTGTTTCGGATGTGGTAAGTCAGGACATAGAGTCAGAGAGTATTCTCAGGTGGGTTCACAGAGTCAGCCTAACCTTCCCCCAGCTCAGTCCGATCACCCAAATTAGCAGGGTGCCTCTTCCAGTGCCACCAGTGGGCAGCGCCCAGCAGACTCTATGCTCTTCAGTCCCGATAGGATCAGGAAAGTTCTCCTGATGTGGTCACTGGTATGTAACAAATTTTCCATTTGTATGTATATGTTTTGATAGATCCAGGAGCTTCTTTGTCTTTTGTTACTCCATATATAGTAGTTGATTTCGAAGTCGGTCCCAAAATTCAAGAAGATCCCTTCTCAGTTTCTACCCCAGTGGTTAAATCTATCATAACCTGGTGGGTATACAGAAACTTTCCGGTTATGATATCTCAAAAAGTCACTTCACTAGACTTAGTCGAATTAGAGATAACTGATTTAATGTCATTCTTGGCATTGATTGGCTTTATATATTCTATGCCTCAGTCGATTGTAGAAACAACATTGTCCAGTTTTAGTTTTTGAATGAACCTATCCTAGAGTTGAAAGGGAGTACTTCAGCACTTAGGGGTAAATTTATTTCTTACATTCGGGATTAAAAAATGATATATAAGGGATGTGTCTGCCATCTCGTTTGAGTCCAGGACTCTAGTTTAGAAATCCTTACTCTTCAATCAGTATTAGTAGTATGTGAATTCTCTGATGTGATTCCCGAAGATCTCCCCGGAGTTTCTCCCAAAAGGGAAATTGATTTCGAAATTGATCTTCTCCCAGATACTCAGCCCATATCTATTCCTCCATATTGAATGGCTCCAGCAGAACTTAGAGAATTGAAAGAGCAGTTAAAGGATCTCTTAGATAAGGGATTTATCAGACCCAGTGTATTCCCATAGGGCACACTAGTTTTATTCATGCATAAGAAAGACTATTCTCTCAGAATGTGTCTAGACTACCATCAATTAAATAAAGTTATGGTCAAGAACAAGTATCCGTTCCCCATAATCAATGCCTTATTTGACCAACTTCAGGGTGCCAATTATTTCTCTAAGATAGACCTCAGACAAGCTATCATCAACTCAAAGTCAGGGAAAGTAACATCCCATAAATAGGTTTCCGAACTCGGTACGACCACTTCAAAATCTTAGTCATGTCCTTTGGTATTACCAATTCCCCAACAACCTTCATGGACTTGATGAATCTTGTGTTCAAGCAATACTTGGATATGTTCTTCACAGTCTTTAAAGATGACATTCTTGTCTACTCCCGCAGTGGGCATGATCACGCGGATCATCCCAGAATTATATTTCAGACTCTCAAAACCCATAAGTTATCATGATATCTATTCATATCTTACATGTCAGCTCTATGATCATAGCTCATATTCGGGCACATTAGCAAAAGTCATGTACGCTTACAATTCCTAGTATAAGGAATTCTAGTTACCATGGTATTACAAACCATGTTCCACGAATATAGAAAATCCAGACTCAGGTCATGTACCTCATGACCCATGTACTTATGTTAAGTTTTACAGTATGCTCAGTTCCCATGCCGCACGCTACCCTCCTAATGAATTGGCTAAATTTAAATCATGACATGTATATCCTTAGCCTAGATCTTTTAGTAGATCCACTAAAGATGTTGATATTCTTTTCCTCATGCCTCAGTTAAGTGTCGAGTCTAGTATAGTATTCAGTACTTAGTAATCAGTATTCAAACTCAGAATTTAGTAAAGAACTCAGATAGTTCTACAGAACCATGGCTATCAGTTATCAGTTGCTTAGCCATTAGAATCCAGTACTTCAGTATTAGTCTAAACATCAGTTACCAGTATCCAGTTATCAGAACATAGTATTCAGTTCCAGTATGAGTCCCAGTTACAGTCCCAATTACAGTTTCAGCTTCTAATTTAGTTACGATCCCAATCCTATTCAAGTAATCAAATCAGCAACTCAGTTTAATTCCAAGTCTTGCCTGACCATAGTGTATAGTTATCCGTTATTTAGATATCGGTATTTTAGCACCTCAGTTTGCACACTATTTTGGTACCATGTTATTCAGTTAGTCTTGCACTTTCAAATAATACGGTCCCCCACAAATTCATGCTCAGTTGTCTCATGTTACTCAGTCAGTCCTTACCCCATATGCTTAATACACTACAATATCAGTCCATTTATACAAACAAAGAATAGTTCAATCATGCATGACCAGTAGTCAGCTATCAGTCATTTTGTGAATTAGATAAGACAGTATATTCATGCATTCGTGCCTAGCGCCCCTGTGAATAATTTCAGTAGTCTCAAGTAAAGCGTAGTACTAAGGTAGAAAATATAGTTGAGAGGGTATCCAAGGGATATGTCTAAGTTTGAAAATCTTAGTTACAGTGCATGAAGCTTAGTCACTCTACCCTAGATAAGGTCTCGTAGGCCTCACCATATATTACAGAAATTTATCTAGAATGTGACTTTTATTCAAATACTTCATTTAGCCTAGGCAAAAGATTCTTTGCTCCCTAAAGTCACTAGAAACTCTATAGAATGAGTGTCAAGGAAATTCTCCAGTTGAGCATAAGTCTTTAGCACAAGTTAGTTTGTAAAGATAGAAATTCAGTTTAGCAGTCGGGTGGAAAAATATGTATGGCTTGGTTTCCCAACTTTCCTCACTAGTCACACTATCCAAAGTCTCATAAATATAACTGTTCCAAGATGGGGCAAGCAGGTAGTTGCATGATCAACCTCGTTCATGTATTATGTCACAGTTTTGAATCCCAGATACTCAGTCACGACTCAGTTCATGGGTGTCCTGAGCATCGTCCAAATTTTACCTCAGTATCTCAGCCAAGTCAGCATTCTTCGAGGTACATAATGTCCTAAGGGGGAGATACACCATAACCCTTGAGCTTTAATATCCTAAACCTTTCATCTTCTCTTTACATAATGAATCCAGTAGAATAGTGGGTCCAGTTCCAATCTCAGCCGTAAGCCATGTATTTAAGGGACTCAGTTTAGTACACAATATTCAGTCCATGTATCACGTTCCAGGATCAATTATATCCTCATGTTCTCGTTCATGCATGTTCAGTAAAGGGTCTTAAGTTAGAGATCGGTAATTTCATATTCTGGAAAGTCTCTCCTATGAAGGGGGTGAAGAGGTTTGGCAAGGAGGGAAAGTTTGGTCCCCGATATGTCAACCCTCATAAGTTTCCCAGTCGTGTTGGAAAGATAGCTTACGAGCTTGTGTTGCCTTCAGATCTATCTTCAGTTCATCCAATTTTCCATGTCTCCTTACTAAAGAAATGAATAGGTGACCCAGCATTCGTATTCCCTATAGAGGGCATAGATTTTCAGAATAGTCTTTCTTATGAAGAGATTCTAGTCAAAATCCTTGACTATCAAATTCTTAGACCGAGGATCAAAGAAGTTCCTCTAGTCAAAGTTATTTAGCAGAATTAGTCCGTTGAGGGAGCTACATGGGAAGCAGAAGAAGACATGCGAACCAAGTACCCTCATCTATTCTCCGCTAATCCAAAATTAGCTCAAGGTAATAGTTTTCTTAATCTTAATCAGTTCCATGTTCAGATTTCAGTTACAAACTTGGTATTAGTTATTATTGCATATTATATTATACGTTCATAAGTCAGTTCAGTCACGTATCCATGCATTAGATATGCATGTTCAGTATATATATTCAGTTTATCTGTAATCCTAGTGATGCATTCATGAATCATGTTCATCTATATCCATGCATCAGATATGTATTGTTCAGTATGATAATTTAGAATATCAGTAATATTAGTCATATAGTCATGTTACAGATGTTCATGTCCAGTAAGTAAGTCAGCCTCTCAGTATTCTTAGTCTCAGCAGTCTCATTCGTGGATGAATATTGCCGAGGGGGAGATAATGTAAGACCCCGCAAAATCCTAAGCTTAATTCAGTCCTTGAGGCTTGTCAAGGGGTCCCAAACTTAGATTAATTTTTAGCTAAGTACTCAGACTTAGTGTCATTTTAGCCTAATAAGGTGGGAAATCTTATTTCGCCACATTTACTTCCATTAAATATTGATATTTAGGTTTATTAATGATCAAGAATGTTCGTAGGTGTTTTCAAAAAAGTTACGGATTTTTTGGACATTATTTGAGGCTCCTTTGGAATCTTAAAATAGTGGATCAACATGATATTAGCGCACCACATCGACTATCACATTGATTAATATTTTCCCAGCTACCAGCATACAATTTTAATGAATCAATGTGAACACGGCACGATGTGTTGGCTATCACGTCGATGCCATCGACTCGCCACGTCAACGTGCGCGTCGGCAACCCAATTTTTATTTATTAAAAGACCACTTTCTTGGGGGTATTTGGGTTTTTCCCCACGTCCCTCAGCCCTCAAAACATGAAATTAAGCTCTTTGGAGAGCAAATATACTCATTTATTCTCCAAGTAGCTCAAGAACAAAACTCTAGCTGCTCAAATTTCAAATCAAGAACTCAAGATTCAACCATAAACTTTCAGAAATTCTTCAACAAAGGAATGTGAGGTGTTCATCCAAGGGTCACTTCCACCCTTGGAGCCCAAGAATTAGTTTTCAAACTTCAAGTATATGAATTTCATGAATAACATGATTGGTTTGTTAATATTCTTGCTTATAATGATTATTTGAGTTTCAAATTCATGTGTTATACTAAGTTACATGTGGAGTTTATTGAATTATATGTCTTACCATGTGAGATTATGTTAAAACCTTCAAATTGTGAATTTGATGATTGAATTTTGTGCTCATATGTTGATTAGTGTTATGCGCATGTTCTATGCCTTCAAAGTATTTGATAAATTGTTCATGTGAACTATTAAGAAAATTAAATCATGCAAGTGTTTGTTAAAATGCCCTAATTAATAAATGATGATCTAGTTTATAGTTTACATGTTTAATGGTTATGCCATTTCTCTTAATTTATGCTATCGAGTCTTGGGGGTACTTGTACATGAAAATTTAGATGATTACCTAGAGCCATGGTCAGTCATAGAATAGTATCAGTCATGTCACGATCAGTAGTACTCTCAATCAATTACAGAGCTCAGGATAACTCAGTAGATTCAGTAGTAGTTCAGTCTAACTCCGAATTCAGTTCAGACCTTAGTAAGATCTATCAGTGAACAAAATTCAGTAGTATTTTATCAGTCAATAGAACTCAGTGAACTCAATTCAGTTTAGCTTAACAGTAATCTCAATAAACAGTCAGTACAACCTAGTACAAATTAGAAATCAGTTTACTGTCTATTTAGTTTGGAGTAGGATTCAACACCGAGTTAACCTAGGGATAGGGAATTCCTGTCAGTAGAGGGTTTGACCCTTAGCATCAATCCCTGCATTATAGAACTACATAGCCAGTATAGGTTGAGGTATCTTCCTGTTAGTCATTATGAGGGTTGATACTTCTCATCTAAGTTATCTTGCCAACGAGGGTTGATGAAAGAGCTTCCTGTTAGAGAGGTTTAACTCATAGTTTGTCTCTACCAATGGCACAATATTGACACCCTTCCAACTGGGTTACAGGTTGGACCCCAAATTAGTTAGAGAAAGGTCTTGACGGTTTGATGATTACCTCCCACAGTCTCAGTTTAGTCTCAGTCTTATAATAGAACTCAGTTCAGTTCTACAGATTTAGGACTATCAGGTATAGTCACTCAGCTCAGTACAAAACTCAGTATAGTTCCCCAGAATTCAGGATTGTCAGATAAAGTCACCTAGTTATCAGTTATACAGTATCAGTTATCCAGTAAATCAGTTGATTAGTATTCAGACTCAGTGTTTATTGTTATCACGATTTTAGTTACAATATATGTATTAATGCATGTACTCTTACACAGTTATACTCATGTTATACAGTTATTATTGTTCATGCATATGAACCCATGCATTTCAGCCTACCTCACTGAGTATACCAGTTCATTCAAAGTAATGACACATATTTTTTGTACTATGATGTCTTTTATCATAGGTTCTGATGTATGAGCTCCAGAGAAGCCTCAGTAGACCAGACTTTCAACATTCAGTGTAGTGGTGAGTCCTCTTAGTTCGAGGCCATGATTACTATTTATAGTATTTCAGTTTATGTAAGTAGACAGAGTTAGTTAGGGACTAGTCCCATCAACTCCATAGTTCAAACAGTTAGAGGCTTTCCAGACTAGAGTATTTCTGACAATTATTTAGATTTCAGTTTGTTCTTTCAGTTTTAGTATTTAATACCGCATTTAGTATTATTTATAGATTGAACCTTATGTCATGTTTCCGCCTAATTCTGCATATTATTCAGTGTTATTGTTCAGTTATTATAGAAGGTACCAGTCATGGGTCAGCTTTTGGTCCCTCGGGATTATGAGAACTGTGTAGTGTTCGGGGTACAGACTCGGGGCGTTACAGTACTACATGTGCCAGGGTCAGGGCACAAGTGCAGACCACATATGGCCACCGACCCATTTTCTCCTATTTTTTTTTAGCTTTGGTTTTAGGGTTTTCCCATGTACTATAAATACTCTTCATGTGTTTTTTGTTGGAATTCTGCACTTTTGATACTTACAAACATAGTTTGATTCAAATATTCGATTTTTATCTTGGATTCTCTTATATTGACTTCAGTTGATTAATTCTGTTATGGTTGTGGGTTTTCTACGTCTTATTATTGTGATTTCATCTATTCTATCTATCATGAATGTTGTTAATTATTTCCTAAGCATGAGTGGCTGAAACCCATAGCTAGGGTTATGGAAACCATGGCGGACTGATGATGTATGGGAAGTGCGATAGTTTAATTTAATAGATACCCATGGAATGCAATGCATTATCTTCAATATAATAGATCTTTTAGCGGTGGACAATATTAAGATCCTACCTAGATTATTGCTACTTACTCCAAAGGAGAAGTATTTACTAGCAAAAGATAATAAAAATTGTAATTTGGAGTTTAACAGTCGATCCACGCTACTAAGTACTATCAAAGTCATTTGGTTAGCTATCATCTAATAACTAGATACTCAAAAGGTAATAGTTAATAGGATCAAGATAAGGGTTAGTAAGGAAAAATCCTATGACTCAAAAGTTAAAGGGTGAAATCCTTCTACTCGTCCAAAAGACAATAGACGGAACATAACTTATCGATTCTGCAAGTTAGGTATCGGGTTGGTTCAAAAAAGAATGATAAGAATATGGAGTGGAGAAGTCATAGGGAACATAATCCTAGTGTTCACCAATACTGATTACAACCGAAGTTGATATTTGCACCTTGTTGTATATTTCTATTCAAATCGCCCCATTTACTTTACTAGTTTTTGTCCATTGATTACAGAATTTGAGATCTACAAATCCACGTATTCAATTGGTATTTGACCCCAACCTTTATTGGTTACTAAATTTTACAACGGTTGTAATCATCTTCATAGTGAAGTTGTAGCTTGGGTGTTATCATTCCCCACCTTCTAAGAATCAAAATTTTCTTATATCGATGCTTTTTTTTGTGATCCAACTATGTTTAAATTTTCAACCCTTTATATTGTTTAATGTTTCACCATTGGATGCAATTCAGTTCTCATCTTAGCTACTTCTTGAGCGAGTCCCTCATTTATCCTCCATTGTTTTGTAGATTAACCTATAACATAAGTTCTACTTAGAATATCATGTTCTCATATGTGGCAAGATCTATAGGTTTTGGTTGCTCTATATAGGATAATGTGTATATCTATATATTTCATGATACGATTTCCCAATTCATGATGGTGCCTACCTTATTCAACCAATAGGAAAAGGCAAGACATAGCCCAAAACGATGGGTAATGGGCTAACGGGCAGAAATTAGGGAAGACTAGATTGGAATGATGACAATAGTAATAATAAGAAGAAACAAAAAGAGAATATATAAAATATATCAAAAACATGATAAGGAAAAGAACTAAAGTATTCATTAAAATTCAGGTATGTTACAACAAATTTCGTCAAAGTTTAGGTAAATTTCAGACTAGTTTTCCTAAGATAAATACAATAAATTTAATGTACCATAATTAATAGAAAATTATTTTTCATAAAACCTCTATTATATAATAATAATATTTTGAAATTTCTAAGTTCATTATCTCTGCTTAAAATACTAATAAGTTATAGAACTATTATAAAAAATATTGATGTATCATAACTAAAAAAATTTATACATATCAAAGCCATTTTAAAAGAATAATAAATTATATTACTAAAATATTTAAATTTAGATTAAATATTCCACAATATGTTTGGTATCACTAAAATTCTTAAACGAACTACTCAAAAATTGTACTGTTAGTCCAAGCAAGTCATAAAGAACTTGCGGCAGTTATAGGAAATCGCTAAACACTGAAAATGCATAAAATGAGGGTATTGACTGGGAGGGTCATAACAACATCCACTATTAAGAGGACTTTTTCTTGAAAAAGTAAAGGATAAGTAAATACATAAGGGCTAGAATAGGTAGGGATACTGGGTATGCATCTCACATTAGGGATACTGGGTCTGCATCTCACGTTTAGTCTCCCAAGTAGCCTACTCAATAGAATAGTGATGCCACTGAACCTTTAACAACTGGAATGTACTTGGAGCGCAACCTTCTAACATTTTCAACAAAAATTGACACTGACTCCACTATATATACCAACCTCTCATCCAACTAAACTAAGCATCACTACAACACGTGTGGCTCATATGGAATGTTCTGACATAATATAGATATATGGAAGACTAGGTGAATAGATGAGAAGGCAGGAGGCAATGCCAATACATGTGCTACTTCCCTAATTGTGTGGAAAATCTCAATGAGTCCAATATACCTTGTGTTGAGCTTGTCCCTCCTCCCAAACCTCATCACACCTTTCATGTGTGATACTCACAGAAGTACCCTATCCCAATCTTTAAAAATCAATAGATGATGTCTACAGTCTGCATAATTCCTCTACCTACTCTAAGTTGCGTGTAACATGTTCGGAATCACCCAAACTCGGTCTAATGACTAATTAAGTAAATATGTTCCACAAGGCCTAGCCTCAGAAGGCCTAAACCAACAAATATGAGACATTGCCTACCATACAACTCCATAAATTGGGCCATCTAAATATTGGAATAGAAGATGTTATTATACACAAACTCTGCCAAATATAGAAACTAGACCCACTAACCCCCAAAATCAAATATACAAGCGTGGAGCATGTTGTTATACTCCAAAGTTTCCTAACTAATTTTGTCTTAAGAATTTCTAGTATTATCTTATAAATTGAATGATGTTTATTCTATGAGGAATTTTTAAGATTTTCACTTTTTATCATAGAAAATTCAATAAGCTTTCCATCGATATAGAATTTGCCCATATCTGATAACTGGGTAAGAAGTTATGACTATTTCAAGTTCCCATCGTAAAACAACGCCATATTAGTCAGTGGCTCGCCGCGCCACAAGTGAAAATGGCAATTGTCAAATTCCAGTAGGGGTCCGCGATAGTGGTGCATCGCGCCAAACTTCCAGGTCGCAAATGAAGTGACAACGCGATGGCTCCGCGTCGTGCCATCCCTCAATTTCCCAATTTTTAAATTTCAGTGAAACGGTATGATAGATCTGCGTCGCGCTAGGGGTGCAATTTGGGAAAATTTCACTGAAATTAAAAGATGCGTCCAGGGTTAAAAGGGTTAATTTCCCACCCCTATTTATAATAACACGTGATTTAGCCATTTTTCACCCAAAATATACTAATTTATCTCAGTTTTCTCTTAAGAACAAGCTAGGGTTTCAATTAGGGATTCAATTTCAAGAAAGTCTCTTCGTCAATCTTTGTTAAACCAAGAACTAAGGTATGCATTGTGTTGATTTATGGATTACTTTCATCCATAAAGCTCAAGAACCCCTTTTTAAATTATGGATCATGATTATTATGTTGTGGGATTCTCAAGTTATGTGATGGTTGTTGTTTGATAACCATGTTGGGATCCTTATGTGTAATTATGAAAACTACGTTAGCATATAAATTGAAATCCATGAATTTTGTGATTTATGATTTGTGAAATTTGATGATTTCACCTATGCCTTATGTTATGCATGCAAGGTGTTTAATAAAATGCCTAGGAAGATAGAAATTATGCACTATAGCTAAATTGTGACCCAAAATGACTTATATGTTGTTCTTATGTATTGAAATTGTTGGTTGGATTGCTCATGAGTTAGCCTTATGAAATTATACTATGTATACATGCTATCTTATTCATGTACCAAGCTATATTAATCAAATTCCCATGAAATATCTCCAACTATTGTATTAGGGATTATTGATGTTGGTCATGTATTCAAGAATGTCATGCTTTTTCAGTTTCCTTCCATCGAGTCCTGCGGGTACTTGTACCCAAAAAATATAGCTATGTGCCTAGATTTAGTGTCATGTTTTCATGATATCCTTATTCAAGCCATGGTCCATTGAACCCAGTCAGTCATGTGACTCAGGAAAGCTCAGTAATTCAGTAATCTCAATAGTATTCTGTCAGCTAACGAAACTCCCTGAATTAGTCTAGTCTAGTTTAGTTAATCATGTTCAGTGTCTATTCATATGGGAGTAGAAATTAGCACCGAGTGAACCCAAGGATGGGAACTCACCTGTTATATGAGGGTGTGATTCTTAGAAGCAATCTTTGTATACCAGTACTATGTAGACAGCATAGGTTATACATCATAGCCTGTTATACAAAGGTAGATAAGGTGGATTAACCTATTATAAGAGTGTTCCCACTGTTCTAACTAGAGTTAACTGTTATATGAGGGTTACTCATAGATTTTCCTTACCAGTAGCGCGGTATTAACACCTTTCAAATTGGGGTTACAGATTGGACCCCAACTCAGCCATAATGGCATATTAGGGGCATGATGGTTAGATAACTAATTCCCATGGTTTTAGTTATAGAATTAAAGACTATCACATACAGTCAACTCAGAACAGTATGTAACTCAGCTAGTTCCATCAAATTTAGGACTATCAGATACAGTCACTCATGTTATTAGTTATATCAGTCATCAAAATATAGTTATCAGTCATGTTAGTTACCAGTAAATTCATGTTATCATGATCTCAGATATTGTTACTATGTATTCATACATGTATTATCACATTTATATTAGTCAGTTAGTTAGTATTTTTCATGCATATAAACCCCATGCGTTCATCCTACCTTACATGCATACCAGTATATTCAAAGTACTAACATATTTGTGCTATGGTGTCTTATACCATAGGTTCAGAGACACGATCTCCAGAGCATTAGTTGATTCCAGATATCAGCAGTCAGTCAGCAGTGAGTCCTCCTCCTTCAAGGATGATATGATTAGTTTTTTCATTATTTTAGTACTTGGTTATTTCAGCAGTCGGAGTTAGTTGGTGATATGTCCTATCAACTCCCTATTCAGAAAGTCATGTTTTAGATATTTTTCAGACTACAGTATGCTTAGACAGTTTTGTTTTGGGTATTTATACCCTATCCATATGTTATGATTTATTTGTTATGTTACAGATTTGAACCTTATGGCCTTTTAGTACATGTTTCTATATTTATATAGTATATCATTCAGTAAGCATGTACAGATATCAGTCATGGGTTAGATTGTGGTCCTTTGGGGTCATGAGCACCGTGTGGCATTCTGGGTACTAGATTGGGGGCGTTAAAAACTTTGTATTAGAGCCTAAGGTTCAATAGTGTCCTAGAAAGTCTAAAAGTCGCATCTAGTAGAGTCTTGTGCATGGGTGCGTTGCACCCCACATTTTTGTACAGGAGGCTATAAGATGTTTTAGGAACAGTTTCCCATCTTTCAGTATTTAGTCGTTCCGGTGAGCATAATCTCAAGTCAATCTTTCATTTTTATCCATTTCTTCCTTTTCTTCTACAGAACATGCCTCTTAAAAGAAGAAACGGGAATTAGTCAGCCCCAAATCCCGAAGAACCTTTGGGCGAACATGTTTCTCATGCAGAGTTTGGAGCTGCATTCACTACTCTTGATCATTTAGTTGCTTCTCAGAATGAACGACCAACTGTCATTCTCTCCAACCTAGTGGCCAATTCAGCTGCAGGCAGGATTCGGTACTTCACCCAAATGAATCCTCCATCCTTTCTTGGATCTAAGTTAGATGAGGACCCTTAGGAATTCATTGATTAGGTTCAAAAGATTACTGACGTTATGGGGGGTGTCGACCATTGAGAGTGTTGAGCTAGCTGCATATCGGTTGCAGGATGTTGCTCACACTTGGTACAAGCAGTGGAAGTCAGAAAGGCCAGATGATGTAGGGCCTATTGAGTGGGAGGAGTTTGTCACTGCATTCTTAGAGAGGTTCTTTCCCATAGAGCTGAGAGAAGCTAAAGTGTTAGAATTTATCAACCTCAGGCAGGGCAACATGACGGTAAAAGAGTATTCTCTTAAGTTTACTCAATTATCCAGATATGCCTATCATGAAGTTGTAGACAACAGAGCCAAGATGAGTTAGTTTATTTCTGGGTTGAATAATAGTGTGGTTAACGAGTGTAGGTCTACAATGTTGAATAGTGGCATAACTTTAGCTAGGCTTATGACTCATGCTCAATAGATAGAGGAGCAAAAGATTAAGATGAGGGAGAAGCAGAATAAGAGAGCAAGGACAGGTAATTTCAACTTTGCTTAGCCCAAATCAGAAGGAGGAAACCATTCTTAGTTTTAACCTAAGTCATCATTTCGAGCTCCTTCTTCAGCCAGTGCTCCATTTCCTAAGTTCATGGATGGAAATAGAGATACGGTACCAGGCTCTAAGTCTCAGGGTAGTGTTAGCAATTCCCGAACTAATTCCCTTTGTCAGACTTATGGTAAGAACCACAAGGGTGCTTGCAGAGCTGGTAGCGATGCCTATTTTTGATGTGGCAAGATAGGACAAAGAGTCAGAGATTGTCCCCAGTCAGGTTATCAGAGTCATCTCTTCTCCTCAAAACAGTTTGGTCGCCCAAATCAACAGGGTTCCACTTCCAGTGCTACTAGTGGGCAACACCCATATAGACTCTATGCTCTCCAGTCCCAGCAAGATCAGGAAAATTCTCCTAATATAGTTACTGGTATGTTACAGATCTTTCATGTGAATGTTTACGCTTTGCTTGATCCAGGAGATTTCTTGTCTTTTGTCATTCCCTATATAGCAGTTGATTTCATAATCAATCCAAAAATTCTAGAAGAGCCCTTTTCAGTCTCTACCCCAGTGGGTAAAACCATCATAGCCTAGTTGGTATACAGGAACTGCCCGATTATGATATTTCAGAAAGTCACTTCTACAGATTTAGTTGAATTAGAGATGATGGATTTTGATGTCATTGTCGGCATGGATTGGCTTCATTCTTTCTATGCCACAGTCGACTGCAGTCAGAGAATAGTCTAGTTCCAGCTTCCAAATGAACCCATCCTAGAGTGGAAGGGTAGTGTATTTGCTTTCAGAGGCCAGCTTGTTTCCTACCTTCGGGCATGGAAAATGATATCTAAGGTATGTGTCTATCATCTTGTCCAAGTTAAGGACACTAGTTCTGAAACTCTCAGCCTTGATTTAGTCCCAGTCGTGAATGAATATTTATATGTCTTTCCCAAAGATCTTCCAGGAATTCCTCCCAAAAGGGAAATAAACTTTGGAATTGATCTTCTTCCAGATAATCAGCCTATATCTATTCCGCCATACAGAATAGCACCATCAGAACTCAGAGAACTGAAAGAACAGTTGAAGGATCTCTTAGTTAAGGGATTCATCAGACCCAGGGTATCCCTGTGGGGTGCACCAGTCTAATTTGTGCGAAAGAAAAATGGTTCTCTCAAAATGTGCATAGACTACCGTCAACTCAATAAAGTCACAGTCAAGAAGAAGTATCCACTTCCTACAATTGATGACTTGTTTGACCAACTTTAGGGTGCCAGTTATTTCTCTAAGATAGACCTCAGATCAGGCTACCATCAACTCAGAGTCAGAGAATATGACATTCCAAAGATAGCCTTTTGTACTCGGTATGGTCACTTCAAATTCCTAGTCATGTCCTTTGGTCTTACTAATTCCCCAGCAGCTTTCATAGACTTGATGAACCGGGTATTCAATAAGTACTTAGACATGTTCATTATAGTCTTCATAGATGATATTCTGGTCTATTCCTGCAGTGAGCGTGATCACGCAAACCATCTCAGAATTGTACTTTAGACTCTCAGAAATCATCAGTTATTCTCCAAATTCAGTTAGTGCAAATTTTTTCTAAGGTTAGTAGCATTCCTTGGTCATATTGTTTTCGTTTATGGCATTAGAGTAGATCCTAAAAAGACCAAAGCAATAAGAAACTGGCCTCGCCTTATCTCTCTATCAGATATTAGGAGTTTCTCAGGTTTGGTGAGCTATTATTGACAGTTTGATAAAGAACTTTCTTCTATTGCATCTCCTATGTCCAGATTGACTCAGAAGAAGGTCAAGTTTCAGTGGTCAGATCCTTATGAGAAGAGTTTTCAGGAGTTGAAGACTCGACTCACCTCAACCCCAGTGTTAGCTCTTCCAGATGGTCTAGATGGGTTTGTAGTGTATTGTGATGCATCCCTAATAGGTTTGGGTTGTATCCTCATGTAGCATGGTAAGGTCATAGCCTACACCTTCAGACAACTTAAACCCCATGAGAAGAATTATCTAACTCATTATCTTGAGTTAGCAGTCGTAGTCTTTGCCTTGAAAATTTGTAGGCATTACCTATATAGTGTTTATGTAGATGTGTTCACTGATCATAAGAGCCTTCAGTATGTCTTTTCTCAGAAAGATCTCAATCTTTGTCAGAGAAGGTGGTTAGAGCTCTTGAAAGATTATGACATGAGTTTTCTTTATCATCCGGGTAAGGCCAACATAGTGGCCAATGCTCTCATTATACTGTCTATGGGTAGTGTTGCTCAGGTTGAGGACAGTAAGAAGAAGTTAGCTCACGAAGTCCATTAACTTTCCAGACTAGGTGTTCACTTAGTCAATACAAAAGATGTTGATATATGGGTTCATAGTAGTTCAGAATTATCTCTAGTTTCCAAGGTAAAAGAAAAGCAAGATAGAGATCCCAGTCTAGTCAAGTTGAAAAAGTCAGTCAAGGAATAAAAAGTAGAGGTTTTCTCCCAAGGGGGAGATGGTGTTTTATGTTGTCAAGGTCATCTGTCTATTCCAGGTGTAGATGACTTAAGCAGCAAATTCTGGCAGAAGAGCATGGTGCATGCCACTCTATTCATCCAGGGGCCACAAAGATGTACCATGACTTCCGGGGGATCTATTGGTGGAGTGGGATGAAGAGAGATGTTGTAGAGTTTGTGGATAAGAGCTCTACATGTTAGCAGTCTAAGATAGAGCATCAAAAGCCTAGTGGGTCCATGCAGGAGTTCAGGAATCCTACTTTGAAGTGGGAAGAAGTGAACATAGACTTCGTAATGGGTTTTCCTCGTAATCGTCATCATTATGATTTTGTTTGGGTCATTGTTAACAGAATGACCAAATCAGCTCATTTCCTTCTAGTTCATACCTCTTATTCAGCCGAGGACTATGTCAAACTCTACATTAGAGAGTTGGTCAGATTACACGGTGTTCCATTGTCCATTTTTTCAGACAGAGGTACCCAGTTCACCTCTTATTTCTAGAAAGAGTTCCAAAAAGGTCTTGGTTCCCAAGTTCATCTCAGCACAACCTTTCATCCTCAAATAGATAGTCAAGCAGAAAGGACCATTCAGATCCTAGAAGATATTCTAATGGCGTATGAAATTGATTTCAAGGGTAGTTGGGATAACCACATGCTTTTGATTGAGTTTGCATACAACAATAGTTATCATTCCAGTATTCGGATGGCTCCATTCGAAGCTCTCTATGGCAGGAGGTACAGATCTCCAATCGGTTGGTTCAAAGTTAGTGAGGCTTCAGTTATAGGGCCTGACTTAGTATGCGATGCCTTAGAGAAAGTCCAGTTGATCAGAGAAAGACTTCGGGCTGCTCAGAGCTTATAAAAGTCTTATGTAGATATACGTAGAAAGGGTCTTGAGTTCAAGATTGGTGACTATGTCTATCTAAATATCTCTCTAATTAATGGAGTGAAGAGATTCGACAAGAAGGGAAAGCTCAGTCCCTGATATGTCGGTCCCTTCAAAATTCTCAGTGGCTTTGGCATGGTAGCTTATGAGCTCGAATTGCCTTTAGATCTAGCCTTTGTTCATCCATTCTTCCATGTCTCTTTGCTCAAGAAGTGCATAGGTGACCTAGCGGTTGTATTCCCTATTCAGATCATATATATTAAGAATAGCCTCTCTTATGAAGAAATTCCAGTCGAAATTCTAGACTATCAAACTCGTAGACTGAGGAACAAAGAAGTCCCTCTAGTCAAAGTTCTTTGGTGGAATCAGTCCATTTAGGGAGCTACTTGAGAATCAGACACAAACATGCGTACCAAGAATCCTCACCTCTTCTCCACTAACACAGATCTAGCTCAAGGTAACAGTTCTCCTTAAGCTTTTCAGTTGTCATGTTCAGATTTCAGTTACAACTTGGTATCAGCCTCGTGTTCAGGATTCCATTTTAAAACTTGGTATTAAGTACCATTTCATATCTAATTATTTGTTCATGCATTAGATTAGTCATGTGTTTATTCATCAGACATGCATTCTCCTTGTGAGAAGACTCAGTTATTAGTAATCTCAGTCATGTAATCAGTTCAGTCATGAAATCATGCATCAGATATGCATGTTCTATATGAATCTCAGAAATGTCAGTTATGTAGTCATGTTTCATTGTTCATGTTCAGTGTATACTTTGGCTTATCATTTCTACCCTCTCAATCAGTCTCATTCAAGGACGAATGTTCCCAGAGGGGAGATATTGTAATACCTTGAAGTTTCCTAACTAATTTTGTCTTAAGAATGTCTAGTATTATCTTCTAAATTGAATGATTTTTATTCCATGAGGAATTTATAACATTTTCACTTTCTGTCATGGGAAATTCAATAAGCTTTCCATCGATATAAGATTCTCTCAAATCCAATAACACGTGATTTAGCCATTCTTCACCCAAAATATACTAGTTTCTCTCATTGTTTTCTCAAGAACAAGCTAGGGTTTCAATTGGGGATTCAATTTCAAGAAAGTCTCTCCATCAATCTTCGCTAAATCAAGAACTAAGGTATGTGTTGTGTTGATTTATGGATTCCTTTCATCCATAAAGCTCAAGAACCCTATTTTAAATTATGAATCATGATTATTATGTTGTGGGATGATCAATCTATGTGATGGTTGTTGTTTGATTCCCATGTTGGGATCCTTATGTGAAATTATGAAAATTACGTTAGCATATAAATTGAAATCCATGAATTTTGTGGTTTATGATTTGGGAAATTTTATGATTTCACCTATGCCTTAAGTTGTGCATTCAAGGTGTTTGATAAAATGCCTAGGTTGATAGAAATTATGCACTATAGATAAACTGTGACCCAAAATAACTTCTATGTTGTTCTTATGTATTAAAATTGTTGGTTGGATTGCTCATGAGTTAGCCTTATGAAATTATACTATGTATACATGCTATCTTATTCATGTACCAAGCTATGATAATCAAATGTCCATGAAATATCTCCAACTATTGTATTATGGAATGTTGATGTTGGTCATGTATTCAAGAATGTCATACCTTGTCAGTTTTCTTTCATTGAGTCCTGGGGGTACTTGTACCTAAAAAATATAGCAGTGTACCTAGATTTAGTGTCATGTTTTCATGATATCCTCAGTAAAGAAATGGTCCATAGAACCCAGTCAGTCATGTGACTCAAGAAAGCTTAGTAATTAGTTATCGCAATAGTATTCCATAAGCAAACGGAACTCCATGAATTCAGTCTAGTCCAGTTCAGTTAATCATGTTCAGTGTCTATTCAGATGGGAGTAGGAATTAGCACCGAGTGAACCCAAGGATGGGAACTCACCTGTTATATGAGGGTGTGATTCTTTGAAGCAATCCTTGCATTCCAAAACTATGTAGCTAGCGTAGGTTGAGACATCATAGCCTGTCATATAAGGGTAGATAAGGTGTCTTAACCTGTTATATGAGGGTTCCCACCATTCTCACTAGAGTTACCTGTTATATGAGGATTACTCACAAATTGTCCTTACCAGTGTCACGGTATTGACACCCTTCCAATTGAGGTTACGTATTGTATCTTAACTTATCCATAATGGCATACTAGGGGTATGTTGGTTAGATAACTACTTCCCACAGTTTCAATTATAAAATTCAGGACTGTTAGATACAGTCAACTAAGAATAGTACAGAACTCATCTATTCCATCAGATTCAAGATTGTCAGATACAGTCACTCATGTTATCAGTTATATTAGTCTTCAGAACTCAGTTATCAATCCTGTTAGTTACCAATAAATTCAGGTTATCATGATCTCAGATATAGTTACAATGTATTCACGCATGTATTCTCACATTCATATTAGTCAATTAGTCAGTATTGTTCATGTATATGAACCCCATGCATTCAGCCTACCTCACACGCATACCAGTACATTTACAGTACTGACATATTTGCGCTATGGTGTCTTATACCATAGGTTCAAAGACACGAGCTCTAGAGCATCAGTAGATTCCATATATCAGCAATCAGTCAGCAGTCGATCCTTATCCTTGTAGGACGATATGATTAGTTATTCCTAAAAATACCTTGTATCCATAGATTCCATATCGTTCACCAAATACCTTGTATCCCTATAAAGTGTTAATCTCAATCCCCTAAAAAGCATTGAATTTGAGCATACTCTATAGGTAAAATCATAGTGGCGTGACTGTATAACTCATGAAATTATTCCTCATACTCAACTACAGACATAGAACATTGTCTCAAATTAGAAAACTTATCTTGAAGATGCCCACGCATGTTGCGAGGTATATACTTCCCTAAGTAAAGCCCAGAGAAATGAGTCCAACTTATCAGTGAAGATCTAGCTGACCTAAAATTAAGATAAACTCTCCAACCACTTCTCACTATCGTGTATATCTTATAAAAAACAAAGTCCACTCCTTGAAACTTGACTAACCATAAACTTAATGTAATGCCCCAAAAATACACCCTGGATGCCACACGATTCTTATGCTCCCGAAAGACCACAAGCTAACCCATGACCTGGTACTTACTGTGAGCACTAAATAATATACAAATAATGACGACATGAGTGGAAAATCAACCGATAATGCCATAAGGTTTTAGAAACTAAAAAACAATATTGAATTATAGTTCTGAACGTCTAAAAACATACTAAAAGTATTGATACAGAAACTGGTAAACTGACTAACTATCTAAATGTTCGGAAGCCTCTTAAACTAACTGACTATGGAGTTGATGGGACAAACACCCAAAAAAATCAAACTGACTAAATAGCAAAACTACTAAACTAAACTGAAATAAGGTATTCATGAACTCGATAGATGAGGACTCACCACAACTTCTGCTACTGATAAGATGAACTGTCTAAGTGCGGTCAGGAAACTGAGCATCTGAACCTATGATATAAGACATCATAACACAAGAAAAGAGTATGAAATCAGTACTTTAAATGTACTGGTATATGATATGAGGTTAGGGTAAAAAGCACGGATTATATGCATGAGATAATGACTGAATGAAAAGCATGAGATAGCTGAGTATAAATGCATGAAAAACTGTAAGATATGAGAATACATACAAAGCATAAAACATGTTTTGATATGGTCTGTAAACTAAAATACTGAAACACTAATAACTGAATAACTTATAAATATATGCTATGGTTAAGCAAACCTGAAACAAAATTCTGTACTGAATACTGAAATGAGACTATACCAGATATCATCTAACTGACATACCTCAATCTGAGCTAAGTGGGGTCCAACCTGTAATCCCAATTGGAAGAGTGTTAGTACCGTGCCATGGGTACTAACAATGGTTGTGTGGATCCACTAAAGAATCACCCTCAACTAGCAGGTGCTCTAATGAGAAATGTGTTACCCTTAACTAGCAGGTGCTCTAATGAGAAATGTTTTAACCTTAACTAGTAGTTAAACACTTTGTCAAACCTCAACTTGCAGGTTAATATCTCTAACCTACGCTGGATGCGTAGTTCTGGAACTAAGGGACTGCTACTAAAGGTCATACTACAAATTTAGTTTTTTAGTTATATAGATTTTATTCTTTCAAATTACAAATTACTTCAATATATGTTTATTCATGGTCTTTGCATTCTCAGATTTTACATGTTCATGCATCCATGTTTAGTTATCTTATGAATTTTAGTTAGTCCTTTTCTCACATGACAGTACATTCAAAGTACTGATCGCATACTCTTCTTTTGCGCTATATTTTACTATCACATAGGATCAGATCCGCAGTTTCCTAACCATTCTGAGATAGTTCAGCGTTAACTAGACGTAGTTGTGGTAATTCCTCTTCCATTGAGTACATGATATGTTTTTACAGTTATTTCAGTATCCTCTTATTTTCAGTCAGTCGGAGTTAGTTGGGGGTTTGTCCCATCAATTTCTCATGATATCTAGAGGCTTTTAGAAGGTTAGTAAGATAGTCAATTTTTAGTTTTTATCAGTTGTTACAGATAAGTGGACATATATTGAATTTTAGTCTATATAGTTTTTTAAGATTATATTTTAGTATTTCAAATTATAATACCTTATCAGTTTATCATCCGTGCATATGGTTTTATTATTATATTATCTAGTGCTCACAGTAGTTACCAGCTCACGGGTTAGCTTGTGGTTACTTATGGTGGTAAGCACCATTGTTATTACTAGGGGGTAGCTACGAATCATGATAAAACTTTGTATCAGAGAAAAAGGTTTTTAAGTATCCTAGAAAGTTTGAAAGTCACGTAAAGTAGATTCGTGTGCATGGGTGTGATGTGCGTCACCCTTATAGACAAGAGGCTTTAAGACGTTTTAGGTAAGTTTCCCTTCTTTTAGTATTTATGTCGTGAAAAGTAGCATGAGCTCTATTGAATTCCTTTTTCTAACTCAACCTTTAATCCATTTAAAAAGAATGCCTCCCATAAGGAACGGGGATCTTCCCACGTGCCCACATATTCAGGAAGATCCCCTGAATGATCATGTCTCTCACACTGAGTTCAGGTACTCTTTCACGGACATAGCCTATTCTATAGTATCTTAGAATAATCAGAAGGTTATTTCCCCATCTATTCCAGTGGCAAATAAAGTTGCAGCTAGGATTAAGGATTTCACTCAAATAAACCCGCCTTTGTTTTCTTCATCCAAGTCTGATGAGGATCTGTAGGAGTTTTGAGACATAGTGTAGAAATTGATAGACATCGTAGGTGTCACTCTGAGTGAGAGTGTAGACTTGGCTATGTACCAGTTACAAGGTGTATCTTAAACCTAGGTTAAGTAGTGGGAAGAAGATAGGGTTGTTGAAGCAGGTCTTATAGAGTGGGAGGAATTTTCCACAACTTTTTTAGATAGGTTCTTCTTACTAGATTTGAGATAACGTAAGGATTAGGAGTTCATAAACTTGAAAAAGGTAGTAAAAGTATGAAGGAGTACTCGCTCAAGTTCGCTCAGTTGGTGAGGTATGCTCCAACCATGATGGTTGACAATAGGTCCATGATAAGTATGTTCGTATTTGGTGTATCTGATTGTATGGTCAAGTAGTGTAGGATTTCCTTATTGATTAAGGATATATACCTATCTAGACTTATGGTTCATGCTCAATAGATCAAGGAGGAGAAACTTAAGGAGAAAGACAAAAAGAATATGACAGCCAAAACCAGTAGCTTACACTTTTCTCAGCCAAGGCCAGAAGGCGATAATCGTTCTCAGTTATGCCAAAAAATTTCATTTCCATTTCTATCTACCGCCAGTGTGCCAGTGCCTAAGTTCAAGAAAAAAAGTTGGGATAGATCCCCAGGCTTTAAGTAAAAGGGTAGTGTGAATAGTGGTAGTACTAATCTACTTTATATAAAGTTTGGAAAGAATCATCAGGGTGTGTGTAGAGCTGGTCATGATATGTGTTTTGAATGTGGAAAACCAGGCCACAACATCAAGGATTTCCCTATAGGTGTGTGTAAGAGTAAAAATGATCATCATCAAAGACAGATAAACTTCTCTATAGCACCAGTAGATTGCCCAACTCAGTAGGGTGCCATTTCAGTGCCATCAGTGGTCAATGCCAGAATAGGTTGTATGCTCTCCAAACTCGCCAGGGTAAAAAAAAATCTTCTAATGTGGTTACAGGTATGTTACAAGTTTTCCATCTGTATGTTTATGTCTTGTTAGACCCCAGAGCTTCACTTTATTTTGTGACTCCTTATATAGCTATCAACTTTGGTGTTAGTCCCGACATATTAGTAGAGCCATTCTCAGTATCTACCCCAATGGGTAAATCTATTATAGATAGACGGGTATACAAAAAATTCCCATTTAAAGTATCTCAAAATATTACTTTAGTTGATCTTGTGGAGTTAGAGAGGACTAATTTTGATATCATTCTCGGCATAAATTGGCTACACTCATTCTATGCCTTAGTTGACTATAGAAATAGAGTCGTAGAGTTTCAGTTTCCAGGGTAGTACTTTAGTTCCTAAAGGCCAATTTGTTTCCTATCTTAAGGCAACAAAGATGATATCCAAGGGGTGTATTTACCACCTCATCTAAGTCAAGGACTCCAATTCTAAAACTCTGTGTCTTGAGTCCGTTTTTGTAGTAAAAGAATTTTTGGATGTATTCCAGAGGATCTTCTTAATGTTTCTCCAAAAAAGGTGATAGATATCAGATTAGAACTCCGTCTAGATACCCAGCCTATCTCAATTCCACTATATAGAATGGCTCCAACTGAGCTTAAGGATCTTAAAAAAAGTTGAAGGATCTCTTAGAAAAGGTTTTCATCAGGCCTTTCATTTCCCTATTGGGAGCTTCAGTCCTTTTCATGTGTAAGAAATATAGTTCTCTTAGAATGTGCATCGATTACCATAAGTTGAAAAAATTCACAATCAAGAATAAGTATCCCCTCCCCAAAATTTATGACCTATTCAACCAGCTTCAGGGTGCATGTTTTCTCTCTAAGATAGACCTCAAATTCGGCTATGATCAGCTTAGAGTCGGAGAATGTGACATCCTGAAGACAACTTTTAAAACACTGTATGGTCACTTTGAATTCCTAGTGATATATTTTGGACTAAAAAATTCCCCTACAACTTATATGGAATTGATGAACTGAGTGTTCAAACAATACCTGGACATGTTCGTTATACTCTTTATTTATGACATCCTAGTCAACTACTCTAGTGAGAATAATCATGCAAATTATCTGAAATTATGTTGTAGACCCTTAAGGATCATCATCTATTCACCAAGTTCAGTAAGTGTAAATTTTTTTTGAGGTCAGTAGCTTTTCTTGGGAATATAGTTTCCGGCGATTGCATCCGAGTTGACCCTCAAAAGACTAGAGCATTAAGAAATTGGCATTGACCTATCTTTCTTTCAGATATCAGGAGTTTCCTTGATTTAGTTGGCTATTACAGATGGTTTATTGAAGG
The DNA here is from genome assembly GCA_030864215.1 of Capsicum pubescens. Taxonomy (NCBI): domain Eukaryota; kingdom Viridiplantae; phylum Streptophyta; class Magnoliopsida; order Solanales; family Solanaceae; genus Capsicum; species Capsicum pubescens. The sequence continues at coordinate 213,220,027 of CM061546.1, forward strand.
GTTGTCTTCTATTGCTTCTCCCATGTCTCAACTGACTCAGAAGAAATTCAAATTTTAGTGGTCAGATTCCTACGAGAATAGTTTTTTCAAGAGTTGAAGACTAGATTCACTTTCGCCCCACTCTTTACTTTGCCAGATGGTATAGATGGATTTTTAGTTCACTGTGATTCTTCTAGAGTTGGTCTTGGTTATGTGTTTATATGGAGAGGTAAGGTCATATCCTATGCCTCAAGACAACTTTAACCCCATAAAAAGAATTACCCAACCCCTGACCTTTAGTCGGCGGCAGTAGTCCTTGCCTTAATAATTTGGAGAAATTATCATTATGGGGTTCTTGTTGATGTGTTCATGGATCACTAAAGTTTACAGTATGTGTTCACATAGAAATATCTAAATCTTTGACAAAGAAGGAGGCTCTAGTTGTTAAAAGACTATGATATTAGTGTATTGTATCATCTAGGCATGGATAATATAGTGGCGAATGCCCTAAGTAAGTTGTCTATGGGTAGTGTTGCTCATGTTGAAGAAGATAAGGAGTTAGTCCATGAGGTTCATCAGCTTGCTAGATTAGGTGTTCGGTTGATTAATTCAGCTGAAGGTAGTATAAGGGTTCAAAATGGTTCAAAATATTCATTGGTTGCCGAAGTAAAGGAAAATAAAGATAGGGATTCTAGATTTGTCATGTTGAAGGAGGCAGTTAGAGATCAGTAACTCGAGTTTTTCTCACAAGGAAGAGATAGTTTGCTTTATTGTCAGGGCAGGTTATGTGTTCCATATGTTGATGGGTTGAGGCAGCAAATTTTATTAGAAGCGGATGGTGCACAGTATTCTATTCACCCTGGAACCACTAAGATGTACTGTGATTTGTGGCAAATCTATTGGTGGAATCGTATCAATAAATATATTACAAATTTGTAGTTAAGTGTTAGAACTTTCAACAGGTTAAGGCTGAGCACCAAAGGCCTACTGGTATTCTTCAAGAGTTTAGCATCCCCACTTGAAAGTGGGAGGCAGTGAACATGGATTTTGTAACAAGGTTTCCTTGTACGCATCATCATCATTATTTAGTATGGGTCATTGTAGATAGAATGACCAAGTCATACCATTTCTTGCCATTCCACACTTCGTATTCAATGGAGGATTATGCTAGACTCTATCACAGGGAGTTGGTTAAGTTGCTTCGAATTCTATTGTCTATTATTTTGAATAGAGGTACTCAGTTTACAACCAACTTTTGAAAGACTTTTCAGAAGGGTCTCGGTACTCAAGTTTATCTCAGTACAACTTTTCATCCTCAGATAAATGGTTAGGCAAAGAGGACTATTCAAACCTTAGAGGACATGTTGAGAGCCTGTGTTATTGACTTTTAAGGTAGTTGGGTTGACCACTTACCATTGATTGAACTCGCCTATAACAACAGTTATCACTTCATATACAGATGGATCCGTTTGAGGTTCTCTGTGGGAGGAGATGTAGATCTCTTATTGGTTTATTTGAAATAGGCAAGGCTTCTTTGATAAGACCAGATTCGGTGTTTGAGCCGATAGAGAAAGTTCAGTTAATTAAAGAGAGGCTAACAATAGCCCAAAGTTGTCAGAAATCTTACGTAGATGTGAGAAGGATAGATATCAAATTTTATATTGGTGACCTTCGGTATTTGAAAATTCTTCCCATGAAAGGAGTGAAGAGATTTGGCAAGAAGGAAAAACTCAGTCCTCGTTCTACGAGTCATTTTGGGAAGGTACTTATGAGGTAGAGTTGCTTACAAATTTGACGTCAGTGCATCCAGTGTTTCATGTCTCCTTGCTAAAGAAATTAATTGGCGATCCGACTTCAGTTGTGCCTTTAGAGATTGTGGATATGAGAGATAGTTTCTCTTATGAAGAAATTCCAGTTGAGATCCTTGATTGTCACATTTGTAGGTTGATGAATAAGAAATTCCCCTTAGTTAAAGTTCTAGGGAGGAATCGGTCTATTGAGGGAGCTACTTGGGAAGAAGAATTAGATTTGCAAGCCAAGTACCCTCGTCTTTTCTCCATGAATCCAGATTAAGTTTAAGGTAATGATTTTTCCTTAAATTGACTACTTCCCATTATCTATATTTTCTATGTAACCATTCTCACGTCATTGCATACATTCACAAAATCAATTTAGTTCATGTATCATGCTTCAGACTCTGTTGTTTAATTATGTTCCAATTCATGCATATTGAGTATACGATCTCAGTTGATTTAGTATTATCAGGCTAACCAGTTTTATTTAAGGATGAATGATCCCAAGGGGGAGATATTTTAATACCACATGTTTTTAAGTCATTATGCAACATCCAACTCATGACCTTGAGTAATACACACAACATACAAGTCATATATTATAGTTATATCCATAGTAGTGTGTGATGGGTAACATTCTACTTAAGGTACGACTCAACCCTTGGAGTCGTAAGAAGATCATACATGTTTTATATGTCAAGTCATAGCCAAGTTAGTGTCTAGTGGGGTGATTTTTCCCAAGGTATGAGAGGGTGAATACTAGTCTTATGAGATGGTACGAGTCGTATGAAATGGACTCGTAAGTTCAGAAGTATAGACTCTATAATATTCTATTCAAGTTATGAGAAGATGTTACTAGACGTATGTTATGATACGAGTCATAAGGTGGGACTAGTATGATGGGACTAGTATGATGGCCAGTAAATATCATTTCAATTCTTCCATTCTTACAAGTCAAGAGGTCATTCATACCCTATCATATGAGTCGTATGATTGACTCGTATAAACAGACACCAAATCTTAGAATGTTCAGTTAAAGGGCCTTTTAGTCTTTTTATCTTATAATAACTTCTACCAACGACTTATAAAAATCTAATAAGCTTATTTTCCCCCAATTATGAAACACTTAACATGCTACTTTCTCTCCCACACTCAAGAACAACGATCTAGGGTTTGTTCTTCAAGAACATCTTTCAAGTCTCAAATTCAAGCCCTCTTCTCAAGTCAAGTAATTTAAGGTATGCGGGGTATTCATCAATGAGTTCTTTCCTCCCATTGAGACCAAAAACCTTCCTATAGTTTTGAAAGTATGAATTTTATTCTATTTTATGAAATTATCCTTGTAATATATGATAAAATCCATAAAATTCATAATAAATTAAATTCAAGCCATGTCAATATGTGTTCCCATGTTATTTTAGTTACTTCATGTTGTATTCTTCATTTCCCTTGTCTTTATCCCCTAACTTCATAATAAATCCTTAAGTTGCGAACTAAACCATGTAAATATGTTGTTTTCTCATGTTTAACACATCCTCCTATTCAAATTTATGTATTCTACTAGTTATTGAAATTTACTAATTTTTGGGTCTTTGAATTACGGCTTACTACCATCGTCAAATGTTGTTGTTTTATCTTTCTAATCATTCAGTGCTAGTGGGTTATTAACACCCAATACCTAGGCATTTTTGCATGATATGATTTAAATACCAAATCAGTCAGACCATGGTTTCATTATTATATTCAGAATATTATGTTCATGCTGAGCACTTACTAGTATCATACCATGTTATGCAAAATAACTAATAATACCAAAATCATTCAGTTGGGAGTAACACTTAGCACTGTGTGAACACAGGGTTGATGACTCCCCCATTAGTAGAAGCATGAGTCGTTAGTAGCAGTTCTTAAGTTCTAGACCTGCGGCACCACCGTAGCTTATGAGGGGTCCCTCAAAGTAGGAGATGACACCCTCATCATTTAGAGCATCAACATTGTGGATTCGTATCTCCATTCATGTGTTGGTACCCCTGGCAAGGTATCAACACCCTTCTAAATGGGGTTACTAGTTAGACACCAACCGCTCAGATTGGGGCATGTCGGTTGTAGTCAGCTCAAACAGTCTCAGTGTAGGTTTCAAAATAGATCAGTACAGGTTTTCATGACCAAGCATACAGATTTTAGTTGTTCAGTTATATATATTTCAGTCTTTCAAATGACAAATTACTTTAGTACATGTTTATGCTTGGTTTTGCATTCTAAGATTTTATATATTCATGCATCCATGTTCAGTTGTCTTATGAATTTTAGTTAGTCCTTATCTCACATACTAGTACATTAAAAGTACTGATCGCATACTTTTATTTTTTGCTATGTTATCTTATAACATTAGATTCGATGGTTAGCTTCCTGACCATTGTTAGACAATTCAGTATAACCCAGCATCAGTAGTGGTGAGTTCTCTTCCATCGAGGATATGATATGATTTTATAGTTCTTTTAGTATCACTTTATGTTCAGTTAAACGTAGTTAGTTGGGGGTTTGTCCCATCAACTCCTTATGATATCTAGAGGCTTTTAGATAGTTAGTAAGACAGTCAGTTTTGAATTTTTATCAGTTGATATAGATAGATGGACATATATTCAGTTTCAGTCTATATAGTTTTTTATAATTACACTTTAGTGTTTCAGATTATAATACCTTATCAGTTTATCTTCTGCGCATGTGGTTCTATTATTATATTATTAAATACTTACAGCAGGTACTATCTCACGGGTTAACTTATGGTTAATTGTGTCCCTAAGAACCATTGGTATGACCAGGAGGTAGCTTTGGGTCGTGAAATTATCTAAGACAACAGATATTAGAGAAAGCGCATGGTGCACGATACACTATTCACCCAGGACCCAGTAAGATGTATTGTGATTTTCTATAAATCTATTAGTGGAGTGATATGAAGAAAGATATTGTTGAATTTATGGATAAGTGCTTAAATTTCAAGCATATTAAAGTTGAGCAACATAGGTCTAGTGGTACGCTTCAGGATTTTAGCATCCCCACTTAGAAGTGGGAGGTGGTGAACATGGATTTTATGATAGGGTCGCCTTATATGCAACGTCAACATGATTTAATTTTTGTCATTGTCATAGGATAACCAAGTCAGCCCATTACTTACCAGTTCATACTTTTTATTCAACTGAGGATTATGTCAGACTCTATCTCAAGAAGTTTGTAAGGTTGTATGGGGCTCCATTGACCATCATTTCAGATAGAGTTACTCATTTTACCTCTCATTTTAGGAAGGCTTTTCAGAAAAATCATGGTACCCAAGTTCATCTCAATACAACTTTTTATCCAATGAAAGATAATCAGGTAGAGCGAACCATTCATACCTTAGATAACATATTGAGGGCTTCTGTTATCAACTTTAAGGGTAGTTGAGATGACCACTTACCTTTTATTTAGTTTACCTACAACAATAGCTACCACTCCACCATTCAGATGGTTGTGTTTGAGTCTCTCTATGGAAAGAGATTTAGATGTCCTATTGGTTGTTTTAAAGTAGGTAAGACTGCTTTGATAGGGCCAAATTTAATTTACAAGGAGATGGAGAAAGTTCAGTTGATTTGAGAAGTGCTGAAAATAGCCCAAACTTGATAGAAATCTTATGTAGATGTGAGAAGAAGAGATCTTGTGTTTGATGTAGGTGACTAGGTTTATTTCAAAATTTCACCCATGAAAGAGGTGAAGAGATTTAGCTAGAAATGGAACCGCAGTCCTCTCTATGTAGGCTCATATAGAATTTTGAGTTATTTTAGGATGGTAGCTTATGAGTTAGAGTAGCCTACATATTTGGTATCAGTACATCCGATTTTCATGTCTCATTGCTAAGGAAATGTATTGGTGACTCAACTTCTATTGTTCGTTTAGAGAGTATGGATATGAAATATAGTATTTCTTGCGAAGAAGTCCAAGTTAAGATCCCTGATCATCAGATTCGTAGGTTGGGGAAAAAAAAGTTCCTTTGGTTAATATGATATGATGAGATTAGTCTATTCATGGTGCTACTTAGGAAGCAGAGTTAATTATGCGATCCAAGTATCCCCATCGTTTATCTATGAATTCATATTCAACTTGAGTTAATGGTTTCTATTAAATTGTTACTTGTATTCTATCTTCGCTATCCAACCATCCTTATGTTATTGCATGCATTCTTGAATTCAGTTCCATTCATGCATCATATTTTAAATTTACATATCAAATCATGATTCAAATAATAAGTATTTAGTGCACGATATCAATTTTCTTAGTATCTTAGCTTAATCATTTTATTTGAGGATGAATGATCCCAATGAGGAGATATTGTAATACCCCACAAGATTCTAGACATGTTTCTAGCTCCTAAATGCATGTTTATAGGGGACCACGACATTAATTTCATACTAAGTACAAAATACTTAGCCCTTTTATGACCAAAAGAATGCAAACATTTGATATTTGGCCTTCCAGAGTTTGAAATATTGATTTTTAAGTTTAAATATGTTAAGGGATGTTTAAAGGGTTATCTGGGCGAGTTTTGAAATTATTGGAATTGGTTCGGGGTGTTTTTGGACCTCGTAGGTTAGAAACGCTCTGAGTTTTTGGATGTGACATGGAGGCTAGATCTTAACGAAGCCTCCTTGCGAAAAAGGTTAGTCTATGCTATGTCCTCCGTGACACGGAAAGGCTAGCCTCTGCAATAGCCTTTATGCAACGGAGGTTGTAATTTCCTACATTATTTATTAAGTATACAAAGCGCAGTTTGGTATTTCCATCTCACCACAAACTCCCAATTGACGAATTAAAACCCCAAGAGGGGCATAAATTACCCCATTCTTCATCAGTTATCATATGTAATCTCATCCCCCTTTCACAAGAATGTAAAAATTCATGTTTCTCTTTAAGGATTGAAACATTCAAGATCTAATTCGAAGGTTTTTTTCAAGAATTCAAAGCAATTAACGTGAGTGGGGTATTTATCAATGGGTTCCTTTCACCCATTGAGTGCCAAAATCCCTTTTTGTTCAAGTGTGAACTCTTATCCTCTTTTATGAAAATATAAATATTAATAATGGATTTAATTTATGTTTTCTTAGTAGTTTTGAATTCAATTTATGTCAATAAGTTTCCCCGTGTGAATTATGCACTTTATGCTTTAAATTCAAATCACCCATGCTATATATAGTTGAAACTATGTTAACATAGCAATTCATGAATTAAACCATGTGATCGTGTTATCATCCCAAGTTTAACGTTTCCCCATACCTAAAGATCATGGCTTCCATCAGTTTGGTAAAATGTGCTATGTTTGGGTCTCAGAATCATGACTTCTTACCCGAGATTTAAATGATGTTATCGTATTTAAAGTGTTATTTAATGCTAATGAGATATGAACACCCAATACCTATGTGTTCTTACATGTTTTAGTTTTTAAGTAATGAGGCATTTAGACCATGATTTTATTACCATATTCAGATTATCATGTTCATGCTGAGAACTTATTAGTGTAGTGTCATGTCACGTTAAACAAATAATAATACTCGTGTCATTAAGTTTGGAGTAATACTTAGCACCGACCGATGCAAAGATGGCAGCTCCCCTGTCAGTTATGTATGAGTCATTAGTAGCAGTACCTAAGTTCCAGACCTACGATGCCACCGTAGATTATGAGTAGTACACCATAAGTTAGGCAAGACACCCTCATCCTTCGGGATATCAACCTTATGGATCCACATCCTCAGTTAGGTGTTGTTACCCCTGGTAAGATCTAGCACTGATAACGCTCAAACAATAGCTCTCGTAAGAGTGTAAGCGGTCGTTGTCAAATATAGAACCCAACTGGGTTGGGTGTCGAATCCCATAGGGAATACTTGGTCACTAAGTATGCAACGATTAGTAGACTGTTGATCGAAAATTCTACGAAAAAGGGGGGATTTAATTTTAGCGTGAATTAAGAGTATCAAAGTAACAAAGAAAAATGGAATGTTTAGTAGGTTTTAATCAATGAGAATTGTAAGTTAGGGTTATGTCCACCTTATGAGTTTTACGTATCTATTGGCTATGAGTTATGTGGAATTTAGACATGCATGCGCTTATAGAGATTCGTATTCTATGGTAAATCCTAGTGTCTTTCGACCATTAAGGATTATATCACTTTAACTCTTTCGAGCTTAAAGCGTATACTAATGGTACGAATTCTCCAAGAGGTTAATCCAGTTACGGCACTAAATTTTAAACAGGGGTTGGTAGCCCTATTTCCTTGTCATTCTCTCTTTTCCATACATGTAACTTTTCTTTCGAACAAGTTAATGCTATACTGGCGTATTCTATATGTTTGCAACCACAAGAATTCAATTAAGATGAAGAGAGTAATGATATAAGCAGCATACGTATCAAGAATTCACAAACTCATAGCAATAGATAGTATCTCATAAGGCTTCCATAACCCTAACAGAGAAGTTTAGCTACTCATGAGCGCAACGGAGATCACAATAAACATCATCATCATATCAAAACTAGAATGATCTCACGTTGGAGAGGAGTGTGGCGTCACAACAAGGTTGACTTTTTTCCTCTTGGTGTTTCCCACGAGTTAGCATTTTTCTCTGTTAACAATTGTAATGTGAATTAGTAGCAAAATTCGAATAGATGAAGAATAAAGTCAACAACGAATTTAAGAATGGAAGAGAGTAAGAATGAATTGAAAGAGAATGAGTGAGAATAATAAAAAGCTTGCTGATAAATTCAGCAAATAGGGTTTTTATAACATCCTTGTCCTAGTCCTACTGAAATAGGGTTTTTATCCTTGTCCTAGTCCTACTGGGTTACTGCATACTTGTCCTAATCCTACTAAGTTACTGCTGATCCCCCAAGTCTTTAGAAATGTTGTTTTTGCCCGGGACAAGTTCTCCATTCATCACTTTCAGTCCACAAGCTTCCAGAAGCTGCCTTCCTTCTTATGTGAAGTTTCCTTTGGCGTCCAACAGTCCATAAAATGCTGAAATCTTCATCATTTATTCCTGAAAACTTGCAAATCACGTTGGTTAGCTCACTTACAGGAAAAAAGACTAAAAGTTCAGGAATTATATACTTTGTCCTTTAAAACCTAGCTAAAATATGGGTAAATTAAGGTGCTTTAGACGTGTAAATACGCCTAACATCAACACCCCACACTTAAAGATTTGTTCATCCTCGGACAATATATCATGTCCATATAAACATCTACTTAGGGTTTCACAGTAACAACACAAAATATTCATCAAGACAGGCACAACAATTATTAACAAAGAGTAGTTTTCTAATCACTTCTAGAAACAATTCAACCTCCAACATAGACTCGTGATGATGGTTAATTCGTATTCAAAAGTTAAGGCACAAAGAATCATACAAGACTACCCAAAACTCATCAACCATGTGTGTCTCACAATATATCACCCATAATTACTCACAAGTATTTTATTTTTCAAACATGGGTATAAGATTATCCTTGCTCTCACTCTCACAAAGAATTCATATGTTGCAACTGATGACCATAGGCTTGCCCTTAGTGTAATGCTCTACTAATATTAGAATGTTAAGCTTAGGATCAAATAGGTCTTTACAGGTTGTAATGTAGGCTAAGGGACGGGTAGGACTATTTTGGCCAGAAATAGTGACTAAGTTCCCTAAGCGCTTTAATACATCACATTATGCCATTTACACTTTCTTTCAAATGACCTTTCTACTTTCTTTTAATCTACCACCCCTTATCACCTCTTTTGTTATTCAATTTTAAATAGAATCAACTTTGTATTTTTCTTTTTCATTTCATTTTTCATTTTTTTTATAACACACCTCTATAATAACTATTTTTTTTCATAACAAATTCAAGTACCAATTCACTTTAAGGCATCACTCTCACCCAATTTCCTTTTATTTTGTAACATGACTTTACAATTTAAAGCGCTTAGGAATTTGGATCAAATTATGGTCTTAAAAAAATGGATTAGGCTACACATGAGGCTATCAAAGAAAATGGCTTAAAGGCTCAAAGGGGGTTAACTAGGATAATGTCCACGGGTAGGTAAAAAGAAGGTAAACAATCACAGGCTGCCAAAGAAATGCCTAAATCATCTCCTAAACTCATACTCTTTATTTCGCTTTACACACACACCAGGAAAGTTCTAGCATTAGTCACAACACAAAATATACTATAACCTCACACACACAAGGCACATGGTTAACTTTATTGGGAGCAGTATAGACTTTTGACCCAACAGATGAATGAATTAAACCACACAAATATCACACAGTGAGTCACACTTGGAGCCTAAACGTCTCAATAGCAATGATTTTAGCACAAACTCTTGTCATAATACCATGCCGCCTATCAGAACAATTTCATGCAAAATCTAAAAAAATCTAAAAATCAAAAAATTTTAACTACAAACGAGAATAAATACAGGCAAAGAAGTACGCTACAGCATACAAATACCCTTACCCCACACTTAGATGGGACACACTGCCCTCAGTGGAAATAAGTAAGGAAAACCTGATTAGTCGGACTCCTTTTCTATGTCTGGGGTCAAACCCCCTGCGTCGGAAACATCATCAGAGTCGTCATTACCAGAGTTGTCCTTCACATCGTCATTCAAGGTATTTGCAGAGAGGAGGACTCAGCTTGCTCCTTTCTAGACCTTTTCTGTCCATTCTGTGAGGTGGTCGCTTTTTCTTTTCCTTGTCGTCCTTTTGGGGCCATTCTACCTGAGATACAAATAGAGTCATGTTAGATTCATCTCAGAAGATTCAATCGAAAAACAAACAGTAGCGGTGCCACCCCACACTTAATTTGTTGGCACAGACTAATTAAGTGAGTGATGTCGATTACTCAGACTTCATCGACATATATTTAGGCGATATGTTCCAACAACATGTTCAGCACAGTCATACGTTCATGTCATCTTAATTATCCTTTCCAATTCTATTTCATGTAATCTTGTCTATACTTTCATGTTTGGATGAATGCACTTTTTGAACCAAACTACCACATAAGGATCGTACCACAAATAGAAACAAGTTATTGCATAGACATAATCACACCATCTTAAGCTTGTGGTCAATCATAATCGGTATCTCGATGAACGAGTTATTCAAACATTCAAGCTTTCAACTTACAAGATTATGTATTAACTTCACCATTTCAATTCCGCAAAAAGATGACAGTGTATAACAACCAAAATACAAATTGGAACAAAGTTTAGAACACCCATACATATTCTTTCACTCAACTAGATGTATCAATACAAACCAACTGCATTCAAATCACCAACACTACTTCAAGATTTAACAAATCATTATAGGCGTAGTATTGTAATAACTACGGAATATAAAAGAAGTACTTACTTGGTGATGGCCTCGGAAGATGATCTTGCAAGGTTAGAAGAGCAAAAAGAAAATTTTTGAGAGATTTTGGAGAGGTAGGCGGCGCTTAGGTTGAATTTGCAATGCATTTTTGTTATAAGACTAAGGTTCTATTTATAGGAAAAGCTTGGGTCGGGTTTTGACCCGTTTGGAATCGGATTAGGAGACCAAAAAGTGAGCATAGGCGGTGCCTAATGCTTTGCCTATGCTTGGCATAGGCGGCGCCTTTTGCAAAACCAAGTTGAGCATAGGCGGCGCCTATGCTATGGCATTGTTAGGCATAGGCGGCGCCTATGCCATGGCATTCTAGATTCAGAGACAAAAGGCTTTTTCATAGGCCGCGCCTATGCTATGGCATTGTTAGGCATAGGCGGCGCCTATGCTATGGCATTCTAGATTCAGAGAGCTTAGGCCATAGCATAGGCCTTGCCTTGTTCATTGCCTAGATTTTCATAGGCAATGCCTAACTCATAGACTTTTTCTTCTTCATTCCCAACTTACCACCTTCAACATGCAATACTTCCAAATCAAAATTTGAAACCAATCTCCTCCTTTACACCTACACTTATTCAAAAACAACAAAAACAATTAGAAGGATGGGTTGCCTCCCACCAAGCGCCTTAGTTTTGGTCGTGGCTCGACTCTTCTTTTTGGATTTTTATTTAACAAAAACAAACTCTTAGTAAAACAAAATGATTAAAAATGATGCGTTGCCTCCCATATAGCGCTTGATTTATTGTCGCGACACGACATAGTTACCTTGATTACTTAGACTTCGTTAAGATAGATGGTGCATCGTTTTCTGAATGGATTCAGACGACGCTGATGCTTACTTGTAGGCATGCAATCTTCTTCGAGATGACTCTTGTGCATACATATCCCAGGAGGGATACCAATTATATCATCAATAGTCTAACCCATAGCTCTCTTATACCTCTTTAGAGAAGAGATGAGAGCCTCTATGTGTTGTTCACCTAAATCAGCCGCAACACTTACTGGAAGTGTATTTCCACTTCCCAAGAACGCATACCTTAGGTGACGGGGGAGCTCTTTTGATTCTAGCACTGGTGGCTCTTCAATGGAAGTCTTCGCTGTTGGTGAAGGTCGATTCCTAAGATCAAGGTCCAGCTTCTTAGTATCATGAGAATAGGACTTTATTCCTGTTAGAGCACAAACAGTTTCTTCATATTCTTCAACATCCTCATGCTCAAAATTCAATAGCACAACAGACAATAGCTCAACAGTAAGCTGCTTCTCTACAGATAATCCTTTCTCATCCTCATAGTAAACATCAGCTACAGAGAACACATCCATATCTCTAGGCTGCTTCATCGATTTGCATACATCAAAACGGACCACTTCGTCATTCAGCCGAAATAAAAGCTCATTAGCTCTTAAATCAATAAGCACACTTCCAGTTCCTAGGAAAGGACGCCCCAAGATTATGGGAACTTCAGAATCCACCTCGCAATCCAAAATAACAAAGTATGCAGGAAAGATGAAGGTGGAAACATTCAATAACACATCATATAAGATACCAACAGGTCATTTTACAGACCTATCTGCCATCACGAGCCGTATATTGGTTGGTGTAGGATCGCCCAACCCCAACTTTCTGTAAATGGATAATGGCATCAAATTGATGCTAGCCCCCAGATCGCACAACGCCTTAGCAAAATCCAATGATCCAATCGTGCAAGGAATAGTGAAAGAACCAGGATCTTCCTTCTTCTGTACTAAAGACCTCATGGCAATTGCACTGCAAAGATGAACATTATCTGCCAGCTCATAGCTTACTGCCTGCTTCTTTGTCAAAAGGTCCTTCATGAATTTAGCATACCCAGGCATCTGTTCCAGCGCCTCCACCAACGGAACATTAATAGTCAGTTGCTTCAACATGGTCATGAATTTACTGAACCTGGTGTCATCAGCTTTCTTCTTCAGTCTCTGCAGAAAAGGTGGTGGTGGAAGGGGAATCATTTTGTCCACCACTTCCTATTTATCTTTCTTCCGATTATCAACCTTTACAGGAGTGTCATCAGCCTTCTTCTTCATTCTCTGAGGAAAAGGTGGTGGTGGAAGAGGAATCGTTTTCTCCACCACTTCCTTTTTATCTTGCTTCCGATTATCACTCTTTTCAGGCTGGTGACGTCTAGGTGTAACATCATGAGCACTTACTTCAGCTTCTACGGCATCTTCAAACTCTGCTTCATTAATATTCTCTGCTATATCATCAACCACCTGCTTTCCTTTGGATGGATTTTCCAACACTTTACCACTCCGGGTAGTAATAGCCATACACGATCCATCATTCCTTGGGTTATGCACAATGTCAATGGGTAGCGTGCCATCCTTTCTTTAGTTGAATGCCGCTGATAATTGACTCAATTGTTGCTTCAACTATTTTATTGCAGTAGAATGCAAGTCAACCAATTGATTTATTGATGACAAATCATTTTTTACCTCAGTAACGCCCATGTTGGTTGCCTCCACTCCTTTCAACAGCTTAGCCATCATATCTTCCATGGACATCTTCCCAGAGCCAGACGCCACAGCCTCACGATTTCCAGGAGGAACATACAAACCACTCCTGTCAGTCTTATTCTTCCAACCACCTTGATCGCGGTCCTTGTATCCAGATTTATCATAATAGTTTCGACCTTGGTTTCCTTGGGTGTTGCCTCGGAAACCCCCTTGATTATTCAAGTAATTTTCTTCTTCCTCAGAGTCTGATTCATCTCTTCCCTGTGATACAATGGCCTTAACCTTTTTGGTTTTTCCTGATAATAAATGCTTGGTAAGAAGATCCATCTACGTTTCCATGTGATCCATATCTTGGTCACGTTCCTCTTGTCTACGCCTCTGCTCTGTAGTCAAGCCAATAGATACTGTAGAGCTTGCTACCTCAGAATCCCTAGTATGCCAAGCTCTACTCTGATTTGTCATACGATCTAGCATATCACTTGCCTCAAGAAAAGTAAGGTCCATGAATGACCCACCTGCAGCATTATCAACCACTGGCTTAGTCACTGAGTTCAAAGCCCTGTATAATATCTCCATCAAGTGGATGTTGGTCATCTGATGATTTGGGCACCGCATAAGCTTCTTCTTGAACCTCTCCCATATTTCGTGGAGAGCTTCAGTTGGAAGCTGTCGAAAATTGCTTATCTCATCTCTTAATTAGGCTCTTTTGGATGGCGGAAAGAATCTTTCTAGGAAAGCGTCTTTCAATTGCCTCCAATTTGTAATAGAATCAGGAGTTAGCCCGTTCAACCATAGAGTTGCCTCCCCAGACAGAGATAATGGAAATAAGCGCAACCGAATTGCATTCTGCCCAACTCCTGTATTGTCAAACGACTTGCATGTTGAAATAAAATTGACCAGATGCATATTCGGATCATCACCTGCAAGTCCACCAAATAAACCCTTGAGCTACAATAGCTGAATCATGGTGATAGTGATATTGAACTTGGCTCCAGGTGCCAACGGTGGAGGAATAATAGCCCCTGTGGCACCAGCTCCATCAAGATCGTCATCATCATCATCAAAAGGAGCCTGGACAACTCGGCATTCAGGTCTCATTCTAGCTTGACGATCTCTCCTGTTCACAGGCACTGCCACCTCATCTGCACGCCGTGGATTAAGTAACTCATCATCACCCAGGTCCTCATCATCAGGATTTGTTGCCCGACTTAGGTTATCAATATTCTGTTGATGCACTTGAGCAGCTGCCAACGCAGCTAATCTAGCCTGCTCGTGTTGAGAAACCCTTCTTTCAATGTCATGATGTGCATCCATTCTGCCAATAAGTTGAGGTTCAGGATTTATGGGTAATAACGGTTTACCTGAACTTCGAGTGTTTAGCATGAACTCAAACAAACCTGAATAAAACAAAAACAACACTAAAAATAAAATCTGAGAATTTTTGACCAAAGGGTCTAGTAACTATCACAAACTTAGTTGACAACTATATTCCCCGGCAACGGCGCCAAAATTTGATAACGCTCAAACTACAACTCTCGTAAGAGTGTAAGCGGTCGTTGTCAAATATAGAACCCAACTGGGTTGGGTGTCGAATCCCACAGGGAATACTTGGTCACTAAGTATGCAACAATTAGTAGACTGTAGATAAAAAATTCTACTAAAAAGGGGGATTTAATTGTAGCGTGAATTAAGAGTATCAAAGTAACAAAGAAAAATGGAATGTTTAGTAGGTTTTAATCAATGAGAATTGTAAGTTAGGGTTACGTCCACCTTATGAGTTTTACCTATCTATTGGCTATGAGTTATGCGGAATTCAGACATGCATGCGCTTATAGAGATTCGTATTCTATGGTAAATCCTAGTGTCTTTCGACCATCAAGGATTATATCACTTTAACTCTTTCGATCTTAAAGCGTATACTAATGGTACAAATTCTACAAGAGGTTAATCCAGTTACGGCACTAACTTTTAAACAAGGGTTGGTAGCCCTATTTCCTTTTCATTCTCTCTTTTCCAGATATGTAACTTTTTTTTTGAACAAGTTAATGCTATATTGGCGTATTCTATATGTTTGCAACAACAAGAATTCAATTAAGATGAAGAGAGTAATGATATAAGCAGCATACGTATCAAGAATTCACAAACTCATAGCAATAGATAGTATCTCATAAGGCTTCCATAACCCTAACAGAGAAGTTTAGCTACTCATGAGCGCAACGGAGATCACAATAAACATCATCATCATATCAAAACTAGAATGATCTCACATTGGAAAGGAGTGTGGCGTCACAACAAGGTTGACGTTTTTCCTCTTGGTGTTTCCCACGAGTTAGCATTTTTCTCTGTTAACAATTGTAACGTGAATTAGGAGCAAAAGTCGAATAGATGAAGAATAATGTCAACAACGAATTTAAGAATGGAAGAGAGTAAGAATGAATTGAAAGAGAATGAGTGAGAATAATAAAAAGCTTGCTGAAAAATTCAGCAAATAGGGTTTTTATAACATCCTTGTCCTAGTCCTACTGAAATAGGGTTTTTATCCTTGTCCTAGTCCTACTGGGTTACTGCATACTTGTCCTAATCCTACTAAGTTACTGCTGATCCCCCAAGTCTTTAGAAATGATGTTTTTGCCCGGGACAAGTTCCTCATGCATCACTTTCAGTCCACAAGCTTCCAGAAGCTGCCTTCCTTCTTACGTGAAGTTTCCTTTGGCGTCCAACATTCCATAAAATTCTGAAATCTTCATCATTTATTCCTGAAAACTTGCTAATCACGTTGGTTAGATCACTTACAGGAAAAAGGACTAAAAGTGCAGGAATTATATACTTTGTCCTTTAAAACATCGCTAAAAGATGGGTAAATTAAGGTGCTTTAGGCGTGTAAATACGCCTAACATCAAGCACCTTTCTAATTAGGGATATAGATTGGACTCCAATAGCTCAGATTGGGGCATGTCAATTGTAGCTAGTTCCCACAGTCTCAGTTCAGTATTCATACTAAACCATATCAAGTTTGCATGACCAAGTGTATAGTTATTAGACATTCAGTTACTCATGTTATACAAATTATCTTAGTTTATGACTTATTTGGTCTTGCATTCTCTTTATATGTTCATCCATCCATGTTTAGTGTTCGCATGTATTTAAGTTATCCCCTACCTCATGTACCAGTATATTTTAATTACTGACTGCATACTCTTTTTTGCTTTATATTGATTTCACAATATAGGTTTGGACGCTCAGTTCCCCGATCGTCCTTAGCCAGCTCAGGCATATTCAGCAGTAAAAGTGGTGAGTCGTCATCCATTGAGGACAAATTATGTTATATTATTTTTAGTATTTCTTTCATTTAAGTTACTCAGAGTTAGTTGGAGGTTTTTCGCATCAACTCCACATGTCTTAGAGGTTTTCAAACTAGATCTTCATATATTCAGATGGTTAGATATTCATATTTATTTTCAGTATCTTTTATAATAATTCAGACATGCTGGTATGTGTTTCATTAACCAGCTATGACAGTAATTATATCGGTTCAACTTCCGCATATGATACTATATCATTATTTTATTCAGTGGTCAAAACATGTTCCAGATTATAGGTTAACTTGGGGTCACTCGTGTCCTTAAGCACCGTTTTACGACTAGGGGATAGGCTCAAGTCATGACATGAACTTCATTAATTCGTCATGGTTTTCATAATCATAGTTATGGGGTTTAGATACTCATGATTATAATCACATACAAAGATATCATAGATGAAAGTATAATGTTGAACTTACTAGAATAAGATGAAAAACTAAAATCTCAAATTAATTATAAATCGTAAAAACCAATATCAATAATTCTAGATCAAGAATGTATATCACACCTCAATACAATGTAAAATATGTATATAGTGCATAACATAAACATAAAGCCCTATGAGTGTATTTATAGATACAAAATAAAGCCTATCATAAACTATGTAGGAAAAGCATGTTAGTGACATCCCATAACTCATGAGTTGGGTTGTGGATCAGAACCCTGAGCCATGACTTGTCCTTGTGAAAATCAGAACTCATTATAAGGCTTCACTACTTTAATCATGACTCCAACTCAAGAGTTGTGGGTTGGGTTCATGGATCGTAGGTTGCATTATGGAAATCTTATTTCACTTTTCACCTTTGGAACCTCAACTCACACCTCCACCCATGCCCTGTAGGTCATACCCATAATTTGTGGGTTAGTTCGTAGGTCACCACTCAGCTTAGTTTTTATCCTTATATATTAATGTTTCCCCTAAAACCTATTTTCCAACACAATAAATACAAAAACACATCATACCCAATTAGAATGTGTAAGTTCATGCATAATTTCCATGTTTTAAGCATCTTAAGTTCCATGAATCCATGGTATATCAGTTGAAAATTTATTTATCACTTATTGAATAAAGACCTTATGGACTTGATTAAAATTGAGGTTAACATAAAGTGATTGTAAATGTTGCACTTGAGATAGTAAAGATTTGAAGTTAGGATGGTTCTTTCGCCATAAGTTTGGGTGAGTGTCATTCATAACGAGTTGAGTCGGGACAAAGTTGTTATCAGAGAATAGGGTTCATAAATACCATCTTACAAAATAGGTCTAGAAGAGTCCTATGGAACAATACGAAGATATTTTTACTTTTTTAGAAGGTTGTAGGACTTTAGGAAATGAATTTATTTATTTCTTTCTTTCGTGCAATTACTTAATAACAATTGGTTTTTGGTGATACAAATATGTATCTATCATATTCATTATTATATGCAGATAGTGAATACTCATTCCACCAGAGCATAATTAATTATAGTAGTCACACATGCAGTACTAATGATAGCACCCCCACCATTCATAGTGGCTATAGTCTGAGAAAGATCTTGAGCTTGGGGATGGTCTAAGAAAAGAGGACGTAGAGCTAAACTATTAGAGGTAGAGCCTAGAGAGATATAGGACTAAAAAGATAGAAATCATTGTCCCCTCCATCTCAATAGGATGCCCCATACTTTTCTCAAAGTTAAAAAAAATAGTAGTTGAGAAGGAGGTGATAGTAGCTCTAGAGAATGTAGCACCAATGTTCAGTGGTGCACCCTAGTGCCCTTTCCTATAGAAGTAATTTATAAAGAGTTGGGATTCTTGAGTATCATGGATATCACTAGCCATTGACAAGTTGTTCCGGCCTTTTCTCACTAAGTTTCACAACACGCTTCTACTATAACACCAAGGATGGATGAAGGCTCTGAAATATGGGGTGCATCCTCAATAGTTACATGGGCTAGTGATGACTGAGGATGAACATTGATTATTATGCAATATCATGAACACTAAGGACCCATTATTCTAATGTACAGAGTTTGAGGATGAATTTGAATTCTTTATAAATTAACATGAAAGTTGGCACAAAATATGTATTGTTAAAAGGTATAATGTTAAGTATGTTTTATTTCAGTTGCAAGCTGAATCTAAAAAATGGTGGAGTTCATTTATAGAGTGCAGGGTGGCCTTATTTTCACTAACTTGGTTTTAGATTCATAGTGTATTCCTTAAGAAATATGTTCCCTACATTTATCATGAGAAAAAAATATGAGTTTTTAAGGATGGGAGAGGGTAACATGTATATGACGGCCTATGGAACAAGGTTTTATTCATTTTTTTGATATGCACTATAGTTATCACGTCATAGTATAAGTGTATTGGGTATTTTTTAAGGGTCAAAATTTTGAGATTAAGTTAGTTACCTTATTTGGGTTTCATTTAGTAAGTCCTTTTAGGAGATAGTTGGGTTTGACAAGAAGGCTGAGGCACTTAAGAAATAGGGAGAGGTAAAAGCATAAGATAACGGGACCTCAAGAAAGTTTAGTGGTACTTTAAAAAAATTACATGGTTCTTCTCAGCTATAATTAATCCATTCCTATATCTATAGCGGCCTACCTAGGGTGAGTTATCAGCCTTCCTGCACAGGTAGCTACGCACCTTCATGTTCTTTAATTTAGATTCCTACTTCGAGCATTAGGTCCCATGAGTATGGGGGTCTAGGCCACAGAAGAAGTATTTTTATAATTTTTTGTCTGCAGGTTAGTTGACTCAACAACTAATTTTTATTGCTCAAGTCTTATTTGGTTGGGGTTATGGAAAAAATGGTAGAGGTTGTCCACATGGTGGATATGCTGTCCATACTATAGGAAGTGGTGGAAACTAAGATAATCGGTGTTGAGGATAGGTTGGTATGAATGGTTCTTAGGCTAGAAGAGGTGGCGATCAGAGTAGTGATAAGGCTCATCTTTATGTTGTTCCAGCTCATCTTAAAGTAGAAATTTTTTACGTTTTGATCATAATTAATATTCTTGTTTGTGGTCATATGGCTTCTATTTTGTTTGATCTAGGTTCCACTTTCTCTTATGTGTCTGTAAAATTCTCCTTGGGCTTAGACTTAGACTGGGAATATCTTGATACTTCTACGTATGTATCTATGCTATTTGGGTTGTCTATATATATTGATCAGGTGCATTGTGTGTGTCGTATGATGTTTATGGGGTTTAAGACCTTGGAAGACTTACTGATTCTAGATATGGAGGAAATTGATATCATTCTAGATATAAGTTGGATATCCCCCTATTATGCCATTCTTGATTGTTATGTGATTGTCTCCCTATCATTCCATTCTTGGTATTTATGGTAAATTCATCACTATAGTGATGCCTGGGTAGGGAAGTTGGACTGGAAGGGTACTTTTAAGCCTACTCCTTTGAGAATAGTGTTAGCTCTTCTTGCCAGTAATTAGTATAAGGGAATGTAGGGTATTTTTAGCCTATCTTTGGAAAGATAAATTGATATTTCCTCCTAGAATGTCAGTCTATGGTGTGTAAATTCTTATAAGTATGTCCTAATGACCTTACATGTATGCCTCAATACTAAGAGTTTTTATTGTTTATATTTAGAGCCTTGAAATAGACACATCACTATCCCTCCCAATTGTATGGAACCAACAAAGTTGAGAGAGTTGAAACAACAATTACACAAATTGATAGAGAAGGGATTTATTCACCCAAGTGTTTCTCCTTGGGGAGCACCTATGTTATTTACAAAAAAAGAAGGATGGTAGCATGAGAATGTACATAGACTACCTCCAGTTGAATAAAGTGACCATTCAAAATAAATATCCCTTACCTAGTATAGATGAACTATTTGACCAATTTTAGGGAATTGTAGTATTCATAAGATAGATTTGAGATTAGGCTACCACCATCTCGAGATTAGGGAAAAAGATATCCCAAAGACATCTTTCTAGACCAGTTATGGCCACTAAGAGTTTCTGGCTATGTTGTTTGGCTTGACCAATTCCCCATCTACCTTTATGAATCAAATGAATGGGGTTTTTATTCATTCTTGGATTTGTTTGTGATTATGTTCATTAATGACATATTAATTTACTCTGAAAATAAAGACAAGCATGAAGGCTCACTTGTGTTTTGTATTTGGGTTTCTTAAAGAAAATCAACTATATGCTAAATATTCTAAGTGTGACTTTTATCTATCCTTTGTGTCCTTCTTGGGGCATATAGTTTCAAAGAAAGGGGTTACAAAAGACCTTCAAAATGTAAAAGCTGTTAAAAATTGGGCTAGGCAAATAAATGTGATAGAAATTGAGAGTTTTATGGGATTGTCTATTTATTATCATTAATTTGTTAAGGGGTTTGATGTTATTGTTTTTCATATGACCTTCCATACTCTAAAGGAAGTCCCATTTGTGTGGGATGGCAAGTATAGAGAGAGCTTCCAAAAATCTTAAGCCTTATTAACCTTAGTAGAAGGTGCATGTCTTCAACTAGATGCTTCAATGCATTTAAAGTAATGCATAGGGCCATTTACATACTCAAGCATTTAATGTATAATGTAAGGTTTATACAAGAAAATCTCATAGCAGCTTAGAGACGACAAAAAGAGTATGCATATAATAAGGTGAGAGATGTGAAAAAATTTAAAGGGGAGAAGGTACTTTTGAAAGTGTCACCCATAATGTGTGTAATGCATTTTTGTAAGAAGGGAAAATTTAGTTCAAGGTACATTGGACCCTTTGAGGTTTTGAAGGAAGTGGGGTCAATAGAGTTAAAACTAGGCTTGTATCTGAGTATGTCTGGCGTTTACCAGGTATTCCACATGTTTATGTTTATGAAATACAATGGAGATGGGAAATATTTCATTATTCGGACTCCAAATGTAATAACCTAACCCGTCATTCCTAAGAGATGCCACGATATGAGGATGGGGTATGTGGACTATCAAAATCATGTTTGTAAACTTGTTTGTGGCCACGTAAGTAAAAAGTTTTGAATTTAAAAAGGGTAATGGTTGGGATGACATTATCTAGATATAGAAGGACTTATTCCGCAATAGCAATGTTGCTATAGAGATGTCAGGAATAGTGGTGTTGCTATCTAGATATAGTAGCATTCTCTTAAGATGATTGAAGAGGGAGGTCACTCTCATAGTCAGTATTAGTGGGGACAGGTGGAATCCCATGAAGATGGTTAGATGTTGCAGCCCTAGCATGGGTTTGAACCCCAGAAGTTGGACGAACTCTATCCATATTGTCCCTAGTCGGGACAGAAGTATTTTCCTGAGTATCAGATCTCTTTGGTGACGTTATCTAAAATATAGAAAATGGGAATTAGAGCAATCCAATACCTTAGACTCTTTAGTTTGAGATTGAAACACAAGAAAGGTAAACATTCCTAAAATGTCACATAGCCCCTCCTTTATAAGTGTGGCGCGCTTCACACCTATGAAAGAGACTCTACTCGACAGGGCATTGTGAACACCTAAATGACCATGAACCTAGGATCTGATACAAACTTGACATGACCCGACCTTCGAGCCATGTCATATGGTACCCTCAGGCTCACATAAACCGTAGGTCAATATGATAACCCAACCCAACCTCCTCATCATATCATAGGAGTAGATGGAACTCTAATCCGTAAGATCTGATAGCAGGAACACAACATATCTTAGATAAGTCTATACATTTCATTACATTCACCAACTAGACAATATACACAAGTCCATAACCATTCATAATGCCTCTATTTATAACTGATGTCAATAAAAATATATGTCAGGACAAGCCCCAGACAATAGCCAAACCAAGTCCAAAAGAGACTAAGTCTAGAGATAAGAGTCCAAGAGATGAATGTATTTGGAAGAAATAAATATCACCACATCAAGTCAATGCATGAACCGCTTTAATACCCCAATCACTATGTAGAAAAGAAAGAAGAAGCTTCAAGCCCTACGTCACGTGGGGACGTAGTGTCCGAGGATGGTTAGCGGTTGGATCGCTAGCATGTAACTCTAGGATAAGGATAAAATATTAAATTTTATCAATCTATGTCAATCCATCATATGCACTAATATTTACATAATAATATACATATCGAAGACACATATACATATAGTGACACAACAAGTCAATTCATGGAATAAGTCTGAACATGCATTTATGACACATTCATTCATCAGTGAATGGGTGAAGGAATACCAACCTTTCACCCTTTTATTTTAAACACAAAGAATTCTTTACGCTACAATAGGCAAGGGGGTAAGACCCTCGAGCCGACACATCTTATTTAGTAGGAAAACTTGAAGCATAAATCATCACGCTTTGCATGGTAAGTAGATTTTGACCACAAACAAACATGCCTTATATGGTAAGCGGACTTGGACCACAAACCAACACGTCTTATATAGTAAGCAGTCTTGAAACATGAACCAACGCATCTTATATGGTAAGCGTACTTGGGACATGAACCAACACACCTTATATGGTATGCGGACTTGGACCATAAACCCACACGCCTTATATGTTAAGCAGAATTAGACTACAAACCAACACGTCTTATATGGTAAATGGACTTCGAACACTAACCAACACACCTTATATGGTAAGCGGACTTGGACCCCAAACCAACACGTCTTATATGGTTAGCGGACTTGGACTATGAACCAATACACCTTATATGATAAGAGAACTTGGACCATAAACCAACATGCCCTATATGGTACTAGTACCCATTTAATTTATCATATTGGACCTTAACCCATATCGGGGCATTCAAGCCATCAAGGCTACACATCAACACCATAGCCCATTACATAGTCTCTATCGGCCTATTCGTCCACTACTAACATAGTTAGGCCCAAGGCCTTAGCTTATAACAGAATGCAAGTTCATTCATGGTCATCAGGAATCCTACCAATAATCATTCATACTTGTCAATCTTATACACACCTTTTATTCAAAAATAATTCAAGTTCATACTTTAGGGACTATGACCATTTAGTCAACAAATCATCAAGGATATGCATTTAGTCACCATGTGGCCAACAAGTCCTTTACAAACCATTTTCCAAGCATTCACATGCATTCAATTCCATACATAAGGGATTTAATTCATTTAACCATTATACCTGTGTTTTTGTGTAGAGGAATATAGGAGTAAGAATACGTATATTGACTACCATTAGAAAAATAAGGTACTATCTAGAATAATTACTCTCTTACCTGGATAGATGACTCTTTCGACATGATTTAGGGTATGTTAGTACTCCTTAAGATTAACTTGAGGTCAAGGTATCATTAACTAATAAATTACACTAAATATATTCCTAAGACCTCTTTTTGAACTAGGTATGGGCATTATGAGTTTTGGTGATGTCTTTTGGGCTTATTAATTCCTCAGTTAATTTTGTGAGTTTGATGAATGGAAATTTTAGTCCCTATTTGGATTTTTATCTACTTGTTCTTATTGATGAAATTCTATTGTATTTGAAGAGTTAGGAAGAGCATGAAAATGACTTGAGAATAGGGTTGGGGTTGTTCAAACAGAAGCAATTATATGCTAAATTTTCTTAGTACGAGTTTTGGTGTACTTTTGTGTACTTCTTGGGTCATATGTTTTTAGAGGGAATTATGGTTGATCCATAGAAAATAGAGGTAGTTAAGTGTTGTGCTAGGCCAACTTTATTAACTGATATCTACAACTTTATGGGGTTGGCTAGCTACCACCATAGATTTATGAAGGATTTCACCTATACTACTACCCAACTGACTCATTTGACTCAAAGTGATATGTTATTTCAGTGATCAAATAGTTGTAAGGATAGATTTCAAAAGCTCGTGACTTTATTTACTACAACTCCCATCCTTGCATTTTCTATGAAGGGTAAGAACTTTGTTGTTTATACTGATGCCTCACATTTTGATTTGGATGTTATTTTAATGTAGGATAAGAATGTCACTTCATATGCTTCTAGGCAGCTTAAGGTGCATGAAAAGAACTACTTTCTCATGAATTAGAGTTGGCAATAGTAGTGTTTTCTCTTAATATTTTGAGGCACTATCTTTATGGTGTCTATTGTCAGGTATTTACCGATATCTATGGTCTTAAACATGAATGGCATACTGGTATCAGAACTTGGTAGTTTATATGGATGGAGATGCTTAAGGACTATGATGTTACTAACTAATATCATCCAAGTATGGAAATTATGGTAGTTGATTCTTTGAGTAGGAAGCTTGGGAGTATGGGTATCTTGGCTTGTTTGGAGGATGTAATGTGTCTATGAGCTAGAGAGATTCGGACTCTAGCTAACAATTTTATTTTGTTTCAAGTTTTTTAAAAAGATGTAAATTTAGCATTTATAGAGGCAAGGTATTTGTTTCTAAAGAAAATCAAGTCCAAACAATTTAAGGATGCTAAGTTAGGAAAGATCATAAATAATATGGTCTTACAAGGAGAAACCAATGAGATCGTGATTGATGATGATGTGTCATGAGTATTATGGGGAACATATGAGTTCCCGTGTTGATAATATAATTTAGAAAATCCTTATAGATGCTTATAGTTTGAGGTACTTTATACATCTTGGTGTGAGTAAGATATATCATGATCTGAGACAACATTATTGGTGGGGAGGTGTATTTGAATATTATCAAAAATATTTACCCAATTCAAAAGTTAGAGTCTATCCCACAGGGAATAATATTCTAGTTCAGCCTAGAATGTTACAAAATAACTAATTTTTACACGCTTTAATAATACATGTAAGGTAAATATAGGGGTTTGAAAAACAATTAAACCAATTTGATAATACAATTATCAGTTAGAAGACTGTTTCATACTTCATCAAAATTGAGTTTGAATTCAAGTACTAAGAGATTCTAGGGGTGCGTTAACAAGAACTCAAGCATTGTGCTTGGGTGATTGATATTGCTTCATCAATATTCTTGGCATGGGTAGTCAATGTCTTCAACATTAATGAAATTTTTTCAATCAATCAATAAATTCGTAGGGTTTTCTCAAACCCTAATATGTATACAATCCAAACCAACCTACAACCTCAAAATAGATAATCTATCTCTAGAATAAGTTATTAATTAAAAGAAATCAAGTCTTTATCAACTCATTTTCCTCACTCATGTTTCTTGTCTTCAATAAAAACAAGGGATCTTAGATTGAATAGAGTTTTCAACCCCTAAATATAATCTATCACATGGAGAAATAGTTCTACCCACATAAAATAAGTAATTATAAGAATAAAATAGGCAACCCCCAATCACATACTAAAGTCTGTTCTTCACATACCCCTAAGAATCAGTAAATTAGATATGCATAGATTAAGGAAAAGTAAATATACCAAAAAAATTTAGTTAAAACATCCATAATCTTAATGTTCACCAATGAATTTCGAGAATCCAAGAGTTGAAATCAAAATAAAGTCTTAACCTTAACTTAGATACTTTTTACAGTGTCTCCAAACTAAAGATAGAGCTGAATGAGGGTATAGAAATAAAAAATTCCCTTTTATTATCTAAGAAATTCAAACTAGATGGTTTATAATTTGCCTATTCCTGGTGTAACACAAGTTACATCAATATCACAAAGATTCTTATAAATTGTAAAATTTCCTTTAAGCTCACTTAACTCAACCAACAGTGCCTGGTTTCATCAAAGATTCAGTTCCCTTTTACAAAGTTCTTGACCTTTACAAAACCATTTTTAATGAACATAAATACCTTCTTATAAGTAGAATTCACCTGAGGTTTTCTCTACTTTCTATTTAATTTTGTGATATCATTTGTACTTTAGTGATTTGCAATGTGTATTTCTGATGTTCCTCTAACACTTTGGTAGTGGTATTTCTCATACTTTTTCCTTTATTTGATGCTTTATCTTGTTTTGCCTTCATCTTCTCCTTAGATATATTTTTTACTTTAACGCGTACTTCTAACCAAATTAATATAAGACACGACTCAAATTAGCATTACAGATATAACTTTAGTATCAATTGTAGGCTAAATGGGCCACAAGTTGTTGGCTTATCATTAGGATGAAGTGAAATATAGTTGATTTTTTATCCTAGTATCAAAATTGTTAGAAAGTAAAGAATGAGAGCAAGAGAACTTGAATGAAACTTCAGAGAATACCTATTCTAGAATGTAAGTGGAATGGATTGCAATGGACATTGTGGTTTATCTTCCTAACCCTTTGGAAGTTTTATTTGATATGGTTAATTGTTTATAGGTTGAATAAATCTTGATACTTTATTTTGGTTTAGCTAACTTATAAAGTAGAGAAGTTATCCATGATTTATATTTATGAGATTATTTTATTGCAGGAGTTTTGATCTCTATCCTCTTAGAAAGAGGTATGTTGTTTACTTCTAACTTTTAGAGTAAATTACAGGTTGAGTTAGTTACTAGGTGGAAAATTAGTATTGCTTTTCACCCTCATATCGATGGCAGTCTGAGCGAAAGATTTAGGTTTAAGAATTGTCATTGGGACTAGTTTTTTTCCATTAGCAAAGTTTAAATACAATAATAGTTATCTCTTGAGTATAGTTATGTCTCTGTTTGAGGCATTGTATGGAAGGAGACATAGATCCTCTGTCAGTTGGTTTTATTTTGTTTAGGTGTTCATATTGCCTTAACCCAGGGTTCCTCCCTAATATTGTCTAAGAACTTTTATGCTATCACATTGTCTCAGTTTACTTTTTATCATAACTCTCAATTATGTTTGGGTTATGTTTGCACTTGTCTAATCTTCACAGTAGAACTGGAATTGGATAGTTGTATAACACAATTGCCTGTAGGATCAATAATTGGCTTTAAAAGGAAATTTTACTACTTGTTTAACCACGTACACTTACATATGCGCAACAAGTTTTTGGCGCTGTTCCCGGGGACTTTTAAATTTCCAACTACCTTAGTTTTAGTTTTGCTTACTTTTTTTTGAGAGTGCTAATTACTTTTTCTTAGCTTCTGAATTTGTAGGCATGGGTTTGTAAAGAAAGTAAGATGGCAAGGGATAGGGAGTTGGTTGATCCCTATCCTGAAATTGAGCAATGCTTACATAAGGTGAGTAGAGCAGCAGTACTTCTCTAGCAGATATCTCAAATTCACTACGAGGAAGCTATTCCTGTACCCATGGTTGAAGATCCACCAGTTTGCAGGACTATATGCAAAGTGGCAATCCCATTCACAACAAATATTACCTCCGCTATTTGATAAACCGCACCTGGAGGTAGGTTTAAGCTAAAATAGAACATGGTGATGCTTTTACACTGTAGTGGGGTATTTACTAACATCATATGAGTATCCACAGGTTTACTTATAGAATTTTTTGGAGATCAGTGATACATTCATCCCTACTAAAGTCTCTATAAATTACGTGAGGCTCATAATCTTCCCCTTCTCACTTTTTGGTGAAGCAAATAAGTGGTTGAATGATGAGTCGGCTGGTTTCATCACTACAAGGAATGATTTTGCCTGATAATTTCACATCTATTTATTCCCATATGGAAAGACTAATGCTGCAGTTTTTTAGCTTCAAGTAGAAGCTGTATAAGAATTATCATGAATTGGAAAGGTTCAAATCTTTTATACAAGACTGTCCACATCACCAGCAGTCTAATGAGGTATTAGATCGCACCTTTGTTGAATCATTTGATCACAATACAAATATTTTATTGGATTTAGCTGCAGGTGGTCAAGCGTTGGAGAAAACTTATGATAAGCTCTATACCTTATTGAACCGTATTGCACAAGGAAATCTACACTGGCATGGTGAAATCTCCAAAAGTGCAGTGAGAAAGACTATAAGGATGATTGTTGATAGTGTCACAACCTTAACAGCGCAATTAGTTTCCCTTGAGAATCATATGATAACACAATACTACAAACTTAGATTGAAATATTCACTGACTCAAGTTAATATAGTTCATCATATATTGGTGTGAAATTTTGTGCAACAGTGGCACTTTGTAGACGTGTATAGAGAAAATCTAGAGTTTGTGAATTTTTTTAGTAATGCACAAAAATCTACTTATGGTAATTCCTAAAACCTCATGTGGAAGATTCAATCCAGTTATTAATGATTTACTAATCAGCCTCAACAATTTTAGTAGCAAAACAATTCACAAGCCAGTAATATAGAGGATACTTTGAAAAAAATCCTGGTGAAGCAAGAAGAAATGGATGCTGAGATAAAAAAAATCAGCAAGTGGCTGAAAAGAATCTGTAGCTGTAGTTGGGGAAATTAGATATGGCACAAAAAACTAGACAACAAGGTATATTGCCAAGTGATATAGAGTATCCAAACCAAGTTATGGAAATCACCTTGAGGAGCAGTAAAGAGGTTAGTTACATGCCTCTGAAGAAAAATCTGGAGGTGCAGATAGAGTTGGTTCCTCAACCAGTTGCAAATAAAGATGTTGTAAAGTTGGGGAAGTCTAACACCCAAAATCAAAGGTTACTAATAAGGTGTAGAAAACACCACCACCATCATTCCCTCAAATGATCAAAAGGCCAATGAGGATCCTTGTTTCAAGGAGTTCTTTGATTCGTTCAGAGAACTTCACGTTAATCTCCCTTTATTATACGTTTTACAGGGAATGACTAAGTACGCTAAGTTCTTAAAGGATATGGTGACTAAAAAACTAAGTTGTAGGACATTGAGATGGTGTCATTCACTAAAGAGTGTAGTTTAATGGTGATGAGGAAAATACCCAAGAAATTGAAAGAACCAGGGATTTTTACCCTTCCATACAATTTGGTGATAGAGATGTGGTCCATAATCTAAGGGACTTGGGTTTATTTATAAACTTTATACCCCTACCAGTGTTCTATACTATGGGTTTAGGAAAGTCAAGACCATGCTCAGTGGTTCTCCAAAGGGTAGACAGAACTAGAATTCATCCCAAAGGAATCACTAAGGACGTGCTCATTATGGTTGGTAAATTTATTATTCTTGATGAATTTATTGTTCTTTCCTATAATGCAGATGACCGGGTATTAATCATTTTGGGACATCCGTTCTTAGCGATGGGAGGAGCTCTTCTAGATGTAAGGAAAGACACTCTCAAAATAAGATTAGATGATGAAGAGATGGTCTTCAAAGTCATTGGATGTGAGAGAAGGCACTCTCAAAATCATTGGTTATTTTTAATTTTTATTTTTGCTAGTGTCAATATAGTAGGTGCACATTTTACCCACCTCATGGTTGTTTTTTTTGTTTTTTTCATAGGGATGCCCTTTAAACCCAATATCCTTTTTTCTATTTAAGGAGTAAATTTTAATATTTTTTTATAAGTATGTGAGATGTTATTTCTAGTTGCTATACATGGTGCAATTGGTTTTGTATGTGAAAGCATGTTGATTGTGTTGAGTGTGAGTTACTACGTCAGAGGCTTCTAGTTTCATGGTTATAACACTTGTATATTATTGGCTTAATTTTAGATTTGTGTGATGGTTTTATATTGAGTATATAATGATCAAGATTGAGTTGAGCATGTGCATATGTGATGCAAGGTTTTGGTATATTTTTTGTTTAATCGTATAGTCTAGAACTTGCCTTGTGTGTGCAAGGAGAAATAAAGAGTGTGGGTTTAGGAGATGATATAGGCATTTCTTTTATAGTCATGCTCCATACCCACTTTGATCTACCCTTGTGCATAATCTTAGTTAGCGTCAATAATACTTTAGCCTATTCCTTGATAGCCTCATAAATATCATGTTCCCTTTCTTTGGTTGGACCTTAATTTGATCCAAATCTCCTAAGTAATTTAGTTCCAAAATTAATAAGACTAAGGAGTGTGAAAATAAGAAGGAGTGAGGTTAAAGTGAAGCCCCTAAATTAGTATCTATTGGTTTGAAACAAGTGATATGTTGTGGTTGGGAGGAGTGTAATGAAAAAAAGAAAAATTGTGCTAAAAATTTGATAATGAGTTGAGAAAAAATAATCCCTCCTTAACAAATGTGAAGTAGCTTAATGAGATGGAGCAAAACAAAAGAGATGTGTAAAGATAGAAGTTGTGAAAATTTTTATTTTTAGAGAAGAGTTCAATTGAAAAATGTGATGTATTAAAGCAATTTTGGAAGATAGTCACTATTACTAGCCAAAATAATTTCTACCTATCCTTTAGCCTGCATTACAATCCGTATAGCCATATTTGATCCTAAGCCTTAACATTATGATATTAGTGTATTACTACACTAAGGGAAAGCCTATGTTTCATCATGTGCAACTTGTGAATTCCTTGTGAAAGCGAGCGTAATTAGATTCTCATACCTATTTTTGTTATTAATTGCATCTCTGTGACTGATTATGGGTAACTCTCTTGTGGAGAGGGCATATGTTTGATGATGGTTAAGTGACTTATATGATCTCTTTGATTTAGTAATATGAATGATTTTTCCAACTTGGTGAGTCTACTCCTGAGGTTAGGATGTTTTGGAAGTAGTGTTCATGATCTTCCACGTATATATGATATGCTGAGGGTAGAACTTTCTATCTATGTACTCATTGTAGTGGTTTCTTGAGTGTATTGATTGTAGTAGTAGTGGGAAGTCTTACTTTTTACGGTTCTTAATGTAAAGTGTTTGAGGACAAATAAGTCTTTAACTGTGGGGTGATGATCTTTGGTGGAATTTTGCTCCTAAGTGTTGTTATCTACGCTTAAATAGCTTGGTTTTGAGGAATTCTCGTGTGATTAATGAGTTATTATTTGTATAAATGAGCATCTAAGTGTTAATTTATGTGTCGACAATATGTAAGGTGTGATAAAATCAAATTTGGAAGCGAAACATTCATTTAGAGTTCAAACGAGATAACTAGTACTCTTAGCTTGAGCTATGTGCTATTATAGTTCGTCTTGCCTGATTCTAGTGTGTTTAAGGGTCTTATTTATGGTTTTTATTGTTATAGGAATATAATGAGATGATTAACCAAATATGGAGGTGAATTACAAGCTGTTTTGGAACAGTAAAAACAACCACCCAGCATGGACTTGAAGGCCAAACACATGAGGAAAACTATGTCAAAATCTGGAATTTGTGGACTTAGGGACGTGCCACTCTACCTAAGAAACACTATAAGGTGTGACAAGCCCTTTTATGCAAATTAAATTGTGAAAAACATTATCCCTCCACAAAATAAGCATTCCATACTACCTAGGACGCACAATGATGGTGTGGCACGCTTGCTAGTTTAAGTCGACAAATTTTGATCCTAGTATAAATAGGACACTCTTATTCTTTTGTATTGACCTTGGATGACATTGGGAAATAGAAACACTATTGAGGAGGATTCAATATAGTTTTCACTCTTTTAATTTAGTTTATTTGTGTACATTTACATGGATTCCACAACTTTTATTCTTTGTAAGTCCATGAGTGGCTAAACACCCTTACCTAGGGTTAAGGCCAAGAACATGATTACTTTTGCTTTTTAATTTAGTTGTTTTATGTTATAATAATTATTGGTTGTTCATTTATACTTTTTATTACTATCTTATGGATTCACAACCCTTAGGATATATGTTTAATTCTATAGGGTGCCCAGAAGAAGAAATGATAGAATAGAACATGGGATGAGATTGTAATCTTTCAATGGATTGAAGTTATAATTTGCATTTAGGATAGTGTAATACCCTGCAAAATCCTAAGCTCAACTTAGTCTTTTAATCTTGCTAAGGGCTCCCAGACTTAGAAAATTCTAGGTAAGTATTCAAACTTAGTATTATTTTGGCCTTCGTATGTTGGCAAATCTATTTCGTGGCCTTTACGGCCTTATATTGTCAATATTTAGGTTGATTCATGACAAAGAATGTCAGTAGTTGTTCTCAGATGAGTTTCATATTTTTTGTACCTCATTTTAACCACGTTTGGGAATCCAAAATAGTGAATCGACGTGATCTCGGCGCGGTGTAGCGGCCATCCTGTTGATCAATATTTTTCCTTGGCTCCGAGTGGTAATTTCCAGTGAACCAAAGCAGACTCGACACGGCGCATTGTCCATCGTGTCGATGCCAATGATGCAGCGCGTCGGTCTGTACATCGGCAGTCCGGTTTTCAGTAAGTAAAAAATTGCGTCCTCAAGGGTATTAGGATCTTTTTCCCACCCCTATTCGGCCCTAAAACATGAGATTCAGCCTACATTGAGCAAAATATACTTACTTTCTCTCAAATTGATCAAGAACAAGAACCCTAGGTGACTTAATTTCAAAGGCAAGTCTCAAGGTTTCACCATTTTTCTTTAAGAATTTAGCAACCAAAGTATGTCTAGTGTTCATCTAAGGGTTCCTTCAACACTTGGAGTCTAAGAAACTCTTTTAAACATCAAGTAGCTTGATTTCATGCTTTCCATGATTTGGATTCAAGTGTATTGATGATTATAATGTTGATTTGATTTTTTTTCCGTGATTAAGTGAAAGATTTATGTAAAAACAACTATTATGTATGCAGTATCATGTGAATTCATGTTAAAGCCTTGACATTGTGATGCTTATCTGATGATTAGTACGTTGTGCATATACAATGCCCTCCAAGTGTTTGATGAGTTGTTCATGAGAATTAAATAATGTAATTATAGCATGTTAGAATGTATTCAAGTTCATGTCTTGCAAGTGTTTGCTAGAATGTCCCAATGAATAAATAATGATCAAGTAGTTATTTATCATATTTCAAGATTGTGCCATGTCTTATAATTTTTGCTATCGATTACTGGGGGTATTTAATACCCGACAATTTATCTTATTACCTAGAGCCATGGTAAGTCTCAGGATAGTATCAGGCATGTCACGATCAGTAGTAGTCTCTGTCAGTTACAAAACTCAGGGAAAACTCAGTAAACTCAGTATCAGTTCAGTCTAGTTAAGTATTCAGTTCAGGACTCAGTAAATTCAGTCATTTAACAGAATTAATAGTATTCCGTTAGTTAATGGAACTCAGTGAACTCAGTTCAGTTAGATAGTATAATCAGTAAAAGTTTAGTCAATCCTAGTATAAACTAGGGATTAGTTCAGTGTCTATTCAGTTGGGAGTAAGATTAAACACCGAGTGAACCTAGGGATGGGTGCATTCCTGCCAGCAGAGGGTTTGAACCATAGTAGCAATCCCGGCATTATAGAACTATGTAGCCAGCGTAGGTTGAGATATCCTCCTGCCAGATTAGGGTTGATACCTCTCGTATGAGTTTTCCTGCCAGAGAGGGTTGACGAAAGAACTTCCTATCAGAGAGGGTTAACTCACAACTTGTCTTTACCTGTGGAATAGTACTGACATCCTTTCAAACTAGGGTTATGGGTTGGACCCCAATTTATTCATAAAGGGGCATGTCGGTTAGATGATTACCTCCTACAATCTTAATTTTAGTTCCAGTCTCAGAATAGAACTCAGTTTAGTTCTACAGACACAGGACTATAAGCTATTGTCACTCAATTCAGTATGAAACTCGGTATAGTTCCACAGGATCAAGACTATCTGATAAAGTCACTCAGTTATCAGCTACATAGTATCAGTAAACTCAAATATCAGTAAATTAGTAATTCAGAACTCAGTATCCAGTGTTATCACGACCTCAGATTACAGTATATATATTCATGCATGTACTCTAATTCAGTTATATTCATGTCATTAAGTCAGTATTGTTTATGAATATGTACCCATGCATTTTAGCCTACCAGTACATTCAAAGTACTGATGCATACCTTTCTTTTTTGCATGATGTTTCATATCATAGGTTCAGACGCGCGGGCTCCCGATAATACTTAACAGTTTAGATATTTAGCTAAAATTTTTAGTGGTAAGTCCTCTTAGTTTTGAGGACATGATGATTATTTCAGTAGTTCAACTTATCTCAGTAGTTCGGAGTTGGTTGGAGACTTATCCCATAAACTCCATATTTCATACAGTTTAGAGGCTTTTTTGGACTAGAGTATTTTTAGATAGATGTATCAGATATGGTTTTTGTTATACCGTATTCAGTTTTATTATAGTATTGAACCTTATGTCATGTTTTCCGCCTAATTTTTGCAAATTACAATACTATTATTCAGTTATTGTAGCAGGTACCAATCATGGGTTAGCTTGTGGTCCTTTGCGATTATGAGCACTATGTAGCATCCGAGGTACAGACTTAGGGCATTACAAACTTGGTATCATAGACTATGGTTCAACAGAGTCCTAGGAAGTCTGAAAGCTGCATCTTATAGAATTTTGTGCATAGGTGTGTAGCACAACACACTTATGGACAGGAGGCTGCGAGGTGTTTTAGGAAAATTTTCCCTTCTTTCAGTATTCATGTTGTGTGAGTGAGCATGAGCTCCAGTTAAACTCTATGTCTAATCCAAGTTTCCCTTTCTTTTACAGAATATGCTTTCAATAAGGACTAAGGGAAGAGGAATGAGAGACCAGCCAGAACCCTAGCCCATCCAGCCAAATCCTCTGGACGAATACGTCTCCCATGCTGAATTCAGAGCAACTTTCACCACTCTAGCTCATTCTGTGGTATCCCAAAATAAACGCCCAGCTACTATTCTGTCAAACCCAGTGGCTAATACTGTTGCAGCTAGGATTTGGGATTTTACCCGAATGAACCCTCCATCTTTTACTGGGTCTAAGTCAGATGAGGACCCTCAGGAGTTTCTTTATCAGGTGCATAAAGTTATAGAT
This sequence comes from Capsicum pubescens, assembly GCA_030864215.1. NCBI lineage: Eukaryota > Viridiplantae > Streptophyta > Magnoliopsida > Solanales > Solanaceae > Capsicum > Capsicum pubescens. The sequence goes on from CM061546.1 coordinate 213,255,744, forward strand.
ATTATAGGGGTGACGGATGTTGAAAGTGCTGAGTTGGCTTATATCAATTATAGTATATGGCACACTCATGGTTTAAAAAGTGGAAAGCAGAAAAGGTCGCAGATGCAGGGCCTATAGAATGAGAGGAGTTTGTTGTTTCTTTTCTGGATAGGTTCATCCCGCCAGAGTTGAGGGAAGAAATTTTTTGGATTTTATAAATATGAAGTAGGGAAACGTAATGGTACTAGAGTATTCTCTTAAGTTTACTCAATTAGACAGATACGTTTGTCATGTGTTAGCAGATAGCATATCTAAAATGAGTAAGTTTGTGTCTAGCGCATCTAATAGTATGGTCAAGGAGTGTACGACCGCAATGTTGATTAAGGAGATGGACATATCCAGGATCATGGTCCATGCTCAACAGATAGAGGAGGCTCAGAAAAAAAAGAAGGAGAGAGAGAATAAGAAAGCAAGAATAGGTAGTTTTAACTTTGCTTAGCCTAAGTCAGAGGGTGGGAATCATTCTAGTTCCATCTAAAATCCTAAGTTCTAGCTCCTTCCTCAACTAGTTCTCATGTGCCAAAATTCAGAGATGGAAACATAGATAGGGCGTCAGGTCCTAAACCCCAGAGTAGTCTTAGAAGTGCCCGAACCAATCCCCTTTGTCAGAAGTATGGCAAAAACCACAAGGGTATTTGCAGAGCTGGCAGTGATGTGTATTTCAGATGTCACAAGACAAGCCACAGGGTCAGATAGTGTCCTTAGATAGGTTCTTAGAATCAGTAAAACCGTCTCCTAGCTTAGTCCGGTCGCCCGAACAGCAGGGTGTCGTATCCAGTACCACCAGTGGGCAGTACCCGAACAGAATCTACGTACTTCAGTCCCAACAAGATCAAGAGAGTTCTCCTGATATGGTCACTGGTACGTTACAAGTTTATCATTTATATGTTTATGCTTTGCTAGACCCAGAAGCTTCTATGTCCTTTGTTACTCCTTATATAGTTGTTGACTTCAGAGTCAGTCCCAAAATCCTAGTAGAACCTTTCTCAGTCTCTACCTCCGTGGGTAAATCTATCATATCCCAACGGGTATACAGGAACTGTCCGATTATGCTATCTCGGAAATTCACTTTAGTAGACTTAGTAGAATTAGAGATGACTGATTTTGATGTCATTCATGGATTGGCTTCATTCCTTCTATGCCTCAGTCAATTGCAAAAAAAGAATTGTCCAGTTTTAGTTTTCGAATGAACCCTTCCTTGAGTGGAGAGGTAGTAATTCGACACTTTGGGGTCAATTGTTTCTTACCTAAGGGCAAGAAAAATAATATCTAAAGGATGCGTCTACCATAGATGAAATTCTAGTCTACTCCCGCAGTGAGCATGATCATGCAAACTATCTCAGAATTGTATTACAGACTCTCAGAAATCATCATCTATTCGCTAAGTTCAGTAAGTACGAATTTTTGCTAAAGTCAATAGCCTTCCTTGGCCATATCATTTTTAGTGATGGCATTAGAGTTTATTCCTAAAAGACCAAAGCAGTAAGAAACTGGCCTAGACCCATTTCTCCATCAGATATCAGAAGTTTCTTAGGCTTGGCTAGCTATTACCGAGACTTTGTTGAGAGACTTTCAGCTATTGTATCCCCTATGTCCAAATTGACTCAGAATAAAGTCAAATTCCAGTGGTCAAGATTATTGTGAAAAGAGTTTCTAGGATTTGAAGACTCGACTAACTACAACTCCAGTTTTGACCCTACTAGATGGTTCAAACGGGTTTGTGGTTTATTGTGATACCTCCAGGGTCGGTTTGGGTTGTGTTTTAATACAGAGAGGTAAGGTCATAGCCTATGCCTCTAGACAGCTTAAGCCTCATAAAAAGAACTATCCTACTCATGATCTTGAGTTAGAAGCAATAGTTTTTATCTTAATGATTTGGAGGCACTAATTGTATAGGGTGCACGTTGATGTGATCACTGACCATAAGAGCCTGTATTATGTGTTCTCTCAGAAAGACCTAAACCTCTGCCATAAAAGGTGGTTGGAGTTTTTGAAAGATTACCATATGATTGTCCTGTATCATTCGTGTAAATCCAATATAGTGGTTGATGCTCTTAGTAGGATGTCTATAGGGAGGGTTGCTCATTTTGAGGATGGTAAGAAGAAGTTGGCTCAGGAAGTTCATCAGCTTGCTCGACTAGGTCTTCGCTTAGTCGATTCGTCAGAAGGTAGTTTATGGGTGCAGAATAGTTCAGAATCATCCGTAGTTTCCTAGGTGAAGGAAAAGTACGATAGGGATCCCAGTCTATTCAAGTTAAAGGAATCAGTCAGAGATCAGAACATAGAGGTTTTCTCCCAAGGGGGAGAATATTGCGCTGCCAGGGTCTGTTATGTGTGCCTGGTGTAGATGACTTGAGGCAGTGAATTCTTGCAGAGGCACATGGTGTACGCTACTTTATTCATCCATGGGCCACTAAGATGTACCATGATTTGTGGGAGATTTATTAGTTGAGTGGGATAAAGAGAGATATTGTAAAGTTTATGGCTAGGTGATCAATATATCAGCAGGTTAAGATTGAGCATCAGAAGCCTAGTGGGCCCATGCAGGAGTTCAGTATTCCCACATGGAAATGGGAAGAAATGAACATGGACTTTGTGTTGAGTTTTTCTCGTACTCGTCGTCAACATGATTTAGTTTGGGTCATTATAGATAGGATGACCAAATCAGCTCATTTTCTACCAGTCCATGCCTCTTATTCAGCCGAGGATTATGCCAACTTTATATTAAGGAGTTGGTCAGATTGCACGGTGTTTCGCTGTCCATTATCTCAGGTAGAGGTACCCATATCACATCTCATTTCTGGAAGGCATTCCAAAAGTGTCTTGGTACCCGAGTTCATCTCAGTACAACCTTTCACCCTCAGAAAGATGGTCAAGAAGAAAGGACCATACAGAGTTTATAAGATATGTTGCAAGCGTTTGCAATAAACTTTAAAGGTAGTTGGGATGACCACTTGCCTTTAATTGGATTCACATATAACAACAGCTATCATTCCAGTATTTAGATGGCTCGGTTTGAAGTTCTTTATAGGAAGAGGTGTAGATATCCCATCGGTTGGTTTGAAGTGGTGAGGCCACAGTGGTAGGGCCTGACTTGGTATTTCATACCTTAGAGAAAGTTCAGTTGATCAGGGAAAGGCTTAAGATAACTTAGAGCCGACAAAAATTTTATGTTGATGTATGGAGAAAGGATCTCGAGTTTGAGATTTATGATTTTATGTATTTGAAAATCTCTCCAACAAAAGGAGTGAAGATTTTTTGAAAGAAGGAGAAACCAAGTCCCCAATATATCGGTCCTTACAAAATTCTCAGTCATTTTGGAAAGGTAGCTTACGAGCTTGAGTTTTCTTCTGACTTAGCTTTAGTGCAACCCATGTTACATGTCTCCTTACTAAAGAAATGCATAGGTGATCCAGTAGTTGCAGTCCCTATAACGGGCATACATATTCAGGAAAGCCTCTCTTATGAAGAGATCCCACTCGAAATCCTTGATTATCAGATTTGCAGATTGAGGAACAAAGAAGTCCCTCTAATTAAATTTCTTTGGAGGAATCAGTCCATTGAGGGAGCTACTTAGGAAGTAGAGGAAGACATACGGACCAAGTATCCTCATCTCTTCTCTGCACATTCAAACTCAGCTCAAGGTAATAGTTTTTTATTAATTTACTCGGTCTCATATTAAGATATAGCTGCCAACTTGGTATCAATTAACATTGCATACTCAGTCATGCATTCACGAATCAGTTCAGTCGTGTACTTATGTATCAGATATACATGTTCAGTATGATAATTCAGTATATCAGTAATTTCAGTCATGAAATCATGCTTCAATTGTGCATATCCAGTGTCAAAATCAAGTTTATCAGTATTCTCAGTTTAATCAGTATCATTCGAGGATGAATGTTCCCAAGGGGGATATATTGTAAAACCCCACAAAATTCTAAGCTCAACTCAGTCTTTTAAGCTTGCTAAGGGGTCCGAGACTTAGAAAATTCTAGCTAAGTTTTCAGACTTAGTATTATTTTAGCCTTCGTAAGTTGGAAACTCTATTTTATGGCCTCTATAGACTTAGATTATCAATCGTTAGGTTAATTCATGACCAGGAATGTCAGTAGGTGTTCTCGGACGAATTTCATAATTTTCGGACCTCGTTTTAACCATGTTTGGGAATTTAAAATAGTTAATCGACGCGATCTCAGTGTAGCGCGGTGGCAATCACATCGATCAATATTTTTTCTTGGATCCCATGAAAATTTCCAGTGAAGCAATGCTGACTCGACGCAGTGCGTTGGCCATCGCATTGATGTCAATGATGCGACACGCGATCTGCGCGTCGACAGTTCAGTTTTCAGTAAGTAAAAAGCCGCATCCTACGGGGTATTAGGGTCTTTTTCCCACCCTATTCAGCCCTAAAATATGAGATTTAGCCTACATTGAGGAAAATATACTTACTTTCTCTCAAATTTCTCAAGAAGAAGAACCCTAGGTGACTTAACTTCAAAGCAAAGGCTCAAGGTTTCACCATTTTTCTTTAAGAATTTAGAAATCAAGGTATGTCTAGTGTTCATCCAAGGGTTTCTTCCAGCCTTGGAGTCCAAGAAACTCTTTTAAACTTTAAGTAGCTTGATTTCATGCTTTCCATGATTTAGATTCAAGTGTATTCATGATTATAATATTTATTTAATTTCTATTCTCTGATTAAGTACAAGATTTATGTAAAAACAACTATTATGTATGGAGTATTATGTGAATTCATGTTAAAGCCTTGACATTGTGATGCTTATATGTTGATTAGTACCATATGCATATACAATGCTTTCCAAGTGTTTGATAAGTTGTTCATGAGAATTAAATAATGAAATTATATCATGTTAGCATGTATTCAAGATCATATCATGCAAGTGTTTGCTAGAATATCCCAATGAATAAATGATGATCAAGTAGTTATTTATCATGTTTCAAGATTGTGCCATGTCTTATAATTTATGCTATTGAGTCCTGGGGATATTTAATACCCGATAGTTTAGCTGATTACCTAGAGCCATGGTCAGTCTCAGGATAGTATCAGTCATGTAACGATTAGTAGTACTCTTAGTTAGTTATAGAACTCAGGATAAACTCAGTAGACTAAGTATCAGTCCAATCCAGTTCAGTATTCAGTTCAAACCTCAGAAAATTTAGTCAGTTAACAGAATTTAGTAGTATTTCATCAGTCAACGGAACTAGTGAACTTAGTTTAGTTTAGTTAGACAGTATAATCAGTAACAGTTTAGTCAAGACTAATATGAACTAAGGATAAGTTCAGTATCTATTTAGTTGGGAGTAGGATTCAGCACCGAGCGAACCCAGGGATGGGGGTATTCCTGCCAGTAGAGGTTTTAACCCTTAATAGCAATCCTTATGTTATAGAACTACGTAGCCAGCATAGGTTAGGATATTTTCCTGCCAAATTAGGGTTGATACATCTCGTACGAGTTTTCCTGCCAGTGAGGGTTGACGAAAAAGCTTTCTGCCAGAGAGGGTTAACTCACAACTATTTTTACCCATGGCATGGTACTGACATCCTTCCAAATGGGGTTTATAGGTTACACCCTAATCTATCCAGAAAGGGGCATATCGATTAGATGATTACCTCTCATAGTCTCAATTTCAGTTCCAGTCTCAAAATAGAACTTAGTTAAGTTCTACAGACTTAGGACTGTCAGATATAGTCACTCAGTTCAGTACAAAACTCAGTATAGTTCCACAGGATCAAGACTGTCAGATACAGTCACTCAGTTATTAGCTACACAGTATCAGTAAACTCAGATATTAGTAAATAAATAATTCAGAACTCAGTATCCGGTGTTATCACGACCTCAGATTACAGTATATGCATTCAGTCAATATTTTTCATGCATATGAACCTATGCATTTCAGCCTACCTCACTTTGCATACCAGTACATTCAAAGTACTGACACATACCTTTCTTTTGTGAGATGATTTTTTATATCATAGGTTCAGACGCGCGGGCTCCTAATCATACCTAGCAGTTTCGATATTCAGTTGACAGAGTTAGTAGTGAGTTTTCTTAGTTTTGAGGACATGGTGATTATTTTAGTAGTTCAGTTTATTTCATTAGTTTGGAGTTATTTGGAGACTTATCCCATCAACTCCATATTTCAGACAGTTTAAAGGCTTTTTTAGACTAGAGTATTTTCAGACAGATGTATCATATTTGGTATTTGTTATACCGTATTCAGTTTTATTACAGTATTGAACCTTATGGCATGTTTTCCGCCTAATTTCTGCATATTACAGTACTATTGTCCAGTTATTGTAGTAGGTACCAATCATGGGTTAGCTTGTGGTCCTTCGGGATTATGAGCATCGCGTAGCGTCTAGGGTACAGACTCGGGCGTTATAGATAGGAATATACCTAATTTTACCTAATTGGTTAAATTATGTGAATAAATACATATGTGTTTAGCTTAGTACTTTCATCCTCGCCCAAAGATATAGTTATAAGACTATGTTTGATAGTTAATTAGAGGTTCAAATGACTTTAATCATGTAATCAACCCAGTGAACCAACAACCTATATAATTAACTAAACCAATGAAGTCATAGCGCTAAGTAGGAGTATTCTTAGTGCCTTAACACTGGGTTTCTCCCCAATTTTCTCTAAGAACCTTTATTTTATTGCATTGCTTAAGTTTAATTTTCATCTTAACTCTCAATTATATTTGGGTTATGTTTGCACATGATCAATCATCATAGTAGAACTAAAATTACATAGTTTTTTAACATAATGCCCCATGGGATCGATACTTGTCTTTCAAAGGCCATTTTACTACTTGGTGGACTACATACACTTGCATGTGCACTTGGGCACAACATGAGGTAAAACCATGTGATATTGATATTTTTGGGGAATCATTAGAGAAAGTGAAATTCATTCATGATCATCTTCTATCGTCTTGGAGTAGGTATAAAAAAGTATGTAGACTAGAAGGTCAGGGATATAAATTTATGGTAGGAAAGCAAGTTTTTTTCAAGGTTTCACAAATGAAAGTTGTAATGAGGTTTTGTGAATAAGGCAAGCTTAGTTTGAGGTATATTAGACCATTTAAATTCTTGAGTGTGTAGGGAAGATAGCCTATGAATTTTATTTGCCTCTAGGTTTATTAAGAGTTCACTAGTGTTTCGTATGTCTATGCTGAAGAAATATAATGGTATAAAAACTATATAATTTGCCAAAATTCAATCCAATTCGATAAGATACTATTGTATAAAGTGGATCTTATGCTATTTCAAATAGAGAGGTCCAAAAGTTTAGGTCAAGAGAGATTGCATCTATGAATGTCAGCGGAAGAACTGTTATGCTAAAGAGGACACTTAGGAGACCAAATCAGATATGTGTAGAAAGTTTTCGTAACTTTTTACTGAGTTAGGTAATCTTCCCTTGTTTTCCTTCTTATTAATTTAGATATCAAGGGTTGTTTAATTGGTATCTTAGGTAATGACCCTCTAAGTGATTTTAAAGAGTCTAGGTATCAATTATCCTAAAAAGTTCCCCTACTAGGTTAAGATAACAAATCTCAAACCAGGGTTGTTTAAAACTAAAATCTTGTTTTGTGTTTTGTAATGTCATGTTCCGTTAGGGAGTGACCTATGGATAAAGACCTTTCTAGGAGATTCTGACACTATGAGTGAACTTGTAGCCTATGGTTTTATTGGTTGACGTATTGGGATTGCTTCGTAATGTCTTGAGTATAAAATTTGAGTTATGAAATGCGGATAAAGTTTAGTTTTTTCTGAGCTACTGGTTAAGGAACGTTACAGTGGTTGGATATCTGTTGCAGTGAGATCATCATAGTAGAGCTAGCAAGAATTTCTAGGATTCCATAGTGAGACCTATTTTTCCATAATGGATCCATTACAGACATAAAAGGTTCACTATACTATATGGCATAAGACCTGTTTAACTCACTTATTCCAATCTCACATCATAAACTCTAAAACTACTCAAGAGAGGCAATTTTCCCAAGGCTAGGGTGAATTTTCTCACTTAGGAAAACTATTTCATCAGTCATTTCACCTAATAATATATTACATCATAGAATTTTTAGGGAGATATTTTATTTTAAAATAGACCTATCCCAAGGATCTCACCCCTCATGGAAGTCAGGGGTTGAGCCATACACCTCCAAGATTTATCATAAATAAAAACTAAAATTAAGTATAAGGAGGGGGATAAAAACCTTAACTTCGATCCTATGGTAGTTTAAAAGTCGTCTACCCTACTAACTATGGTGAACTCATCCCAAATAGTATAAAAGAAAACTTAGAATACTATGCACCTAAAAAGAGAGGACTCCCATTTATAAAATATATGTAGGAATTCATAAATAAGGGAGACTCTTCCCTTAAAAAGAAAGAAGAAAAACAATAATACTTAGACCTCTTTATAAATATATTATTAGAATAAGAAACATCTTAAATGAAAAGGATATGTAGCACCAAAAAACTTACAAGAGACAACATGTAAAACAAGGAAAAGTCAATAAGAAACTATGAAGGATTCTTAATTACTTTCAACTTCTTCCTTCTAAAATTAGCCATGCCTATTTTTTAAGGTTTAAAGTCATATGTTGCTTTTTCTGGTAGATGTTGATAGTGGTATCAATGTTGAGGTAAATCAAATGGGTAACTATTATTAGAGAGAATGTAAGGCTTTAAGTTGGTTTCTCTATATACATATTTACACTGAAAACAGTCAAGTAGGTTGACCAAGTCTTAAATTTCCACTATATATTTGCTAATGCTCTATGGTGGGGCTATATCCTACCTGAGCCATTTGACAAGGAGCTCAAAATTCACCTCTACGGTCACCCTACTATATCCATGTTAGATGCACCAAGTGATACCATAAGTTGTAGTCTGAACCTCTACTTGGTTTTTGGTATCAACACCTAAAGGACTAGAAAAAACATATATAAAATCACCTTTGTAGTCTCTAAGAAGACCACCAGGTTCAATGTTTCTAGGTTGTCTAGTTCATTACCATCTGTATTTAGCTTAACCATCGAAGTAGGTCATTTGTTCCAACAAACCTTGAACATTTTAATATCATGTTGTCATTTTTCAACTAGTAAAACCAGCTCTTTCCAAGTTGTAGGCCATGAGATATGTGGAAAAGCAGTAGCGCATAACATGCTAATGTAATCAACAATAGAATATTTGACTCTTGATGAACTAGTTTGCGCGCCTCCCAACTAGTTTTCGCATCTATTCTTCCAAAAATTTCATTAAATAAAAATGAGACTAGACTGCAGAATAAGTTTTTGTACTTCTCTATTATGATTTGTAATCCACCATCTTATCAAAAGGTTACTCAAAGGATAAAGTTCACATTGAATGCTCCATGAATCTCAAAAATGTTTCCAAAAAGGTCTTGTCAAATATCCAATTAAAAAGAAGTGCTCTATTGTGTGAAGGACGGGTCTATAACAACATGAACTATTTGCATGTTCGTAGACCAAAGTAGTGATCTTCTCATTGGTAGGCAGTTTTTCACTAAGATCTCTATACAGAAGAAATGAAGTCTTGAAGGGAATTTTTTTATGCTAAATTAGAGTGTCAGTCATGGTTTTATTCATCTTCTTTATGACCAGAACCCAAGTTGAAGAACTAGTGAACTTCCCATAATTATTGAGCTTTTAAATAAGTTGATTAGGCACTTCTTTTTATATTTGAAGGTGGTGTTGAAATTTTGTGAATGAGGGGTGGAGCATGAGGTTTCACATGTTTTCATCCCAATATCATTAATAAGGAATTGAGAAATAGTAATATTGTTAAGACCAGGAATGACATTACTATGGTATGCAAAAAGGCCAACACCTAGCCAATCATTCCACCAAAAACTACTTATTACAAAATTTAAATTCCATTATATGTGATTTTAGCTTCATGCTCATTTTTATGATATTCTTGCAAACAAAAGGTTGCCCAGTGTCTTATTTCTTGATAATAAGGTTGGCTCTTTGACAACATTTAGATTTGAGAATCTCTCCTCCGAAGGAATATTAGGATCTAACTACCCACCATTGCTTATATTGAAGAGATAAGCAAACATCTTCAAGCTTTCTTACACCAATTCCACCTTCTTCATATGGAAAGCTAAGAGTTTCCCAAAATTCATACTGGTATATCCTTCTCTCATTATCCCATCCCAAGAATAAATTAGATGTGAGGCTCTTAATCCATTTGAGAGTGGTTTTACTAGGAGAGAAAGCTGACAAAATATGAATAAAAAGGGATTGAAGAACAGATTTCACTATAGTAACTTTTCCCCCATAACCTAATATTTTGTACTAGCAGCCCCTTATCTTTGATACGATTGTAGCAACCATATCTGAGAAATAAATTACCCTCTGACCACCACTATATAAGGGACAACCAAGATAGGTAATAGGACTATGTTTGATGTTGAAAACAGTAACTCTCTTAACTCTGTCAATAGTGTGTTGAGGAGCTTTTTCATGGATCATAAAGAGAACGTTATTCTCTATGATCATCTGCCCTAACTTAACTTTGTACTAGTGCATAATTTTCATAATAAGTTGAAGAGAGTACTTGCTGGTATAAGTGAATATAATTATATCATCTACAAAGCTTAGATAACTGACTTAAGGATATCTTTTTTCTAAGCAAAATACTTGATAGAGATAGTGATTATATAGGTTATTTAACATGAGTCTCAAGATCATATCAATAATAAACTCACTAAACCTCATTCTTATTAATTCTAGGTAGATATAAGACCATGAAACCCTATCAGGCCTTTGCAATATCATGTTTATTTACAATATTATCACCTTCGTTGGGCTTCTTGATGTTGTGGATAATCTTTTGTTCTAACATGATGTTTTAAGAGATTCTTCTTCCATTTACAAACGTGAACTAATTATCAGAGATCAAGAGAGGAAGGGGAGGTGAAAGTTTGAGTCAAATCAATTTGGATAAGGTTTTATTTTCAAAATTATTGAGGCTTAGACCCACAAGTTGCAATAGAAATATTCTTATCCCCTTGTATCCATTCACTTTATTCATCACTAATTTTGTGTATGAATGGTCTTATTATTCTTCTTCTGATTATTGCATGGAAATACTTAAAATTTTCATCTCCCTCTTTAATAGTGAAGTTGAGATTTCTGCCTGAGGATGGATAATTCCACCTTTCGATGCCATACATATTGAGCATGGGTAAATTCAAGCTATGGTTCAACCGCCATAGTGTTATCATTGGTGAACTTTTCTTCAGCAACTCTGAGCTCTCTTCATACTCCACAACAAAGGAAACGATATCATTATCTTCTTGTTTAGACCAATTACTTAAAGTAATAGAATCCCTTTCATCTTTATGTGAAGAACCCCAAATAAGATTACCCTCCACAGCTCTATTCCAAAAAACTTCCAATAGTATCCATGGAAGTGTTGTTATATGCCCATCAATGAAGGAATTTAAAGTATTTGACATGATTATTTCATCTCTCAGAAAGTTCTAGCAATAATGGATAGTGATCAGAACCAATATATAGTAAATGAGTGATGGATGAATGAGGCATAACTTCAAGCCATTTTTACTATGGCCCAGTCTAACCTCTTCTAGATCCTAACTTCAACAACACAGTGATTACAACAAGTAAACCTCTGCCATAAGAATCAGATCAATTAAAACACATGCTTCAATAATCCTAATACATTAAAAGATTTTTTTCATATTGTAATGTTGACCTCCCAGATTTTCCTCCGTATTTGTTATCACATTAAAGTTACCTATAGTACACCAAGGGATAATAGAGTTGGGATGTGCAAAATTTTATTCCACAAGGATCATCTGATATGGTCTCAATTCTTTGAATAGATGAAATTATTGAGAAACATAGCGGGATAAGACACATGTTTGATTTCACAGGTGGTTTTCTAATAACCAAGGTCCAAGACATTAAATCTACATCTTGGTTCAAAAATAGCCAGATTTTACTAGTGTTGTTACAAATAGCGTTATCCATTTTGAGATGAAAATTGTACACGTTGATCTGAGAATTATCAGTAAATAATTCAAGAATTGTAATCATGGGAGGATTATGAAAGTACATGATTTGTTAAAGTCTTTCCAATATACCTTGAGTATTAATACTCGGTGATCAAAATCTTTGGATTTGGATTTGGTTTTAATTCGGCTAGTAATATCTGAAGTACTAGAAGAAAATTGTTTGGTATTCATTTCTTTCTTAAACAAACATATTGCGGATAAACCATTCTTCTTAGTATTTTGTAGAAGATCCTCTTGAATACTAATAGAAAGAGTTAAGCCAAAAATCTATGTTTAAGTGATCACTAGCTTTTATATCCTCTTCTAGGTCTTGAATAACCCGAGTGTCTTCATCTAGTTTATCCTCAGAGTGTATGACTGTATATTCATCATTCAAATTCATATCATAGGACATAGATAAAACTATTGGTACACTGTTGAGAGTATACTGATCCTGGGGACTATAATGAGCTTGAATAGGAGAAACAATCAAACCATCCTGTTCAAAAACCAGGACAAATTACTTGATTTAGTTGTAATTTTTCATGTTTCATTCCTCTCTTTATTATATTCTTTTTAGTTGATTACTTTCTTTTGACTTAACTAGAAGGTGGATTTGTTATTGAGAAACAAAGAATTTCCTCCAGTTCCAGTAGAAACCCGAACAACATTCATCATTGTATCAATATCAGCAGCATTAAGAACAACAGGGAATTATGTACTTTGACCGTCACAATGAACTTGTTCTGAACCTTGTATTTGAAAACCATTTGACTTGATTTGTTGGTCTATACCCAAGTTTTGAACCACTTTAACCTAAACCTATTTTGAAGCAAAGATAATAGTAAAATCTAAGAATTTTCTACATTTGAACCGTAATTTAACATATGAATATATAACATCTAAATAAGACATAAATTTTTGTTATTTCTTTGCATGATATCAACATCAAAATTAGACCTCAAACAACCCACTTTATCTGTATATAGATTTTATATATTAACACCTAAATTTTGAGTCTGAGTGGAAGTAACATTCTAAATTTTTCCGCTTTTTAATATCTAAAAATCAGAAGGTTGAATCTAATTGGTTTGACTAGTATCCTTATAATGTTTATCAGAGGTAACGGGGGCTTTAGAGTCTTTCCCAGGGTCAACCAAAGTCATCTCATGATCATCATTAGCCAAACAACCCATTCTATTAGTATCCCTTTCCTGTAAATTTGTGTTTCTCTCTTTTACCCCTCCATTCTCTCCTCCAGCAACTTTAGTATCAAATAACACATTAACATATTATTGGAGGAGCCATGGGAGTGCGGGACATGTGCCTTCATTCCATTACTTTTCTTTGCCTTTTAGTTATTTTCAACAAAATGAAGGGTTTGGGTTATTGTATGCATTGCATAAATACCTGAGGATTTACTGTCACGACCTGAACCAAGAACTAGCTATGACGCACATCTCTAATCCACCGTGGACTGGAGACCACCCCATAAACCTAACCAAACACCATATACCACCCAACAATGGTTGAATTCTTAACATATAACAAGATAGCACAACATAAGTTCAAAGAATTAAAGTTATGTCTATAACCGATAATTGGAAACTAACCAAACAACCTACCAACATCACCCAAGTCCACAGTAATCCAACAAAGCCTCTATGCAGAAGGGATTAAAAACCAGTCTTGGTCAGGACATGTCCCTACTCTAACAATGACAAAGATATTATTAATGATGATCATGAGATGACTTTGGTTGACCCTGGGAAAGACTCTAAAGCCCCCGTTACCTTGATAAACATTATAAGGATACTAGTCAAACCAATTAGATTCAACCTTCTGATTTTTAGACATTAAAAAGCGGAAAAATTTAGAATGTTACTTCCACTCAGACTCAAAATTTTGGTGTTAATATATAAAATCAATATACAGATAAAGTGGGTTGTTTGAGGTCTAATTTTGATGTTGATATCATGCAAAGAAATAACAAAAATTTATGTCTTATTTAGATGTTATATATTCATATGTTAAATTACGGTTCAAATGTAGAAAATTCTTAGATTTTACTATTATCTTTGCTTCAAAATAGGTTTAGGTTAAAGTGGTTCAAAACTTGGGTATAGACCAACAAATCAAGTCAAATGGTTTTCAAATACAAGGTTCAGAACAAGTTCATTGTGACGGTCAAAGTACATAATTCCCTGTTGTTCTTAATGCTGCTGATATTGATACAATGATGAATGTTGTTCGGGTTTCTACTGGAACTGGAGGAAATTCTTTGTTTCTCAATAACAAATCCACCTTCTAGTTAAGTCAAAAGAAAGTAATCAACTAAAAATAATATAAGAAAGAGAGGAATGAAACATGAAAAATTACAACTAAATCAAGTAATTTGTCCTGGTTTTTGAACATGATGGTTTGATTGTTTCTCCTATTCAAGCTCATTATAGTCCCCAGGATCAGTATACTCTCAATAGTGTACCAATAGTTTTAGCTATGTCCTATGATATGAATTTGAATGATGAATATACAGTCATACACTCTGAGGATAAACTAGATGAAGACACTCGGGTTATTCAAGACCTAGAAGAGGATATAAAAGCTAGTGATCACTTAAACATAGATTTTTGGCTTAACTCTTTCTATTAGTATTCAAGAGGATCTTCTACAAAATACTAAGAAGAATGGTTTATCCGCAATATGTTTGTTTAAGAAAGAAATGAATACCAAACAATTTTCTTCTAGTACTTCAGATATTACTAGCCGAATTAAAACCAAATCCAAATCCAAAGTTTTTGATCACCGAGTATTAATACTCAAGGTATATTGGAAAGACTTTAACAAATCATGTACTTTCATAATCCGCCCATGATTACAATTCTTGAATTATTTACTGATAATTCTCAGATCAACGTGTACAATTTTCATCTCAAAATGGATAACGCTATTTGTAACAACACTAGTAAAATCTGGCTATTTTTGAACCAAGATGTAGATTTAATGTCTTGGACCTTGGTTATTAGAAAACCACCTGTGAAATCAAACATGTGTCTTATCCTGCTATGTTTCTCAATAATTTCATCTATTCAAAGAATTGAGACCATATCAGATGATCCTTGTGGAATAAAATTTTGCACATCCCAACTCTATTATCCCTTGGTGTACTATAGGTAACTTTAATGTGATAACAAATACGGAGGAAAATCTGGGAGGTCAACATTACAATATGAAAAAAATCTTTTAATGTATTAGGATTATTGAAGCATGTGTTTTAATTGATCTGATTCTTATGGCAGAGGTTTACTTGTTGTAATCACTGTGTTGTTGAAGTTAGGATCGAGAAGAGGTTAGACTGGGCCATAGTAAAAATGGCTTGAAGTTATGCCTCATTCATCCATCACTCATTTACTATATATTGGTTCTGATCACTATCCATTATTGCTAGAACTTTCTGAGAGATGAGATAATCATGTCAAATACTTTAAATTCCTTCATTGATGGGCATATAACAACACTTCCATGGATACTATTGGAAGTTTTTTGGAATAGAACTGTGGAGGGTAATCTTATTTGGGGTTCTTCACATAAAGATGAAAGGGATTCTATTACTTTAAGTAATTGGTCTAAACAAGAAGATAATGATATCGTTTCCTTTGTTGTGGAGTATGAAGAGAGCTCAGAGTTGCTGAAGAAAAGTTCACCAATGATAACACTATGGCGGATGAACCAACTTGAATTTACCCATGTTCAATATGTAAGGCACCGAAAGGTGGAATTGTCCATCCTCAGGCAGAAATCTCAACTTCACTATTAAAGAGGGAGATGAAAATTTTAAGTATTTCCATGCAATAATCAGAAGAAGAATAAGAAGACCATTCATACAAAAAATTAGTGATGAATAAAGTGAATGGATACAAGGGGATAAGAATATTTCTATTGCAACTTGTGGGTCTAAGCCTCAATAATTTTGAAAATAAAACCTTATCCAAATTGATTTGACTCAAACTTTCACCTCCCCTTCCTCTCTTGATCTCTGATAATTAGTTCACGTTTGTAAATGGAAGAAGAATCTCTTAAAACATCATGTTAGAACAAAAGATTATCCACAACATCAAGAAGCCCAACGAAGGTGATAATATTGTAAATAAACATGATATTGCAAAGGCCTGATAGGGTTTCATGGTCTTATATCTACCTAGAATTAATAAGAATGAGGTTTAGTGAGTTTATTATTGATATGATCTTGAGACTCATGTTAAATAACCTATATAATCACTATCTCTATCAAGTATTTTTCTTAGAAAAAAGATATCCTTAAGTCAGTTATCTAAGCTTTGTAGATGATATAATTATATTCACTTATACCAGAAAGTACTCTCTTCAACTTATTACGAAAATTATGCACTAGTACAAAGTTAAGTTAGGGCAGATGATCATAGAGAATAACGTTCACTTTATGATCCATGAAAAAGCTCCTCAACACACTATTGACAGAGCTAAGAGCGTTACTGTTTTCAACATCAAACATAGTCCCATTACCTATCTTGGTTGTCCCTTATATAGTGGTGGTAAGAGGGTAATTTATTTCTCAGATATGGTTGCTACAATCGTATCAAAGATAAGGGGCTGCTAGTACAAAATGTTAGGTTATGGGGGAAAAATTACTATAGTGAAATCTGTTCTTCAATCCCTTTCTATTCATATTTTGTCAGCTTTCTCTCCTAGTAAAACCACTCTCAAATGGATTAAGAGCCTCACATCTAATTTATTCTTGGGATGGGATAATGAGAGAAGGATATACCAGTATGAATTTTGGGAAACTCTTATCTTTCCATATGAAGAAGGTGGAATTGGTGTAAGAAAGCTTGAAGATGTTTGCTTATCTCTTCAATATAAGCAATGGTGGGTAGTTAGATCCTAATATTCCTTCGGAGGAGATATTCTCAAATCTAAATGTTGTCAATGCGCCAACCTTATTATCAAGAAATAAGACACTGGGCAACCTTTTGTTTGCAAGAATATCATAAAAATGAGCATGAAGCTAAAATCACATATAATGGAATTTAAATTTTGTAATAAGTAGTTTTTGTTGGAATGATTGGCTAGGTGTTTATACCAAAAACCAAGTAGAGGTTCAGACTGCAACTTATGGTATCACTTGGTGCATCTAACATGGATATAGTAGGGTGACCGTAGAGGTGAATTTTGAGCTCCTTGTCAAATGGCTCAGGTAGGATATAGCCCCACCATAGAGCATTAGCAAATATATAGTGGAAATTTAAGACTTGGTCAACCTACTTGACTGTTTTCAGTGTAAATATGTATACAGAGAAACCAACTTAAAGCCTTACATTCTCTCTAATAATAGTTACCCATTTGATTTACCTCAACATTGATACCACTATTAACATCTACCAGAAAAAGCAACATATGACTTTAAACCTTAAAAAATAGGCATGGCTAATTTTAGAAGGAAGAAGTTGAAAGTAATTAAGAATCGTTCATAGTTTCTTAGAGACTTTTCCTTGTTTTACATGTTGTCTCTTGTAAGTTCTTTGGTGCTACATATCCTTTTCATTTAAGACGTTTCTTATTCTAATAATATATTTATAAAGAGGTCTAAGTATTATTGTTTTTCTTCTTTCTTTTTAAGGGAAGAGTCTCCCTTATTTATGAATTCCTACATATATTTTATAAATGGGAGTCCTCTCTTTTTAGGTGCATAGTATTCTAAGTTTTCTTTTATACTATTTGGGATGAGTTCACCGTAGTTAGTAGGGTAGACGACTTTTAAACTACCATAGGATCGAAGTTAAGTTTTTTATCCCCCTCCTTATACTTAATTTTAGTTTTTATTTATGATAAATCTTGGAGGTGTATGGCTCAACCCCTGACTTCCATGAGGGGTGAGATCCTTGGGATAGGTCTATTTTAAAATAAAATATCTCCCTAAAAATTCTATGATGTAATATATTATTAGGTGAAATGACTGATGAAATAGTTTTCCTAAGTGAGAAAATTCACCCTAGCCTTGGGAAAATTGCCTCTCTTGAGTAGTTTTAGTGTTTATGATGTGAGATTGGAATAAGTGAGTTAAACAGGTCTTATGCCATATAGTATAGTGAACCTTTTATGTCTGTAATGGATCCATTATGGAAAAATAGATCTCACTATGGAATCCTAGAAATTCTTGCTAGCTCTACTATGATGATCTCACTGCAACAGATATCCAACCACTGTAACGTTCCTTAACCAGTAGCTCAGAAAAACTAAACTTTATCCGCATTTCATAACTCAAATTTTATACTCAAGACATTACGAAGCAATCCCAATACGTCAACCAATAAAACCATATGCTACAAGTTCACTCATAGTGTCAGAATCTCCTAGAAAGGTCTTTATCCATAGGTCACTCCCTAACGGAACATGACATTACAAAACACAAAACAAGATTTTAGTTTTAAACAACCCTGCTTTGAGATTTATTATCTTAACCTAGTAGGGGAACTTTTTAGGATAATTGATACCTAGACTCTTTAAAATCACTTAGAGGGTCATTACCTAAGATACCAATTAAACAACCCTTGATATCTAAATTAATAAGAAGGAAAACAAGGGAAGATTACCTAACTCAGTAAAAAATTACGAAAACTTTCTACACATATCTGATTTGGTCTCCTAAGTGTCCTCTTCAGCATAACAGTTCTTCCGCTGACATTCATAGATGCAATCTCTCTTGACCTAAACTTTTGGACCTCTCTATTTGAAATAGCATAAGATCCACTTTATACAATAGTATCTTATCGAATATGATTGAATTTTGGCAAATTATATAGTTTTTATACCATTATATTTCTTCAGCATAGACATATGAAACACTAGTGAACTCTTAATAAACCTAGAGGCAAATAAAATTCATAGGCTATCTTCCCTACATACTCAAGAATTTAAATGGTCTAATATACCTCAAACTAAGCTTGCCTTATTCACAAAACCTCATTACAACTTTCATTTGTGAAACCTTGAAAAAAACTTACTTTACTACCATAAATTTATATCCCTGACCTTCCAGTCTACATACTTTTTTATACCTACTCCAAGATGATAGAAGATGATCATGAATGAATTTCACTTTCTCTAATGATTCCCCAAAAATATCAATATCACATGGTTTTACCTCATGTTGTGCCCAAGTGCACATGCAAGTGTATGTGGTCCACCAAGTAGTAAAATGGCCTTTGAAAGACAAGTATCGATCCCATGGGGCATTATGTTAAAAAACTGTGTAATTTTAGTTCTACTATGATGATTGATCATGTGCAAACATATCCCAAATATAATTGAGAGTTAAGATGAAAATTAAACTTAAGCAATGCAATAAAATAAAGGTTCTTAGAGAAAATTGGGGAGAAACCCAGTGTTAAGGCACTAAGAATACTCCTACTTAGCGCTATGACTTCATTGGTTTAGTTAATTATATAGGTTGTTGGTTCACTGGGTTGATTACATGATTAAAGTCATTTGAACCTCTAATTAACTATCAAACATAGTCTTATAACTATATCTTTGGGCGAGGATGAAAGTACTAAGCTAAACACATATGTATTTATTCCCATAATTTAACCAATTAGGTAAAATTAGGTATATTTCTATCTATAACGCCCGAGTCTGTACCCTAGACGCTACGCGATGCTCATAATTCCGAAGGACCACAAGCTAACCCATGATTGGTACCTACTACAATAACTGAACAATAGTACTGTAATATGCAGAAATTAGGCGGAAAACATGCCATAAGGTTCAATACTGTAATAAAACTGAATACGGTATAAAAAATACCAAATATGATACATCTGTCTGAAAATACTCTAGTCTAAAAAAGCCTTTAAACTGTCTGAAATATGGAGTTGATGGGATAAGTCTCCAAATAACTCCAAACTACTGAAATAAACTGAACTACTGAAATAATCATCATGTCCTCAAAACTAAGAAAACTCACTACTAACTCTGTCAACTGAATATCGAAACTGCTAGGTATGATTAGGAGCCCGCGCGTCTGAACCTATGATATAAAAAATCATCTCACAAAAGAAAGGTATGTGTCAGTACTTTGAATGTACTGGTATGCAAAGTGAGGTAGGCTGAAATGCATAGGTTCATATGCATGAAAAATATTGACTGAATGACATAAATGTAACTGAATGAGAGTACATGCATGAATGCATATACTGTAATCTGAGGTCGTGATAACACCGGATACTGAGTTCTGAATTATTGATTTACTAATATCTGAGTTTACTGATACTGTGTAGCTAATAACTGAGTGACTGTATCTGACAGTCTTGATCCTGTGGAACTATACTGAGTTTTGTACTGAACTGAGTGACTATATCTGACAGTCCTAAGTCTGTAGAACTTAACTAAGTTCTATTTTGAGACTGGAACTGAAATTGAGACTGTGAGAGGTAATCATCTAATCGATATGCCCCTTTCTGGATAGATTAGGGTCTAACCTGTAACCCCAGTTGGAAGGATGTCAGTACCATGCCATGGGTAAAAATAGTTGTGAGTTAACCCTCTCTGACAGAAAGCTTTTTCGTCAACCCTCACTGGCAGGAAAACTCGTACGAGATGTATCAACCCTAATTTGGCAGGAAAATATCCTAACCTATGCTGGCTACGTAGTTCTGTAACATAAGGATTGCTATTAAGGGTCAAACCCTCTACTGGCAGGAATACCCCCATCCCTGGGTTCGCTCGGTGCTGAATCCTACTCCCAACTAAATAGATACTGAACTTATCCTTAGTTCATATTAGTCTTGACTGAACTGTTACTGATTATACTGTCTAACTAAACTAAACTAAGTTCACTAGTTCCGTTGACTGATGAAATACTACTAAATTCTGTTAACTGACTATCCTTGACGATCTCTCCTGTTCACAGGCACTGCCACCTCATCTGCACGCCGTGGATTAAGTAACTCATCATCACCCAGGTCCTCATCATCAGGATTTGTTGCCCGACCTAGGTTATTAATATTCTGTTGATGCACTTGAGCAGCTGCCAACGCAGCTAATCTTGCCTGCTCCTGTTGAGCAGCCCTTCTTTCAATGTCATGATGTGCATCCATTCTGCCAATAAGTTGAGGTTCAGGATTTATGGGTAATAACGGTTTACCTGAACTTCGAGTGTTTAGCATGCACTCAAACAAACCTGAATAAAACAAAAACAACACTAAAAGTAAAATCTGAGAATTTTTGACCAAAGGGTCTAGTAACTATCACAAACTTAGTTGACAACTGTATTCCCCGGTAACGGCGCCAAAATTTGATAACGCTCAAACTACAGCTCTCGTAAGAGTGTAAGCGGTCGTTGTCAAATATAGAACCCAACTGGGTTGGGTGTCGAATCCCCCAGGGAATACTTGGTCACTAAGTATGCAACAATTAGTAGACTGTCGATCAAAAATTCTACGAAAAAAGGGGGATTTAATTGTAGCGTGAATTAAGAGTATCAAAGTAACAAAGAAAAACGGAATATTTAGTAGGTTTTAATCAATGAGAATTGTAAGTTAGGGTTATGTCCACCTTATGAGTTTTACGTATCTATTGGCTATGAGTTATGCGGAATTCAGACATGCATGCACTTATAGAGATTCGTATTCTATGGTAAATCCTAGTGTCTTTCGACCATCAAGGATTATATCACTTTAACTCTTTCGATCTTAAAGCGTATACTAATGGTACAAATTCTACAAGAGGTTAATCCAGTTACGACACTAACTTTTAAACAAGGATTGGTAGCCCTATTTCCTTTTCATTCTCTCTTTTCCAGATATGTAACTTTTCTTTCGAACAAGTTAATGCTATACTGGTGTATTCTATATGTTTGCAACCACAAGAATTCAATTAAGATGAAGAGAGTAATGATATAAGCAGCATACGTATCAAGAATTCACAAACTCATAGCAATAGATAGTATCTCATAAGGCTTCCTAACCCTAACAGAGAAGTTTAGCTACTCATGAGCGCAACGGAGATCACAATAAACATCATCATCATATCAAAACTAGAATGATCTCACGTTGGAAAGGAGTGTGGCGTCACAACAAGGTTGACGTTTTTCCTCTTGGTGTTTCCCACGAGTTAGCATTTTTCTCTGTTAACAATTGTAACGTGAATTAGGAGAAAAAGTCGAATAGATGAAGAATAATGTCAACAACGAATTTAAGAATGGAAGAGAGTAAGAATGAATTGAAAGAGAATGAGTGAGAATAATAAAAAGCTTGCTGAAAAATTCAGCAAATAGGGTTTTTATAACATCCTTGTCCTAGTCCTACTGAAATAGGGTTTTTATCCTTGTCCTAGTCCTACTGGGTTACTGCATACTTGTCCTAATCCTACTAAGTTACTGCTGATCCCCCAAGTCTTTAGAAATGCTGTTTTTGCCCGGGACAAGTTCTCCATGCATCACTTTCAGTCCACAAGCTTCCAGAAGCTGCCTTCCTTCTTACGTGAAGTTTCCTTTGGCGTCCAACATTTCATAAAATGCTGAAATCTTCATCATTTATTCCTGATAACTTGCTAATCACGTTGGTTAGCTCACTTACAGGAAAAAGGACTAAAAGTGCAGGAATTATATACTTTGTCCTTTAAAACTTAGCTAAAATATGGGTAAATTAAGGTGCTTTAGGCGTGTAAATATGACTAACATCAAGCACCTTTCTAATTAGGGATATAGATTGGACTCCAATAGCTCAGATTGGGGCATGTCAATTGTAGTTAGTTCCCACAGTCTCAGTTCAGTATTCATACTAAACCATATCAAGTTTGCATGACCAAGTGTATAGTTATTAGACATTCAGTTACTCATGTTATACAAATTATCTTAGTTTATGACTTATTTGGTCTTGCATTCTTTTTATATGTTCATCCATCCATGTTTAGTGTTCGCATGTATTTAAGTTATCCCCTACCTCATGTACCAGTATATTTTAATTACTGACTGCATACTCTTTTTTGCTTTATATTGATTTCACAATATAGGTTTGGACGCTCAGTTCCCCGATCGCCCTTAGCCAGCTCAGGCATATTCAGCAGTAAAAGTGGCGAGTCCTCATCCATTGAGGACAAATTATGTTATATTATTTTTAGTATTTCTTTCATTTAAGTTACTCAGAGTTAGTTGGAGGTTTTTCGCATCAACTCCACATGTCTTAGAGGTTTTCAAACTAGATCTTCATATATTCAGATGTTTAGATATTCATATTTATTTTCAGTATCTTTTATAATAATTCAGACATGCTGGTATGTGTTTCATTAACCAGCTATGACAGTAATTATATCGGTTCAACTTCCGCATATGATACTATATCATTATTTTATTCAGTGGTCAAAACATGTTCCAGATTATAGGTTAACTTGGGGTCACTCGTGTCCTTAAGCACCGTTTTACGACTAGGGGATAGGCTCAAGTCATGACATGAACTTCATTAATTCGTCATGGTTTTCATAATCATAGTTATGGGGTTTAGATACTCATGATTATAATCACACACAAAGATATCATAGATGAAAGTATAATGTTGAACTTACTAGAATAAGATGAAAAACTAAAATCTCAAATTAATTATAAATCGTAAAAACCAATATCAATAATTCTAGATCAAGAATGTATATCACACCTCAATACAATGTAAAATATGTATATAGTGCATAACATAAACATAAATCCCTATGAGTGTATTTATAGATACAAAATAAAGCCTATCATAAACTATGTAGGAAAAGCATGTTAGTGACATCCCATAACTCATGAGTTGGGTTGTGGATCAGAACCCTGAGCCATGACTTGTCCTTGTGAAAATCAGAACTCATTATAAGGCTTCACTACTTTAATCATGACTCCAACTCAAGAGTTGTGGGTTGGGTTCATGGATCGTAGGTTGCATTATGGAAATCTTATTTCACTTTTCACCTTTGGAACCTCAACTCACACCTCCACCCATGCCCTGTAGGTCACACCCATAATTTGTGGGTTAGTTCGTAGGTCACCACTCAGCTTAGTTTTTATCCTTATTTATTAATGTTTCCCCTAAAACCTATTTTCCAACACAATAAATACAAAAACACATCATACCCAATAAGAATGTGTAAGTTCATGCATAATTTCCATGTTTTAAGCCTCTTAAGTTCCATGAATCCATGGTATATCAGTTAAAAAATTATTTATCACTTATTGAATAAAGCCCTTATGGACTTGATTAAAATTGAGGTTAACATAAAGTGATTGTAAATGTTGCACTTGAGATAGTAAAGATTTGAAGTTAGGATGGTTCTTTCGCCATAAGTTTGGGTGAGTGTCATTCATAACGAGTTGAGTCGGGACAAAATTGTTATCAGAGAATAAGGTTCATAAATACCATCTTACAAAATAGGTCTAGAAGAGTCCTATGGAACAATACGAAGATATTTTTACTTTTTTAGAAGGTTGTAGGACTTTAGGAAATGAATTTATTTCTTTCTTTCTTTCGTGCAATTACTTAATAACAATTGGTTTTTGGTGATACAAATATGTATCTATCTTATTCATTATTGTATGTAGATAGTGAATACTCATTCCACCAGAGCATAATTAATTATAGTAGTCACACATGCAGTAATAATGATAGCACCCCCACCATTCATAGTGGCTATAGTCTGAGAAAGATCTTGAGCTTGGGGATGGTCTAAGAAAAGAGGACGTAGAGCTAAACTATTAGAGGTAGAGCCTAGAGAGATATAGGACTAAAAAGATAGAAATCATTGTCCCCTCCATCTCAATAGGATGCCCCATACTTTTCTCAAAGTTAAAAAAAATAGTAGTTGAGAAGGAGGTGATAGTAGCTCTAGAGAATGTAGCACCAATGTTCAGTGGTGCACCCTAGTGCCCTTTCCTATAGAAGTAATTTATAAAGAGTTGGGATTCTTGAGTATCATGGATATCACTAGCCATTGACAAGTTGTTCCGGCCTTTTCTCACTAAGTTTCACAACACGCTTCTACTATAACACCAAGGATGGATGAAGGCTCTGAAATATGGGGTGCATCCTCAATAGTTACATGGGCTAGTGATGACTGAGGATGAACATTGATTATTATGCAATATCATGAACACTAAGGACCCATTATTCTAATGTACAGAGTTTGAGGATGAATTTGAATTCTTTATAAATTAACATGAAAGTTGGCACAAAATATGTATTGTTAAAAGGTATAATGTTAAGTATGTTTTATTTCAGTTGCAAGCTGAATCTAAAAAATGGTGGAGTTCATTTATAGAGTGCAGGGTGGCCTTATTTCCACTAACTTGGTTTTAGATTCATAGTGTATTCCTTAAGAAATATGTTCCCTACATTTATCATGAGAAAAAAAATATGAGTTTTTAAGGATGGGAGGGGGTAACATGTATATGACGGCCTATGGAACAAGGTTTTATTCATTTTTTTGATATGCACTATAGTTATCACGTCATAGTATAAGTGTATTGGGTATTTTTTAAGGGTCAAAATTTTGAGATTAAGTTAGTTACCTTATTTGGGTTTCATTTAGTAAGTCCTTTTAGGAGATAGTTGGGTTTGACAAGAAGGCTGAGGCACTTAAGAAATAGGGAGAGGTAAAAGCATAAGATAACGGGACCTCAAGAAAGTTTAGTGGTACTTTAAAAAAATTACATGGTTCTTCTCAGCTATAATTAATCCATTCCTATATCTATAGCGGCCTACCTAGGGTCAGTTATCAGCCTTCCCGCACAGGTAGCTACGCACCTTCATGTTCTTTAATTTAGATTCCTACTTCGAGCATTAGGTCCCATGAGTATGGGGGTATAGGCCACAGAAGAAGTATTTTTATAATTTTTTGTCTGCAGGTTAGTTGACTCAACAACTAATTTTTATTGCTCAAGTCTTATTTGGTTGGGGTTATGGAAAAAATGGTAGAGGTTGTCCACATGGTGGATATGCTGTCCATACTATAGGAAGTGGTAGAAACTAAGATAATCGGTGTTGAGGATAGGTTGGTATGAATGGTTCTTAGGATAGAAGAGGTGGCGATCAGAGTAGTGATAATGCTCATCTTTATGTTGTTCCAGCTCATCTTAAAGTAGAAATTTTTTATGTTTTGATCATAAGTAATATTCTTGTTTGTGGTCATATGGCTTCTATTTTGTTTGATCTAGGTTCCACTTTCTCTTATGTTTCTGTAAAATTCTCCTTGGGCTTAGACTTAGACTGGGAATATCTTGATACTTCTATGTATGTATCTGTGCTATTTGGGTTGTCTATATATATTGATCAGGTGCATTGTGTGTGTCGTATGATGTTTATGGGGTTTAAGACCTTGGAAGACTTACTAATTCTAGATATGGAGGAAATTGATATCATTCTAGATATAAGTTGCCTATCCCCCTATTATGCCATTCTTGATTGTTATGTGATTGTCTCCCTATCATGCCATTCTTGGTATTTATGGTAAATTCATCACTATAGTGATGCCTGGGGTAGGGAAGTTGGACTGGAAGGGTACTTTTAAGCCTACTCCTTTGAGAATAGTGTTAGCTCTTCTTGCCAGTAATTAGTATAAGGGAATGTAGGGTATTTTTAGCCTATCTTTGGAAAGATAAATTGATATTTCCTCCTAGAATGTCAGTCTATGGTGTGTAAATTCTTATAAGTATGTCCTAATGACCTTACATGTATGCCTCAATACTAAGAGTTTTTATTGTTTATATTTAGAGCCTTGAAATAGACACATCACTATCCCTCCCAATTGTATGGAACCAACAAAGTTGAGAGAGTTGAAACAACAATTACACAAATTGATAGAGAAGGGATTTATTCACCCAAGTGTTTCTCCTTGGGGAGCACCTATGTTATTTACAAAAAAAGAAGGATGGTAGCATGAGAATGTACATAGACTACCTCCAGTTGAATAAAGTGACCATTCAAAATAAATATCCCTTACCTAGTATAGATGACCTATTTGACCAATTTTAGGGAATTGTAGTATTCATAAGATAGATTTGAGATTAGGCTACCACCATCTCGAGATTAGGGAAAAAGATATCCCAAAGACATCTTTCTAGACCAGTTATGGCCACTAAGAGTTTCTGGCTATGTTGTTTGGCATGACCAATTCCCAATCTACCTTTATGAATCAAATGAATGGGGTTTTTATTCATTCTTGGATTTGTTTGTGATTATGTTCATTAATGACATATTAATTTACTCTGAAAATAAAGACAAGCATGAAGGCTCACTTGTGTTTTGTATTTGGGTTTCTTAAAGAGAATCAACTATATGCTAAATATTCTAAGTGTGACTTTTATCTATCCTTTGTGTCCTTTTTGGGGCATATAGTTTCAAAGAAAGGGGTTACAAAAGACCTTCAAAATGTAAAAGCTGTTAAAAATTGGGCTAGGCAAATAAATGTGATAGAAATTGAGAGTTTTATGGGGTTGGCTATTTATTATCATTAATTTGTTAAGGGGTTTGATGTTATTGTTTTTCATATGACCTTCCATACTCTAAAGGAAGTCCCATTTGTGTGGGATGGCAAGTATAGAGAGAGCTTCCAAAAATCTTAAGCCTTATTAACCTTAGTAGAAGGTGCATGTCTTCAACTAGATGCTTCAATGCATTTAAAGTAATGCATAGGGCCATTTACATACTCAAGCATTTAATGTATAATGTAAGGTTTATACAAGAAAATCTCATAGCAGCTTAGAGACGACAAAAAGAGTATGCATATAATAAGGTGAGAGATGTGAAAAAATTTAAAGGGGAGAAGGTACTTTTGAAAGTGTCACCCATAATGTGTGTAATGCATTTTTGTAAGAAGGGAAAATTTAGTTCAAGGTACATTGGACCCTTTGAGGTTTTGAAGGAAGTGGGGTCAATAGAGTTAAAACTAGGCTTGCATCTAAGTATGTCTGGCGTTTACCAGGTATTCCACATGTTTATGTTTATGAAATACAATGGAGATGGGAAATATTTCATTATTCGGACTCCAAATGTAATAACCTAACCCGTCATTCCTAAGAGATGCCACGATATGAGGATGGGGTATGTGGACTATCAAAATCATGTTTGTAAACTTGTTTGTGGACACGTAAGTAAAAAGTTTTGAATTTAAAAAGGGTAATGGTTGGGATGACATTATCTAGATATAGAAGGACTTATTCCGCAATAGAAATGTTGCTATAGAGATGTCAGGAATAGTGGTGTTGATATCTAGATATAGTAGCATTCTCTTAAGATGATTGAAGAGGGAGGTCACTCTCATAGTCAGTATTAGTGGGGACAGGTGGAATCCCATGAAGATGGTTAGATGTTGCAGCCCTAGCATGGGTTTGAACCCCAAAAGTTGGACGAACTCTATCCATATTGTCCCCAGTCGGGACAGAAGTATTTTCCTGAGTATCAGATCTCTTTGGTGACGTTATCTGAAATATAGAAAATGGGAATTAGAGCAATCCAAGACCTTAGACTCTTTAGTTTGAGATTGAAACACAAGAAAGGTAAGCATTCCTAAAATGTCACATAGCCCCTCCTTTATTAGTGTGGCGCGCTTCATACCTATGAAAGAGACTCTACTCGACACAGCATTGTGAACACCCAAATGACCATGAACCTAGGATCTGATACCAACTTGACATGACCCGACCTTCGAGCCATGTCATATGATACCCTCAGGCTCACATAAACCGTAGGTCAATATGATAACCCAACCCAACCTCCTCATCATATCATAGGAGTAGATGGAACTCTAATCCGTAAGATCTGATAGCAGGAACACAACATATCTTAGATAAGTCTATACATTTCATTACATTCACCAACTAGAAAATATACACAAGTCCATAACCATTCATAATGCCTCTATTTATAACTGATGTCAATAAAAATATATGTCAGGACAAGCCCCAGACAATAGCCAAACCAAGTCCAAAAGAGACTAAGTCTAGAGATAAGAGTCCAAGAGATGAATGTCTTTGGAAGAAATAAAGATCACCACATCAAGTCAATTCATGAACCGCTTTAATACCCCAATCACTATGTAGAAAAGAAAGAAGAAACTTCAAGCCCTACGTCACGTGGGGACATAGTGTCCGAGGATGGTTAGCGGTTGGATCGCTAGCATGTAACTCTAGGATAAGGATAAAATATTACATTTTATCAATCTATGTCAATCCATCATATGCACTAATATTTACATAATAATATACATATCGAAGACACATATACATATAGTGACACAACAAGTCAATTCATGGAATAAGTCTGAACATGCATCTATGACACATTCATTCATCAGTGAATGGGTGAAGGAATACCAACCTTTCACCCTTTTATTTTAAACACAAAGAATTCTTTACGCTACAATAGGCAAGGGGGTAAGACCCTCGAGCCGACACATCTTATTTAGTAGGAAAACTTGAAGCATAAATCATCACGCTTTGCATGGTAAGTAGATTTTGACCACAAAAAAACATGCCTTATATGGTAAGCGGACTTGGACCACAAACCAACACGTCTTATATAGTAAGCAGTCTTGAAACATGAACCAACGCATCTTATATGGTAAGCGTACTTGGGCCATGAACCAACACACCTTATATGGTATGCGGACTTGGACCATAAACCCACACGCCTTATATGTTAAGCAGAATTAGACCACAAACCAACACGTCTTATATGGTAAATGGACTTGGAACACTAACCAACACACCTTATATGGTAAGCGGACTTGGACCCCAAACCAACACGTCTTATATGGTTAGCGGACTTGGACCATGAACCAATACACCTTATATGATAAGCGAACTTGGACCACAAACCAACATGCCCTATATGGTACTAGTACCCATTTAATTTATCACATTGGACCTTAACCCATATCGGGGCATTCAAGCCATCAAGTCTACACATCAACACCATAGCCCATTACATAATCTCTATCGGCCTATTCGGCCACTACTAACATAGTTAGGCCCAAGGCCTTAGCTTATAACAGAATGCAAGTTCATTCATGGTCATCAGGAATCCTACCAATAATCATTCATACTTGTCAATCTTATACACACCTTTTATTCAAAAATAATTCAAGTTCATACTTTAGGGACTATGACCATTTAGTCAACAAATCATCAAGGATATGCATTTAGTCACCATGTGGCCAACAAGTCCTTTACAAACCATTTTCCAAGCATTCACATGCATTCAATTCCATACATAAGGGATTTAATTCATTTAACCATTATACCTGTGTTTTTGTGTAGAGGAATATGGGAGTAAGAATACGTATATTGACTACCATTAGAAAAATAAGGTACTATCTAGAATAATTACTCTCTTACCTGGATAGATGACTCTTTCGACATGATTTAGGGTATGTTAGTACTCCTTAAGATTAACTTGAGGTCAAGGTATCATTAACTAATAAATTACACTAAATATATTCCTAAGACCTCTTTTTGAACTAGGTATGGGCATTATGAGTTTTGGTGATGTCTTTTGGGCTTATTAATTCCTCAGTTAATTTTGTGAGTTTGATGAATGGAAATTTTAGTCCCTATTTGGATTTTTATCTACTTGTTCTTATTGATAACATTCTATTGTATTTGAAGAGTTAGGAAGAGCATGAAAATGACTTGAGAATAGGGTTGGGGTTGTTCACACAGAAGCAATTATATGCTAAATTTTCTTAGTACGAGTTTTGGTGTACTTTTGTGTACTTCTTGGGTCATATGTTTTTAGAGGGAATTATGGTTGATCCATAGAAAATAGAGGTAGTTAAGTGTTGTGCTAGGCCAACTTTATTAACTGATATCTACAACTTTATGGGGTTGGCTAGCTACCACCATAGATTTATGAAGGATTTCACCTATACTACTACCCAACTGACTCATTTGACTCAAAGTGATATGTTATTTCAGTGATCAAATAGTTGTAAGGATAGATTTCAAAAGCTCGTGACTTTATTTACTACAACTCCCATCCTTGCATTTTCTATGAAGGGTAAGAACTTTGTTGTTTATACTGATGCCTCACATTTTGATTTGGATGTTATTTTAATGTAGGATAAGAATGTCAATTCATATGCTTCTAGGCAGCTTAAGGTTCATGAAAAGAACTACTTCCTCATGAATTAGAGTTGGCAATAGTAGTGTTTTCTCTTAATATTTTGAGGCACTATCTTTATGGTGTCTATTGTCAGGTATTTACCGATATCTATGGTCTTAAACATGAATGGCATACTGGTATCAGAACTTGGTAGTTTATATGGATGGAGATGCTTAAGGACTATGATGTTACTAACTAATATCATCCAAGTATGGAAATATGGTAGTTGATTCTTTGAGTAGGAAGCTTGGGAGTATGGGTATCTTGGCTTGTTTGGAGGATGTAATGTGTCTATGAGCTAGAGAGATTCGGACTCTAGCTAACAGTTTTATTTGGTTTCAAGTTTTTAAAAAAGATGTAAATTTAGCATTTATAGAGGCAAGGTATTTGTTTCTAAAGAAAATCAAGTCCAAATAATTTGAGGATGCTAAGTTAAGAAAGATCATAAATAATAAGGTCTTGCAGGGAGAAGCCAATGAGATCGTGATTGATGATGATGTGTCATGAGTATTATGGGGAACATATGAGTTCCCGTGTTGATAATATAATTTAGAAAATCCTTATAGATGCTTATAGTTTGAGGTACTTTATACATCTTGGTGTGAGTAAGATATATCATGATCTGAGACAACATTATTGGTGGGGAGGTGTATTTGAATATTATCAAAAATATTTACCCAATTCAAAAGTTAGAGTCTATCCTACAGGGAATAATATTCTAGTTTAGCCTAGAATGTTATTAAATAACTAATTTTTACACGCTTTAATAATACATGTAAGGTAAATATAGGGGTTTGAAAAACAATTAAACCAATTTGATAATACAATTATCAGTTAGAAGACTGTTTCATACTTCATCAAAATTGAGTTTGAATTCAAGTACTAAGAGCTTCTAGGGGTGCGTTAACAAGAACTCAAGCATTGTGCTTGGGTGATTGATATTGCTTCATCAATATTCTTGGCATGGGTAGTCAATGTCTTCAACATTAATGAAATTTTTTCAATCAATCAATAAATTCGTAGGGTTTTCTCAAACCCTAATGTTTATACAATCCAAACCAACCTACAACCTCAAAATAGATAATCTATCTCTAGAATAAGTTATTAATTAAAAGAAATCAAGTCTTTATCAACTCATTTTCCTCAGTCATGTTTCTTGTCTTCAATAAAAACAAGGGATCTTAGATTGAATAGAGTTTTCAACCCCTAAATATAATCTATCACATGGAGAAATAGTTCTACCCACATAAAATAAGTAATTATAAGAATCAAATAGGCAACCCCCAATCACATACTAAAGTCTGTTCTTCACATACCCCTAAGAATCAGTAAATTAGATATGCATAGATTAAGGAAAAGTAAATATACCAAAAAAATTTAGTTAAAACATCCATAATATGAATGTTCACCAATGAATTTCGAGAATCCAAGAGTTGAAATCAAAATAAAGTCTTAACCCTAACTTAGATACTTTTTATAGTGTCTCCAAACTAAAGATAGAACTGAATGAGGGTATAGAAATAAAAAATTCCCTTTTATTATCTAAGAAATTCAAACTAGATGGTTTATAATTTGCCTATTCCTGGTGTAACACAAGTTACATCAATATCACAAAGATTCTTATAAATTGTAAAATTTCCTTTAAGCTCACTTAACTCAACCAGCAGTGCCTGGTTTCATCAAAGATTCAGTTCCCTTTTACAAAGTTCTTGACCTTTACAAAACCATTTTTAATGAACATAAATACCTTCTTATAAGTAGAATTCACCTGAGGTTTTCTCTACTTTCTATTTAATTTTGTGATATCATTTGTACTTTAGTGATTTGCAATGTGTATTTCTGATGTTCCTCTAACACTTTGGTAGTGGTATTTCTCATACTTTTTCCTTTATTTGATGCTTTATCTTGTTTTTCCTTCATCTTCTCCTTAGATATATTTTTTACTTTAACGCCTACTTCTAACCAAATTAATATAAGACATGACTCAAATTAGCATTACAGATATAACTTTAGTATCAATTGTAGGCTAAATGGGCCACAAGTTGTTGGCTTATCATTAGGATGAAGTAAAATATAGTTGATTTTTTATCCTAGTATCAAAATTGTTAGAAAGTAAAGAATGAGAGCAAGAGAACTTGAATGAAACTTCAGAGAATACCTACTCTAGAATGAAAGTGGAATGGATTGCAATGGACATTGTGGTTTATCTTCCTAACCCTTTGGAAGTTTTATTTGATATGGGTAATTGTTTATAGGTTGAATAAATCTTGATACTTTATTTTGGTTTAGCTAACTTATAAAGTAGAGAAGTTATCCATGATTTATATTTATGAGATTGTTTTATTGCAGGAGTTTTGATCTTTATCCTCTTAGAAAGAGGTATGTTGTTTACTTCTAACTTTTAGAGTAAATTACAGGTTGAGTTAGTTACTAGGTGGGAAAGTAGTATTGCTTTTCACCCTCATATCGATGGCAGTCTGAGCGAAAGATTTAGGTTTAAGAATTGTCATTGGGACTAGTTTTTTTCCATTAGCAAAGTTTAAATACAATAATAGTTATCTCTTGAGTATAGTTATTTTTCTGTTTGAGGCATTGTATGGAAGGAGACATAGATCCTCTGTCAGTTGGTTTTATTTTGTTTAGGTGTTCATATTGCCTTAACCTAGGGTTCCTCCCTAATATTGTCTAAGAACTTTTATGCTATCACATTGTCTCAGTTTACTTTTTATCATAACTCTCAATTATGTTTGGGTTATGTTTGCACTTGTCTAATCTTCACAGTAGAATTGGAATTGGATAGTTGTATAACACAATTGCCTGTAGGATCAATAATTGGCTTTAAAAGGCAATTTTACTACTTGTTTAACCACGTACACTTACATATGCACAATTAGTTTTTGGCGCTGTTCCCGGGGACTTTTAAATTTCCAACTACCTTAGTTTTAGTTTTGCTTACTTTTTTTTGAGAGTGCTAATTACTTTTTCTTAGCTTCTGAATTT
Source organism: Capsicum pubescens (assembly GCA_030864215.1). Lineage (NCBI taxonomy): Eukaryota > Viridiplantae > Streptophyta > Magnoliopsida > Solanales > Solanaceae > Capsicum > Capsicum pubescens. The sequence continues at coordinate 213,290,026 of CM061546.1, forward strand.
GTAGGCATGAGTTTGTAAAGAAAGTAAGATGGCAAGGGATAGGGAGTTGGTTGATCCCTATCCTGAAATTAAGCAATGCTTACATAAGGTGAGGAGAGCAGCAGTACTTCTCTAGCAGATATCTCAAATTCACTACGAGGAAGCTATTCCTGTACCCATGGTTGAAGATCCACCAGTTTGCAGGACTATATGTAAAGTGGCAATCCCATTCACAACAAATATTACCTCCGCTATTTGATAAACCGCACCTGGAGGTAGGTTTAAGCTAAAATAGAACATGGTGATGCTTTTACACTGTAGTGGGGTATTTACTAACATCATATGAGTATCCACAGGTTCACTTATAGAATTTTTTGGAGATTAGTGATACATTCATCCCTACTAAAGTCTCTATAAATTACGTGAGGCTCATAATGTTCCCCTTCTCACTTTTTGGTGAAGAAAATAAGTGGTTGAATGATGAGTCGGCTGGTTTCATCACTACAAGGAATGATTTAGCCTGATAATTTCACATCTATTTATTCCCATATGGAAAGACTAATGCTGCAGTTTTTTAGCTTCAAGTAGAAGCTGTATAAGAATTATCATGCATTGGAAAGGTTCAAATCTCTTATACAAGACTGTCCACATCACCAGCAGTCTAATGAGGTATTAGATTGCACCTTTGTTGAATCATTTGATCACAATACAAATATTTTGTTGGATTTAGCTCCAGGTGGTCAAGCGTTGGAGAAAACTTATGATAATCTCTATACCTTATTGAACCGTATTGCACAAGGAAATCTACACTGGCATGGTGAAATCTCCAAAAGTGCAGTGAGAAAGACTATAGGGATGATTGTTGATAGTGTCACATCCTTAACAGCGTAATTAGTTTCCCTTGAGAATCATATGATAACACAATACTACAAACTTAGATTGAAATATTCGCTGACTCAAGTTAATATAGTTCATCATATATTGGTGTGAAATTTTGTGCAACAGTGGTCACTTTGTAGACGTGTATAGAGAAAATCTAGAGTTTGTGAATTTTTTGGTAATGCACAAAAATCTACTTATGGTAATGCCTAAAACCTCATGTGGCAGATTCAATCCAGTTATTAATGATTTACTAATCAGCCTCAACAATTTTAGTAGCAAAACAATTCACAAGCCAGTAATATAGAGGATACTTTGAAAAAAATCCTGGTGAAGCAAGAAGAAATGGATGCTGAGATAAAAAAAATCAGCAAGTGGCTGAAAAGAATCTGTAGCTGTAGTTGGGGAAATTAGATCTGGCACAAAAAACTAGACCACAAGGTATATTGCCAAGTGATATAGAGTATTCAAACCAAGTTATGGAAATCACCTTGAGGAGCAGTAAAGAGGTTAGTTACATGCCTCAGAAGAAAAATCTGGAGGTGCAGATAGAGTTGGTTCCTCAACCAGTTGCAAATAAAGATGTTGTAAAGTTGGGAAAGTCTAACACCCAAAATCAAAGGTTACTGATAAGGTGTAGAAAACACCACCACCATCATTCCCTGAAATGATCAAAAGGCCAATGAGGATCCTTGTTTCAAGGAGTTCTTTGACACGTTCAGAGAACTTCACGTTAATCTCCCTTTATTATACATTTTACAGGGAATGACTAAGTACGCTAAGTTCTTAAAGGATATGGTGACTAAAAACTAAGTTGTAGGAAATTGAGATGGTGTCATTCACTAAAGAGTGTAGTTTAATGGTGATGAGGAAAATACCCAAGAAATTGAAAGAACCAGGGATTTTTACCCTTCCATACAATTTGGTGATAGAGATGTGGTCCATAATCTAAGGGACTTGGGTTTATTTATAAACTTTATACCCCTACCAGTGTTCTATACTATGGGTTTAGGAAAGTCAAGACCATGCTCAGTGGTTCTCCAAAGGGTAGACAGAACTAGAATTCATCCCAAAGGAATCACTAAGGACGTGCTCATTATGGTTGGTAAATTTATTATTCTTGATGAATTTATTGTTCTTTCCTATAATGCAGATGACCGGGTATTAATCATTTTGGGACATCCAATCTTAGCGATGGGAGGAGCTCTTCTAGATGTAAGGAAAGACACTCTCAAAATAAGATTAGATGATGAAAAGATGGTCTTCAAAGTCATTGGATGTGAGAGAAGGCACTCTCAAAATCATTGGTTATTTTTAATTTTTATTTTTGCTAGTGTCAATATAGTAGGAGCACATTTTACCCACCTCATGGTTGTTTTTTTCATAGGGATGCCCTTTAAACCCAATATCCTTTTTTCTATTTAAGGAGTAAATTTTAATATTTTTTTATAAGTATGTGAGATGTTATTTCTAGTTGCTATACATGGTGCAAGTGGTTTTGTATGTGAAAGCATGTTGATTGTGTTGAGTGTGAATTACTACGTCAGAGGCTTCTAGTTTCATGGTTATAACACTTGTATATTATTGGCTTAATTTTAGATTTGTGTGATGGTTTTATATTGAGTATATAATGATCAAGATTGAGTTGAGCATGTGCATATGTGATGCAAGGTCTTGGTGTATTTTTTGTTTAATCGTATAGTCTAGAACTTGCCTTGTGTGTGCAAGGAGAAATAAAGAGTGTGGGTTTAGGAGATGATATAGGCATTTCTTTTATAGTCATGCTCCATACCCTCTTTGATCTGCCCTTGTGCATAATCTTAGTTAGCATCAATAATACTTTAGCCTATTCCTTGATAGCCTCATAAATATCATGTTCCCTTTCTTTGGTTGGACCTTAATTTGATCCAAATCTCCTAAGTAATTTAGTTCCAAAATTAATAAGACTAAGGAGTGTGAAAATAAGAAGGAGTAAGGTTAAAGTGAAGCCCCTAAATTAGTATCTATTGGTTTGAAAGAAGTGATATGTTGTGGCTGGGAGGAGTGTAATGAAAAAAAGAAAAATTGTGATAAAAATTTGATAATGAGTTGAGAAAAAATAATCCCTCCTTAACAAATGTGAAGTAGCTTAATGAGATGGAGCAAAACAAAAGAGATGTGTAAAGATAGAAGTTGTGAAAATTTTTATTTTTAGAGAAGAGTTCAATTGATAAATGTGATGTATTAAAGCAATTTTGGAAGATAGTCACTATTACTAGCCAAAATAATTTCTACCTATCCTTTAGCCTGCATTACAACCCGTATAGTCATATTTGATCCTAAGCCTTAACATTATGATATTAGTGGATTACTACACTAAGTGAAAGCCTATGTTTCATCATGTGCAACTTGTGAATTCCTTGTGAAAGCGAGCGTAATTAGATTCTCATACCTATTTTTGTTATTAATTGCATCTCTGTGACTGATTATGGGTAACTCTCTTGTGGAGAGGGCATATGTTTGATGATGGTTAAGTGACTTATATGATCTCTTTGATTTAGTAATATGAATGATTTTTCCAACTTGGTGAGTCTACTCCTGAGGTTAGGATGTTTTGGAAGTAGTGTTCATGATCTTCCACGTATATATGATATGCTGAGGGTAGAACTTTCTATCTATGTACTCATTGTAGTGGTTTCTTGAGTGTATTGATTTTAGTAGTAGTGGGAAGTCTTACTTTTTATGGTTCTTAATGTAAAGTGTTTGAGGACAAATAAGTCTTTAACTGTGGGGTGATGATCTTTGGTGGAATTTTGCTCCTAAGTGTTGTTATCTACGCTTAAATAGCTTGGTTTTGAGGAATTCTCGTGTGATTAATGAGTTATTATTTGTATAAATGAGCATCTAAGTGTTAATTTATGTGTAGACAATATGTAAGGTGTGATAAAATCAAATTTGGAAGCGAAACATTCATTTAGAGTTCAAACGAGATAACTAGTACTCTTAGCTTGAGCTATGTGCTATTATAGTTCGTCTTGCCTGATTCTAGTGTGTTTAAGGGTCTTATTTATGGTTTTTATTGTTATAGGAATATAATGAGATGATTAACCAAATATGGAGGTGAATTACAAGCTTTTTTGGAACAGTAAAAACAACCACCCAGCATGGACTTGAAGGCCAAACACATGAGGAAAACTATGTCAAAATCTGGAATTTGTGGACTTAGGGACGTGCCACGCTGCCTAAGCACCACTATAAGGTGTGAAAAGCCATTTTATGCAAATTAAATTGTGAAAAACATTATCCCTCCACAAAATAAGCATTCCATACTACCTAGGACGCACAATGATGGTGTGGCACGCTTGCTAGTTTAAGTCGACAAATTTTGATCCTAGTATAAATAGGACACTCTTATTCTTTTGTATTGACCTTGGATGACATTGGGGAATAGAAACACTATTGAGGAGGATTCAATATAGTTTTCACTCTTTTAATTTAGTTTATTTGTGTACATTTACATGGATTCCACAACTTTTATTCTTTGTAAGTCCATGAGTGGCTAAACACCCTTACCTAGGGTTAAGGCCAAGAACATGATTACTTTTGCTTTTTAATTTAGTTGTTTTATGTTATAATAATTATTGGTTGTTCATTTATACTTTTTATTACTATCTTATGGATTCACAACCCTTAGGATATATGTTTAATTCTATAGGGTGCCCAGAAGAAGAAATGATAGAATAGAACATGGGATGAGATTGTAATCTTTCAATGGATTTAAGTTATAATTTGCATTTAGGATAGTGTAATACCCTGCAAAATCCTAAGCTCAACTTAGTCTTTTAATCTTGCTAAGGGCTCCCAGACTTAGAAAATTCAAGGTAAGTATTCAAACTTAGTATTATTTTGGCCTTCGTATGTTGGCAAATCTATTTCGTGGCCTCTATGGCCTTATATTGTCAATATTTAGGTTGATTCATGACAAAGAATGTCAGTAGTTGTTCTCGGATGAGTTTCATATTTTTTGTACCTCATTTTAACCACGTTTGGGAATCCAAAATAGTGAATCGACGTGATCTCGGCGCGGTGTAGCGGCCATCCTGTTGATTAATATTTTTCCTTGGCTCCGAGTGGTAATTTCCAGTGAACCAAAGAAGACTCGACACGGCGCGTTGTCCATCGTGTCGATGCCAATGATGCAGCGCGTCGGTCTGTACATCGGCAGTCCGGTTTTCAGTAAGTAAAAAATTGCATCCTCAAGGGTATTAGGATTTTTTTCCCACCCCTATTCGGCCTTAAAACATGAGATTCAGCCTACATTGAGCAAAATATACTTACTTTCTCTCAAATTGATCAAGAACAAGAACCCTAGGTGACTTAATTTCAAAGGCAAGTCTGAAGGTTTCACCATTTTTCTTCAAGAATTTAGCAACCAAGGTATTTCTAGTGTTCATCTAAGGGTTCCTTCAACACTTGGAGTCTAAGAAACTCTTTTAAACGTCAAGTAGCTTTATTTCATGCTTTCCATGATTTGGATTCAAGTGTATTGATGATTATAATGTTGATTTGATTTTTATTCCGTGATTAAGTGAAAGATTTATGTAAAAACAACTATTATGTATGCAGTATCATGTGAATTCATGTTAAAGCCTTGACATTGTGATGCTTATCTGATGATTAGTACGTTGTGCATATACAATGCCCTCCAAGTGTTTGATGAGTTGTTCATGAGAATTAAATAATGTAATTATAGCATGTTAGCATGTATTCAAGTTCATGTCTTGCAAGTGTTTGCTAGAATGTCCCAATGAATAAATAATGATCAAGTAGTTATTTATCATATTTCAAGATTGTGCCATGTCTTATAATTTTTGCTATCGATTACTGGGGGTATTTAATACCCGACAATTTAGCTTATTACCTAGAGCCATGGTAAGTCTCAGGATAGTATCAGTAATGTCATGATCAGTAGTAGTCTCTGTCAGTTACAGAACTCAGGGAAAACTCAGTAAACTCAGTATCAGTTCAGTCTAGTTAAGTATTCAGTTCAGGACTCAGTAAATTCAGTCATTTAACAGAATTAATAGTATTCCGTTAGTTAATGGAACTCAGTGAACTCAGTTCAGTTAGATAGTATAATCAGTAAAAGTTTAGTCAATCCTAGTATAAACTAGGGATCAGTTCAGTGTCTATTCAGTTGGGAGTAAGATTCAACACCGAGTGAACCTAGGGATGGGTGCATTCCTGCCAGCAGAGGGTTTGAACCTTAGTAGCAATCCCGACATTATAGAACTATGTAGCCAGCGTAGGTTGAGATATCCTCCTGCCAGATTAGGGTTGATACCTCTCGTATGAGTTTTCCTGCCAGAGAGGGTTGACGAAAGAACTTCCTATCAGAGAGGGTTAACTCACAGCTTATCTTTACCTGTGTAATAGTACTGACATCCTTTCAAACTAGGGTTATGGGTTGGACCCCAATTTATTCATAAAGGGGCATGTCGGTTAGATGATTACCTCCTACAATCTTAATTTTAGTTCCAGTCTCAGAATAGAACTCAGTTTAGTTCTACAGACTCAGGACTATAAGCTATTGTCACTCAATTCAGTATGAAACTCGGTATAGTTCCACAGGATCAAGACTATCTGATACAGTCACTCAGTTATCAGCTACATAGTATCAGTAAACTCAAATATCAGTAAATTAGTAATTCAGAACTCAGTATCCAGTGTTATCACAACCTCAGATTACAGTATATATATTCATGCGTGTATTCTAATTCAGTTATATTCATGTCATTAAGTCAGTATCGTTCATGAATATGTACCCATGCATTTTAGCCTACCTCGCTTTGCATACCAGTACATTCAAAGTACTGATGCATACCTTTCTTTTTTGCATGATGTTTCATATCATAGGTTCAGACGCGCGGGCTCCCGATTATACTTAACAGTTTAGATATTTAGCTAACATTTTTAGTGGTAAGTCCTCTTAGTTTTGAGGACATGATGATTATTTCAGTAGTTCAACTTATCTCAGTAGTTCAGAGTTGGTTGGAGACTTATCCCATGAACTCCATATTTCATACAATTTAGAGGCTTTTTTGGACTAGAGTATTTTTAGATAGATGTATCAGATATGGTTTCTGTTATACCGTATTCAGTTTTATTATAGTATTGAACCTTATGTCATGTTTTCCGCCTAATTTTTGCAAATTACAATACTATTATTCAGTTATTGCAGCAGGTACCAATCATGGGTTAGCTTGTGGTCCTTTGCGATTATGAGCACTATGTAGCATCCGAGGTACAAACTTAGGGCATTACAAACTTGGTATCATATACTATGGTTCAACAGAGTCCTAGGAAGTCTGAAAGCTGCATCTTATAGAATTTTGTGCATAGGTGTGTAGCACAACACACTTATGGACAGGAGGCTGCGAGGTGTTTTAGGAAAATTTTCCCTTCTTTCAGTATTCATGTTGTGTGAGTGAGCATGAGCTCCAGTTAAACTCTATGTCTAATCCAAGTTTCTCTTTCTTTTACAGAATATGCTTTCAATAAGGACTAAGGGAAGAGGAATGAGAGACCAGCCAGAACCCTAGCCCATCCAGCCAGATCCTCTGGACGAATACGTCTCCCACGCTGAATTCAGAGCAACTTTCACCACTCTAGCTCATTCTGTGGTATCCCAAAATAAACGCCCAGCTACTATTCTGTCAAACCCAGTGGCCAATACTGCTGCAGCTAGGATTTGGGATTTTACCCGAATGAACCCTCCATCTTTTACTGGGTCTAAGTCAGATGAGGACCCTCAGGAGTTTCTTTATCAGGTGCATAAAGTTATAGATATTATAGGGGTGACGGATGTTGAAAGCGCTGAGTTGGCTTATATCAATTATAGTATATGGAACACTCATGGTTTAAAAAGTTGAAAGCAGAAAAGGTCGCAGATGCAGGGCCTATAGAATGAGAGGAGTTTGTTGTTGCTTTTCTGGATAGGTTCATCCCGCCAAAGTTGAGGGAAGAAATTTTTTGGATTTTATAAATATGAAGTAGGGAAACGTAATGGTACTAGAGTATTCTCTTAAGTTTACTCAATTAGCCAGATACGTTTCTCATGTGTTAGCAGATAGCATATCTAAAATGAGTAAGTTTGTGTCTAGCGCATCTAATAGTATGGTCAAGGAGTGTACGACCGCAATGTTGATTAAGGAGATGGACATATCCAGGATCATGGTCCATGCTCAACAGATAGAGGAGGCTCAGATCAAAAAGAAGGAGAGAGAGAATAAGAAAGCAAGAATAGGTAGTTTTAACTTTGCTTAGCCTAAGTCAGAGGGTTGGAATCATTCTAGTTCCATCTAAAATCCTAAGTTCTAGCTCCTTCCTCAACTAGTTCTCATGTGCCAAAATTCAGAGATGGAAACATAGATAGGGCGTCAGGTCCTAAACCCCAGAGTAGTCTTAGTAGTGCCCGAACCAATCCCCTTTGTCAGAAGTATGGCAAAAACCACAAGGGTATTTGCAGAGCTGGCAGTGATGTGTATTTCAGATGTCACAAGACAAGCCACAGGGTCAGATAGTGTCCTCAGATAGGTTCTTAGAATCAGTAAAACCGTCTCCTAGCTTAGTCCAGTCGCTCGAACAGCAGGGTGTCCCATCCAGTACCACCAGTGGGCAGTACCCGAACAGAATCTATGTACTTCAGTCCCAACAAGATCAAGAGAGTTCTCCTGATATGGTCACTGGTACGTTACAAGTTTATCATTTATATGTTTATGCTTTGCTAGACCCAGAAGCTTCTATGTCCTTTGTTACTCCTTATATAGTTGTTGACTTCAGAGTCAGTCCCAAAATCCTAGTAGAACCTTTCTCAGTCTCTACCCCCGTGGGTAAATCTATCATAGCCCAGCGGGTATACAGGAACTGTCCGATTATGCTATCTCGGAAATTCACTTTAGTAGACTTAGTAGAATTAGAGATGACTGATTTTGATGTCATTCATGGATTGGCTTCATTCCTTCTATGCCTCAGTCAATTGCTAAAAAAGAATTGTCCAGTTTTAGTTTTCGAATGAACCCTTCCTTGAGTGGAGGGGTAGTAATTCGACACTTTGGGGTCAATTGTTTCTTACCTAAGGGCAAGAAAAATAATATCTAAAGGATGCGTCTACCATCTCTTTTGAGTCCAGGACTCTAGTTCAGAAACCCCTGCTCTTTAATCAGTGTCAGTAGCATGTGAATTCCTAGTTGTGTTTCCCAAAGATCTTTCCAGAGTTCCTCCCAAAAGGGAAATTGACTTTGGAATAAACCTTCTTCCAGATACTCAGCCCATATTTATTTCGCCATATAGAATGGCTCCAGGAGAACTCAAAGAATTAAAAGAATAGTTAAAGAATCTCCTAGATAAGGGATTCATCAGACCCAGTGTGTCCTCGTGGGGTGCCCCAGTTTTATTCATTCGTAAGAAAGATGGTTGCCTCAGAATGTGTATTGATTACCGTCAGCTAAATAAAGGCATAGTCAAGAATAAGTATCCACTTCCGAGAATTGATGACTTATTTGACAAACTTCAGGGTGCTAGTTACTTTTTTAGGATAGACCTCAGATCAGGGTATCATCATCTCAGAGTCAGAGAATGTGACATCCTGAAAACAGCCTTCAGAACTCGGTATGGTCACTTTTTATTCTTAGTCATGTTCTTTGGTATTACCAATTCCCCAGCAGCTTTCATGGACTTGATGAATCGTGTGTTCAAGCAGTACTTGGACATGTTTATCATAGTCTTCATAGATGAAATTCTAGTCTACTCCCGCAGTGAGCATGATCATGCAAACTATCTCAGAATTGTATTACAGACTCTCAGAAATCATCATCTATTCGCTAAGTTCAGTAAGTACGAATTTTTGCTAAAGTCAATAGCCTTCCTTGGCCATATCATTTTCAGTGATGGCATTAGAGTTTATTCCTAAAAGATCAAAGCAGTAAGAAACTGGCCTAGACCCATTTCTCCATCAGATATCAGAAGTTTCTTAGGCTTGGCTAGCTATTACCGAGACTTTGTTGAGAGACTTTCAGCTATTGTATCCCCTATGTCCAGATTGACTCAGAATAAAGTCAAATTCCAGTGGTCAAGATTATTGTGAAAAGAGTTTCTAGGATTTGAAGAATCGACTAACTACAACTCCAGTTTTGACCCTACTAGATGGTTCAAACGGGTTTGTGGTTTATTGTGATACCTCCAGGGTCGGTTTGGGTTGTGTTTTAATACAGAGAGGTAAGGTCATAGCCTATGCCTCTAGACAGCTTAAGCCTTATAAAAAGAACTATCCTACTCATGATCTTGAGTTAGAAGCAATAGTTTTTATCTTAATGATTTGGAGGCACTAATTGTATAGGGTGCACGTTGATGTGATCACTGACCATAAGAGCCTGTATTATGTATTCTCTCAGAAAGACCTAAACCTCTTCCATAAAAGGTGGTTGGAGTTTTTGAAATATTACCATATGATTGTCCTGTATCATTCGTGTAAATCCAATATAGTGGTTGATGCTCTTAGTAGGATGTCTATAGGGAGGGTTGCTCATTTTGAGGATGGTAAGAAGAAGTTGGCTCAGGAAGTTCATCAGCTTGCCCGACTAGCTCTTCGCTTAGTCGATTCATCAGAAGGTAGTTTATGGGTGCAGAATAGTTCAGAATCATCCGTAGTTTCCTAGGTGAAGGAAAAGTACGATAGGGATCCCAGTCTAGTCAAGTTAAAGGAATCAGTCAGAGATCAGAACATAGAGGTTTTCTCCCAAGGGGGAGAATATTGCGCTGCCAGGGTATGTTATGTGTGCCTGGTGTAGATGACTTGAGGCAGTGAATTCTTGCAGAGGCACATGGTGTACGCTACTTTATTCATCCATGTGCCACTAAGATGTACCATGATTTGTGGGAGATTTATTAGTTGAGTGGGATAAAGAGAGATATTGCAAAGTTTATGGCTAGGTGATCAATATATCAGCAGGTTAAGATTGAGCATCAGAAGCCTAGTGGGCCCATGCAGAAGTTCAGTATTCTCACATGGAAATGGGAAGAAATGAACATGGACTTTGTGTTGAGTTTTTCTCGTACTCGTCGTCAACATGATTTAGTTTGGGTCATTATAGATAGGATGACCAAATCAGCTCATTTTCTACCAGTCCATGCCTCTTATTCAGCCGAGGATTATGCCAACTTTATATTAAGGAGTTGGTCAGATTGCACGGTGTTTCACTGTACATTATCTCAGGTAGAGGTACCCATATCACCTCTCATTTCTGGAAGGCATTCCAAAAGTGTCTTGGTACCCGAGTTCATCTCAGTACAACCTTTCACCCTCAGAAAGATGGTCAAGAAGAAAGGACCATTCAGAGTTTATAAGATATGCTGCAAGCGTTTGAAATAAACTTTAAAGGTAGTTGGGATGACCACTTGCCTTTAATTGGATTCACATATAACAATAGCTATCATTCCAGTATTTAGATGGCTCGGTTTGAAGTTCTTTATAGGAAGAGGTGTAGATATCCCATCGGTTGGTTTGAAGTGGTGAGGCCACAGTGGTAGGGCCTGACTTGGTATTTCATACCTTAGAGAAAGTTCAGTTGATCAGGGAAAGGCTTAAGATAACTTAGAGCCGACAAAAATTGTATGTTGATGTATGGAGAAAGGATCTCGAGTTCGAGATTTATGATTTTATGTATTTGAAAATCTCTCCAACAAAAGGAGTGAAGATTTTTTGAAAGAAGGAGAAACCAAGTCCCCAATATATCGGTCCTTACAAAATTCTCAGTCATTTTGGAAAGGTAGCTTACGAGCTTGAGTTTTCTTCTGACTTAGCTTTAGTGCAACCCATGTTACATGTCTCCTTACTAAAGAAATGCATAGGTGATCCAGTAGTTGCAGTCCCTATAGAGGGCATACATATTCAGGAAAGCCTCTCTTATGAAGAGATCCCAGTCGAAATCCTTGATTATCAGATTTGCAGATTGAGGAACAAAGAAGTCCCTCTAATTAAATTTCTTTGGAGGAATCAGTCCATTGAGGGAGCTACTTAGGAAGTAGAGGAAGACATACGGACCAAGTATCCTCATCTCTTCTCTGCACATTCAAACTCAGCTCAAGGTAATAGTTTTTTATTAATTTACTCGGTCTCATATTCAGATATAGCTGCCAACTTGGTATCAATTAACATTGCATACTCAGTCATGCATTCACGAATCAGTTCAGTCGTGTACTTATGTATCAGATATACATGTTCAGTATGATAATTCAGTATATCAGTAATTTCAGTCATGAAATCATGCTTCAATTGTGCATATCCAGTGTCAAAATCAAGTTTATCAGTATTCTCAGTTTAATCAGTATCATTCGAGGATGAATGTTCCCAAGGGGGATATATTGTAAAACCCCACAAAATTCAAAGCTCAAATCTGTCTTTTAAGCTTGCTAAGGGGTCCCAAACTTAGAAAATTCTAGCTAAGTTTTCAGACTTAGTATTATTTTGGCCTTCGTAAGTTGGAAACTCTATTTTACGGCCTCTATAGACTTAGATTATCAATCGTTAGGTTAATTCATGACCAGGAATGTCAGTAGGTGTTCTCGGACGAATTTCATATTTTTCGGACCTCATTTTAACCATGTTTGGGAATCTAAAATAGTGAATCGACGCGATCTCAGCGTAGCGCGGTGGCAATCACATCGAACAATATTTTTTCTTGGATCCCATGGAAATTTCCAGTGAAGCAATGCTGACTCGACGCAGTGCGTTGGCCATCGCATTGATGTCAATGATGCGGCACGCGATCTACGCATCGACAGTTCAGTTTTCAGTAAGTAAAAAGCCGCATCCTACGGGGTATTAGGGTCTTTTTCCCACCCCTATTCAGCCCTAAAATATGAGATTCAGCCTACATTGAGCAAAATATACTTACTTTCTCTCAAATTTCTCAAGAAGAAGAACCCTAGGTGACTTAAATTCAAAGCAAAGGCTCAAGGTTTCACTATTTTTCTTTAAGAATTTAGCAATCAAGGTATGTCTAGTGTTCATCCAAGGGTTCCTTCCACCCTTGGAGTCCAAGAAACTCTTTTAAACGTCAAGTAGCTTGATTTCATGCTTTCCATGATTTAGATTCAAGTGTATTCATGATTATAATATTTATTTAATTTCTATTCTATGATTAAGTACAAGATTTATGTAAAAACAACTATTATATATGGAGTATTATGTGAATTCATGTTAAAGCCTTGAGATTGTTATGCTTATATGTTGATTAGTACCATATGCATATACAATGCTTTCCAAGTGTTTGATAAGTTGTTCATGAGAATTAAATAAAGAAATTATATCATGTTAGCATGTATTCAAGATCATATCATGCAAGTGTTTGCTAGAATATCCCAATGAATAAATGATGATCAAGTAGTTATTTATCATGTTTCAAGATTGTGCCATGTCTTATAATTTACGCTATTGAGTCCTGGTGATATTTAATACCCGATAGTTTAGCTGATTACCTAGAGCCATGGTCAGTCTCAGGATAGTATCATTCATGTAACGATTAGTAGTACTCTTAGTTAGTTATAGAACTCAGGATAGACTCAGTAGACTAAGTATCAGTCCAATCCAGTTCAGTATTCAGTTCAAACCTCAGAAAATTTAGTCAGTTAACAGAATTTAGTAGTATTTCATCAGTCAATGGAACTAGTGAACTTAGTTTAGTTTAGTTAGATAGTATAATCAGTAACAGTTCAGTCAAGACTAATATGAACTAAGGATAAGTTCAGTATCTATTTAGTTGGGAGTAGGATTCAGCACCGAGCGAACCCAGGGATGGGGGTATTCCTGCCAGTAGAGGGTTTAACCCTTAATAGAAATCCTTATGTTACAGAACTACGTAGCCAGCATAGGTTAGGATATTTTCTTGCCAAATTAGGGTTGATACATCTCGTATGAGTTTTCCTGCCAGTGAGGGTTGACGAAAAAGCTTTCTGTCAGAGAGGGTTAACTCACAACTATTTTTACCCATGGCATGGTACTGACATCCTTCCAACTGGGGTTACAGGTTAGACCCTAATCTATCCAGAAAGGGGCATATCGATTAGATGATTACCTCTCACAGTCTCAATTTCAGTTCCAGTCTCAAAATAGAACTTAGTTAAGTTCTACAGACTTAGGACTGTCAGATATAGTCACTCAGTTCAGTACAAAACTCAGTATAGTTCCACAGGATCAAGACTGTCAGATACAGTCACTCAATTATTATCTACACAGTATCAGTAAACTTAGATATTAGTAAATCAATAATTCAGAACTCAGTATCCGGTGTTATCACGACCTCAGATTACAGTATATGCATTCATGCATGTACTCTCATTCAGTTACATTTATGTCATTCAGTCAATATTTTTCATGCATATGAACCTATGCATTTCAGCCTACCTCACTTTGCATACCAGTACATTCAAAGTACCGACACATACCTTTCTTTTGTGAGATGATTTTTTATATCATAGATTCAGACGCGCGGGCTCCTAATCATACCTAGCAGTTTCGATATTCAGTTGACAGAGTTAGTAGTGAGTTTTCTTAGTTTTGAGGACATGATGATTATTTCAGTAGTTCAGTTTATTTCAGTAGTTTGGAGTTATTTGGAGACTTATCCCATCAACTCCATATTTTAGACAATTTAAAGGCTTTTTTAGACTAGAGTATTTTCAGACAGATGTATCATATTTGGTATTTGTTATACCGTATTCAGTTTTATTACAGTATTGAACCTTATGGCATGTTTTCCGCCTAATTTCTGCATATTACAGTACTATTGTTTAGTTATTGTAGTAGGTACCAATCATGGGTTAGCTTGTGGTCCTTCGGGATTATGAGCATCGCGTAGCGTCTAGGGTACAGACTCGGGCGTTATAGATAGGAATATACCTAATTTTACCTAATTGGTTAAATTATGGGAATAAATACATATGTGTTTAGCTTAGTACTTTCATCCTCGCCCAAAGATATAGTTATAAGACTATGTTTGATAGTTAATTAGAGGTTCAAATGACTTTAATCATGTAATCAACCCAGTGAACCAACAACCTATATAATTAACTAAACCAATGAAGTCATAGCGCTAAGTAGGAGTATTCTTAGTGCCTTAACACTGGGTTTCTCCCCAATTTTCTCTAAGAACCTTTATTTTATTGCATTGCTTAAGTTTAATTTTCATCTTAACTCTCAATTATATTTGGGTTATGTTTGCACATGATCAATCATCATAGTAGAACTAAAATTACATAGTTTTTTAACATAATGCCCCATGGGATCGATACTTGTCTTTCAAAGGCCATTTTACTACTTGGTGGACCACATACACTTGCATGTGCACTTGGGCACAACATGAGGTAAAACCATGTGATATTGATATTTTTGGGGAATCATTAGAGAAAGTGAAATTCATTCATGATCATCTTCTATCATCTTGGAGTAGGTATAAAAAAGTATGTAGACTGGAAGGTCAGGGATATAAATTTATGGTAGGAAAGCAAGTTTTTTTCAAGGTTTCACAAATGAAAGTTGTAATGAGGTTTTGTGAATAAGGAAAGCTTAGTTTGAGGTATATTAGACCATTTAAATTCTTGAGTGTGTAGGGAAGATAGCCTATGAATTTTATTTTCCTCTAGGTTTATTAAGAGTTCACTAGTGTTTCGTATGTCTATGCTGAAGAAATATAATGGTATAAAAACTATATAATTTGCAAAAATTCAATCCTATTCGATAATATACTATTGTATAAAGTGGATCTTATGCTATTTCAAATAGAGAGGTCCAAAAGTTTAGGTCAAGAGAGATTGCATCTATGAATGTCAGCGGAAGAACTGTTATGCTGAAGAGGACACTTAGGAGACCAAATCAGATATGTGTAGAAAGTTTTCGTAACTTTTTACTGAGTTAGGTAATCTTCCCTTGTTTTCCTTCTTATTAATTTAGATATCAAGGGTTGTTTAATTGGTATCTTAGGTAATGACCCTCTAAGTGATTTTAAAGAGTCTAGGTATCAATTATCCTAAAAAGTTCCCCTACTAGGTTAAGATAATAAATCTCAAAGCAGGGTTGTTTAAAACTAAAATCTTGTTTTATGTTTTGTAATGTCATGTTCCGTTAGGGAGTGACCTATGGATAAAGACCTTTCTAGGAGATTCTGACACTATGAGTGAACTTGTAGCATATGGTTTTATTGGTTGACGTATTGGGATTGCTTCGTAATGTCTTGAGTATAAAATTTGAGTTATGAAATGCGGATAAAGTTTAGTTTTTTCTGAGCTACTGGTTAAGGAACGTTACAGTGGTTGGATATCTGTTGCAGTGAGATCATCATAGTAGAGCTAGCAAGAATTTCTAGGATTCCATAGTGAGACCTATTTTTCCATAATGGATCCATTACAGACATAAAAGGTTCACTATACTATATGGCATAAGACCTGTTTAACTCACTTATTCCAATCTCACATCATAAACTCTAAAACTACTCTAGAGAGGCAATTTTCCCAAGGCTAGGGTGAATTTTCTCACTTAGGAAAACTATTTCATCAGTCATTTCACCTAATAATATATTACATCATAGAATTTTTAGGGAGATATTTTATTTTAAAATAGACCTATCCCAAGGATCTCACCCCTCATGGAAGTCAGGGGTTGAGCCATACACCTCCAAATTTATCATAAATAAAAACTAAAATTAAGTATAAGGAGGGGGATAAAAACCTTAACTTCGATCCTATGGTAGTTTAAAAGTCGTCTACCCTACTAACTACGGTGAACTCATCCCAAATAGTATAAAAGAAAACTTAGAATACTATGTACCTAAAAAGAGAGGACTCCCATTTATAAAATATATGTAGGAATTCATAAATAAGGGAGACTCTTCCCTTAAAAAGAAAGAAGAAAAACAATAATACTTAGACCTCTTTATAAATATATTATTAGTATAAGAAACGTCTTAAATGAAAAGGATATGTAGCACCAAAAAACTTACAAGAGACAACATGTAAAACAAGGAAAAGTCTCTAAGAAACTATGAAGGATTCTTAATTACTTTCAACTTCTTCCTTCTAAAATTAGCCATGCTTATTTTTTAAGGTTTAAAGTCATATGTTGTTTTTTCTGGTAGATGTTGATAGTGGTATCAATGTTGAGGTAAATCAAATGGGTAACTATTATTAGAGAGAATGTAAGGCTTTAAGTTGGTTTCTCTGTATACATATTTACAATGAAAACAGTCAAGTAGGTTGACCAAGTCTTAAATTTCCACTATAGATTTGCTAATGCTCTATGGTGGGGCTATATCCTACCTGAGCCATTTGACAAGGAGCTCAAAATTCACCTCTACGGTCACCCTACTATATCCATGTTAGATGCACCAAGTGATACCATAAGTTGCAGTCTGAACCTCTACTTGGTTTTTGGTATCAACACCTAAAGGACTAGAAAAAACATATATAAAATGACCTTTGTAGTCTCTAAGAAGACCACCAGGTTCAATGTTTCTAGGTTGTCTAGTTCATTACCATCTGTATTTAGCTTAACCATCGAAGTAGGTCATTTGTTCCAACAAACCTTGAACATTTTAATATCATGTTGTCATTTTTCAACTAGTAAAACCAGCTCTTTCCAAGTTGTAGGCCATGAGATATGTGGAAAAGCAGTAGCGCATAACATGCTAATGTAATCAACAATAGAATATTTGACTCTTGATGAACTAGTTTGCGCGCCTCCCAACTAGTTTTCGCATTTATTCTTCCAAAAATTTCATTAAATAAAAATGAGACTAGACTGCAGAATAAGTTTTTGTACTTCTCTATTATGATTTGTAATCCACCATCTTATCAAAAGGTTACTCAAAGGATAAAGTTCACATTGAATGCTCCATGAATCTAAAAAATGTTTCCAAAAAGGTCTTGTCAAATATCCAATTAAAAAGAAGTGCTCTATTGTGTGAAGGACGGGTCTATAACAACATGAACTATTTGCATGTTCGTAGACCAAAGTAGTGATCTTCTCATTGGTAGGCAGTTTTTCACTAAGATGTCTATACAGAAGAAATGAAGTCTTGAAGGGAATTTTTTTATGCTAAATTAGAGTGTCAGTCATGGTTTTATTCATCTTCTTTATGACCAGAACCCAAGTTGAAGAACTAGTGAACTTCCCATAATTATTGAGCTTCTAAATAAGTTGATTAGGCACTTTTTTTTATATTTGAAGGTGGTGTTGAAATTTTGTGAATGAGGGGTGGAGCATGAGGTTTCACATGTTTTTATCCCAATATCATTAATAAGGAATTGAGAAATAGTAATATTGTTAAGACCAGGAATGACATTACTATGGTATGCAAAAAGGCCAACACCTAGCCAATCATTCCACCAAAAACTACTTATTACAAAATTTAAATTCCATTATATGTGATTTTAGCTTCATGCTCATGTTTATGATATTCTTGCAAACAAAAGGTTGCCCAGTGTCTTATTTCTTGATAATAAGGTTGGCGCTTTGACAACATTTAGATTTGAGAATCTCTCCTCCGAAGGAATATTAGGATCTAACTACCCACCATTGCTTATATTGAAGAGATAAGAAAACATCTTCAAGCTTTCTTACACCAATTCCACCTTCTTCATATGGAAAGCTAAGAGTTTCTCAAAATTCATACTGGTATATCCTTCTCTCATTATCCCATCCCAAGAATAAATTAGATGTGAGGCTCTTAATCCATTTGAGAGTGGTTTTACTAGGAGAGAAAGCTGACAAAATATGAATAGAAAGGGATTGAAGAACAGATTTCACTATAGTAACTTTTCCCCCATAACCTAACATTTTGTACTAGCAGCCCCTTATCTTTGATACGATTGTAGCAACCATATCTGAGAAATAAATTACCCTCTTACCACCACTATATAAGGGACAACCAAGATAGGTGATGGGACTATGTTTGATGTTGAAAATAGTAACACTCTTAACTCTGTCAATAGTGTGTTGAGGAGCTTTTTCATGGATCATAAAGTGAACGTTATTCTCTATGATCATCTGCCCTAACTTAAATTTGTACTAGTGCATAATTTTCATAATAAGTTGAAGAGAGTACTTGCTGGTATAAGTGAATATAATTATATCATCTACAAAGCTTAGATAACTGACTTAAGGATATCTTTTTTTAAGCAAAATACTTGATAGAGATAGTGATTATATAGGTTATTTAACATGAGTCTCAAGATCATATCAATAATAAACTCACTAAACCTCATTCTTATTAATTCTAGGTAGATATAAGACCATGAAACCCTATCAGGCCTTTGCAATATCAAGTTTATTTACAATATTATCACCTTCGTTGGGCTTCTTGATGTTGTGGATAATCTTTTGTTCTAACATGATGTTTTAAGAGATTCTTCTTCCATTTACAAACGTGAACTAATTATCAGAGATCAAGAGAGGAAGGGGAGGTGAAAGTTTGAGTCAAATCAATTTGGATAAGATTTTATTTTCAAAATTATTGAGGCTTAGACCCACAAGTTGCAATAGAAATATTCTTATCCCCTTGTATCCATTCACTTTATTCATCACTAATTTTGTGTATGAATGGTCTTCTTATTCTTCTTCTGATTATTGCATGGAAATACTTAAAATTTTCATCTCCCTCTTTAATAGTGAAGTTGAGATTTCTGCCTGAGGATGGACAATTCCACCTTTCGGTGCCTTACATATTGAGCATGGGTAAATTCAAGTTGGTTCATCCGCCATAGTGTTATCATTGGTGAACTTTTCTTCAGCAACTCTGAGCTCTCTTCATACTCCACAACAAAGGAAACGATATCATTATCTTCTTGTTTAGACCAATTACTTAAAGTAATAGAATCCCTTTCATCTTTATGTGAAGAACCCCAAATAAGATTACCCTCCACAGCTCTATTCCAAAAAACTTCCAATAGTATCCATGGAAGTGTTGTTATATGCCCATCAATGAAGGAATTTAAAGTATTTGACATGATTATCTCATCTCTCAAAAAGTTCTAGCAATAATGGATAGTGATCAGAACCAATATATAGTAAATGAGTGATGGATGAATGAGGCATAACTTCAAGCCATTTTTACTATGGCCCAGTCTAACCTCTTCTAGATCCTAACTTCAACAACACAGTGATTACAACAAGTAAACCTCTGCCATAAGAATCAGATCAATTAAAACACATGCTTCAATAATCCTAATACATTAAAAGATTTTTTTCATATTGTAATGTTGACCTCCCAGATTTTCCTCCGTATTTGTTATCACATTAAAGTTACCTATAGTACACCAAGGGATAATAGAGTTGGGATGTGCAAAATTTTATTCCACAAGGATCATCTGATATGGTCTCAATTCTTTGAATAGATGAAATTATTGAGAAACATAGCAGGATAAGACACATGTTTGATTTCACAGGTGGTTTTCTAATAACCAAGGTCCAAGACATTAAATCTACATCTTGGTTCAAAAATAGCCAGATTTTACTAGTGTTGTTACAAATAGCGTTATCCATTTTGAGATGAAAATTGTACACGTTGATCTGAGAATTATCAGTAAATAATTCAAGAATTGTAATCATGGGCGGATTATGAAAGTACATGATTTGTTAAAGTCTTTCCAATATACCTTGAGTATTAATACTCGGTGATCAAAATCTTTGGATTTGGATTTGGTTTTAATTCGGCTAGTAATATCTGAAGTACTAGAAGAAAATTGTTTGGTATTCATTTCTTTCTTAAACAAACATATTGCGGATAAACCATTCTTCTTAGTATTTTGTAGAAGATCCTCTTGAATACTAATAGAAAGAGTTAAGCCAAAAATCTATGTTTAAGTGATCACTAGCTTTTATATCCTCTTCTAGGTCTTGAATAACCCGAGTGTCTTCATCTAGTTTATCCTCAGAGTGTATGACTTTATATTCATCATTCAAATTCATATCATAGGACATAGCTAAAACTATTGGTACATTGTTGAGAGTATACTGATCCTGGGGACTATAATGAGCTTGAATAGGAGAAACAATCAAACCATCCTGTTCAAAAACCAGGACAAATTACTTGATTTAGTTGTAATTTTTCATGTTTCATTCCTCTCTTTCTTATATTCTTTTTAGTTGATTACTTTCTTTTGACTTAACTAGAAGGTGGATTTGTTATTGAGAAACAAAGAATTTCCTCCAGTTCCAGTAGAAACCCGAACAACATTCATCATTGTATCAATATCAGCAGCATTAAGAACAACAGGGAATTATGTACTTTGACCGTCACAATGAACTTGTTCTGAACCTTGTATTTGAAAACCATTTGACTTTATTTGTTGGTCTATACCCAAGTTTTGAACCACTTTAACCTAAACCTATTTTGAAGCAAAGATAATAGTAAAATCTAAGAATTTTCTACATTTGAACCGTAATTTAACATAAGAATATATAACATCTAAATAAGACATAAATTTTTGTTATTTCTTTGCATGATATCAACATCAAAATTAGACCTCAAACAACCCACTTTATCTGTATATAGATTTTATATATTAACACCTAAATTTTGAGTCTGAGTGGAAGTAACATTCTAAATTTTTCCGCTTTTTAATATCTAAAAATCAGAAGGTTGAATCTAATTGGTTTGACTAGTATCCTTATAATGTTTATCAGAGGTAACGGGGGCTTTAGAGTCTTTCCCAGGGTCAACCAAAGTCATCTCATGATCATCATTAGCCAAACAACCCATTCTATTAGTATCCCTTTCCTGTAAATTTGTGTTTCTCTCTTTTACCCCTCCATTCTCTCCTCCAGCAACTTTAGTATCAAATAACACATTAATATATTATTGGAGGAGCCATGGGAGTGCGGGACATGTGCCTTCATTCCATTACTTTTCTTTGCCTTTTTGTTATTTTCAACAAAATGAAGGGTTTGGATTATTGTATGCATTACATAAATACCTGAGGATTTACTGTCACGACCTGAACCAAGAACTAGCTATAACGCACATCTCTAATCCACCGTGGACTGGAGACCACCCCATAAACCTAACCAAACACCATATACCGCCCAACAATGGTTGAATTCTTAACATATAACAAGATAGCACAACATAAGTTCAAAGAATTAAAGTTATGTCTATAACCGATAATTGGAAACTAACCAAACAACCTACCAACATCACCCAAGTCCACAGTAATCCAACAAAGCCTCTATGCAAAAGGGATTAAAAACCAGTCTTGGTCAGGATATGTCCCTACTCTAACAATGACAAAGATATTATTAATGATAATTGATGAGTGGTAAATTTACCACTCATTTACGTCTAAATTTGTGCACACTACTGTGGTTATAAGATATAAACGAGAAAAAAATTTCATTTGAATGCACTAATTTCCATGTTTTGCAGGCATACAGGTGATGAGAAGAGAAAAAGTGAAATGATCAGAAAAGAGATCAAAAAGGGAAGAGTTAGTGAAAAAGCTAGAAAAGCAGGAGCAAAACCTGACCCTCAATTATCATGATCGCAGTCTGAGGGTCGCAATCATGACCAGCCCAAATAAGTCAAGGTATTTGATCTCAAAAGTTCCCCACGATCGCAGGAGTCGCAATTGAGATCAAACACCGACGATTGCGATGGAGTAGAAAATAGATCAGGGACAGTATTGTAATTTCATATAGCTGGTTCCTATTCTCTATAGGATAAAAACCCTTTCATTTTATTGATATATTAAACTAGAATTCAATTTTTGGCTTTGTACAAAACCCTACCAAATTGGAAACATTATTGTAGTTAATTTTCCAAGGATTTTTATTGTAATTGAGGTTGGATTTGAGAATATCCTCACTTTGCATTTTCAATGGAATCATTGAATTACAATTTTTGTATATTCCCTTTTTTAAACTTCATGAGTAGCTAAACAACTATCTTGGAGTTATGTTACAATAGGGTGAAAATATGAGTGGGTTATGATTATTATTATAGATTCATAGTTAATGATGTTGGGTTTCACTAATACTTGCTTGTTGAATTGGAATTTATGGGTGAAAACTCCAAATTCCCGAAATCTCACATCATTCTTGAATGAGGGATGTGGGTATGCTTTTGGATCCTATATCATCCTAGAAAGAGGGATATAGATGACAAGGTATTAGTGAAAAATAACTAGATGATAGCTTATTCCTTTACATCGTCTTAGAAATAAAGATGGACTGCGAATTTACTATGTTTTAGATATTTTTCTAGAAATAGGGATGCCCAATTGAGACTTTGGGTGGATTATTTTTCAACAACTATGAGGTATCCGAAAGTGTCCCTAGGTTTGGGTTTTTGTTTAAAAATTAGCATCAAAATCCTAACCTAGCCTACCCATATAGTCATTAACTAGAATTTGTATTTGATTATCATGAACCCATGCATTCTTTGCCCCTAGGAAAACATAATCTCAAGACTATTCTCCTATTGGAATCTTATCTACATTTGTTTCTCTAAATTTATAGTTTGATTAGATTTTGTTAAAATAACCTTTTAAATTTCATTATGTTTACATTGCGGGTATATCCCTAGTAGCTTTCAGCACCCATAGAATTTGAACACTATTTTCACTTCTCATGGATTTGACTGCAACTCAAGTTGGATTAATATATTTGACAATGATTGGCTTGCCAATAAATCATAGAGTAAGTTTAGCGTGATCAAAATGACGCCATTGCCAGGGAGTGAAACTTAGTTTTTGCTTATGCGATATTGATAGTAGATTAAGGTTTACTCATAGTGGTTGTTATTTATTTTTGTTGTTTTTTTATTTATTTTTAGGTGATTTCAATAGTTTCCATGATACAATGAGTGATCATGCAAGTAACACTGAGACCTTTTATGGGCCCCTTGATGATAAAGACCATCTCCACGATATGGGGCATTTTAGTGCCATCCGCATCCCGCTGAATATAGGGAATGAGGTATTCCACGTCACAAGTGTGATGTTAAAAATTCTTCAAATTAAAAGACTCTTTGGGGGTCAAGCTCATGAATAAAAAAGCTTTCACTTTGATGTTGGGTGTATTTATGCATTCTAGTGTCACTATTCTAGTTTTTTTAGCCTTGTTTTGAGGATGATTCATATGCTATATGAGTTGATAATGAGATAAATATGGATATAAGTGTTCAAGGACGTGTTTTCAATGGTTCAAAGTGTTCCTAACAAGTTTGTGTTTAATTGAGTCAATTAGAGTTCAATAGAGAAAACTAGTTTTTCGAGCTTGAGCTAGTTGCTTGTCTAGTCTATCTTGTTGGATTTTATTGTGTTTAATGTGTTCCAAATGGTTTTAATGTGTTATTATGAGTGTAATAAATTGTTGGTGATGTGTAAATTTCAATTTTAATAAGTGTAGAAGTGAAACATTAGGTGGAAGACCAACATGAATTTGCCTAGTCTTAGCTCTTATTTTGATTCATCGTGATGGATATAGTGTTGTTTGAATCTCTAATTCGTGTGGTTTGATGATGTAGGATATTTTTTCAGCAATTTATTATGATATAAGGATGATTTAAAGAATGTAAAATCACTAGAAAGACACCACAAGACAAGGGATGAAAGGAGGAACGACCAACACTTAACCGATTGGGGTGAGTACAAATTATGTGAGGCTAACCGTTTTTTCCCATTCACTGTTAGGGGAAGCTAAAAGGTGGTTGAATATAGAGCCTTCCAATTCAATTACATTATGGGACGACTTAGCTAGAAAGTTCCTCATCAGATTCTTTATATCTGGAAAGACTGCGAGACTTGGCAGTGAGATAGTGAGCTTTAAACAAAAGCCAGATGAAAACCTCTATTATGATTGGGAAAGCTTTGGAAGCTTAATTTTGTATTTTGGATGTATTGGGTGAGGGGAAAAATACCTAATTACCCTTGGCTTACTGTTTTGGTCATCCAAACACAGCTCAAATGATGTCCGAAAATTCAAAATCCCACCTAAGATGACCTATTGACATCCCTGATCATGAATCAACTTAAAATCGAGAATCTAAATCTGTACGGATAAAAATGATGGTATTGAAATATCAAGGGAAAAAATGAGATAAAGTGACAACACTTAGCTAAAATTTTCTAAGTCTGGGACATCTTTTGGCATGCTATAAAAGAATCGAATGACTAGGACTTTGCGGGGTCTTACATTATCTCTCCTTGGGAACATTCGTCCTCGAATGATACTGACTGAACTTAGAGGAGCTGAGGAACTATAATTACACTGACATGCATAACTGAAGCATGACTGAATTTTTGAGAAATGTCACATGACTGAATTGTGTCATGATTGCATGAATGTTATAAGAATGTTATGCAGCTATAACTGAGTATGAAATATAGTAAATCTAAGAAAGGCTGGTACCTTAGGCTTAGTCTGATCTTGCAGAGAAGAGATGAGGGTACTTGGTTCGTATGTATGATTCTGCTTCCCAAGAAACTCCCTCAACGGACTGATTCGTCCAAAGAACTTTGACCAAAGGAACTTCTTTGTTCCTTAGTGTATGAATCTGACGATCAAGGATTTATACAGGGACTTTCTCATAAGAGAGACTATTTTGAACATCTATTCTCTTAATAGGGACTACAGTTGTTGGGTCACCAATGAACTTCTTTAGCATGGAGACGTGAAACACTGGGTGCACTGATGCTTAGTCTGCAGGTAACTCAAGCTCATAAGCTACCTTACCTAAACGACACAAAATCCTATAAGGACCAACATATCAGGGACTTAGATTCCCCTTCTTACGAAATCTCATCTCCCCCTTCATGGGAGAGATTTTCAAAAACACATAATCACCAATCTCAAATTCAACATCTTTCCTTCTCACATCTGCATAAGATTTTTGTCGGCTCTGGGCTATCTTAAGCCTTCCCCTAATCAACTGAAATTTCTCTAAGGCATAAAACACTAAGTTAGGCCCCACTACCGCAACCTCACCTACCTCGAACCATCCAATATGAGATCTATGTCTTCTCCAATAAAGGGCCTCAAATAGATACATCTGGATACTGGAATAATAGTTGTTATTGTACACAAACTCAATCAAAGATAAGTGATCATCCCAACTACCCTTAAATTCAATGACACACACTCTCAAAATATCATCTAAAGTATTAATGGTCCTTTCTGCTTGACCATTTGTCTGAGGGTAGAAGGCTATACTGAGGTGGACTTAGGTACCAAGACCCTTTTGGAAGGCTTTCTAAAAGTGAGAGGTGAACTGCGTACCTCTATTTGAAATGATGGATAATGGGACACCGTGTAACCTAATCAACACTCTTATATAAAGCCTGGCATTATTCATTGGATGAATAAGAAGTATGAACTGGCAAGAAATGGGCTGATTTGGTCATCCTATCCACAATGACCCAAATCCAAGCATGTTGACGACGAGTACGAGGCAAACCTGTAATGAAATCCATGTTCACTTTCTCCCACTTCCAAGTGGGAATACTGAACTCCTGCATAGACCCACTAGCTTTGGATGTTCAATCTTAACTTGCTGACACGTGGATCACCTAGCTATAAACTCTGCAATATCGTTCTTTATCCCATACTACCAATTAATTTCCCGCAGATCGCGGTACATCTTCATGGCCCTTAGATGAATAGAGTAGCATGCACCATGTGCTTCAACATGAATTTTCTATCTCACATCATCTACACATGGCACACATAGCCTACCCTGGTAACATAACACACCATCTCCTCCTTGGGAGAAAGCCTCTACTTTCTGGTCTCTGACTAACTCTTTTAGCTTAGCTAAATTGGGATCTCTTTCCTTACCTCATATAATAAAGAAGACTCTGAACTATTCTACACCCAAATACTTTGATCATCCGAATCAACCAAATGAACACTTAGTCTGGCAAGATGATGAACTCCCTAAACTAACTTCTTCTTACAATCCTCAACATGAGCAACACTACCCATGGAAAACCTACCAAGGGTATCTGCTACTACATTGGCCTTGCCTGGATGAAACAGAACACTCATGTCATAGTCTTTCAACAACTCTAACCACCTTCTCTGACGCAAGTTCATGTCTTTCTACGAAAACACATACTACAGGCTTTTGTGGTCTGTGAACATATCAACATGAACCCTATATAAATAGTGCCTTCAAATATTTAAGGCAAAATCAACGGCTGCTAATTCAAGATCATGGGTGGGATAGTTCTTTTCATGGGGATTAAGCTGTCTAGAGGCATCAAAACAAGACCCAAGCCAACTCTGGAAGCATCATAATATATAAATAATTTTTCTGAACCATTGGGCAAAGTTAAAACTGGGGAAGTAGTGAGTAGAGTCTTCAACTCCTGAAAACTCTTCTCACAAGAATCTAACCACTGAAATTTAACTTTCTTCTGAGTCAATTTGTATATGAAGGATGCAATAGACGGAACCCTTCAACAAATACGTTGGTAATAGCCAGCGAATCCCAAGAAACTTCTGATATCTGATAGAGAGATAGGTCTGGGCTAATTTTTTACTACTTTGGTCTTTTGAGGATCAACACTAATGCCATCACTAGATACTATGTGACCAAGGAAAGCTACTGACCTTAGCCAAAATTTGCATTTACTTAATTTGGCGAACAAATGATGGGCTCTAAGCGTCTGCAATACTATTATGAGATGGTTTGTATGGTCATTTTCACTGCAGGAGTAGACAAGAATGTTATCGATGAAGACTATGATGAACATTTCCAATTACTACTTGAACATATGGTTCATAAAGTCTATGAAAGATATTGGGGCATCGGTAATACCAAATGACATGACTAGAAACTCAAAGTGCCCATACTGGGTTCTGAAAGCTATTTTCAGAATGCACATTCTCTGACTCTGAGTTGATAATAGCCAGATCTGAGGTCTATCTTAGAAATATAACTGGCACCCTGAAGTTGGTCAAATAAGTGATCGATTCTAGGAAGTCGGTATTTATTCTTGATGATGACTTTGTTCAACTGATGGTAGTCTATACACATTCTAAGAGAATCTTCTTTCTTTCGCATGAATAGAACTAGTGCACCCTAAGAAGATTCGTTGGGTCTGATGAATTTTTTTCTAAGAGGTCCTTCAACTATTCTTTTAACTCTTTAAGTTTAGCTGGAGAAATTCTGTATGGTGGAATAGATATGGGCTGAGTATTAGGAAGAAGGTCTATTTTAAAGTCGATTTCCTTTTCAGGAGGAACTCCGGGGAGATCTTCGAGAAACATATTTGGAAATTCACTTATGAATGGAACTATCTCAAGATTAGGAGTATTAGAACTAGAGTCTTTGAATCGCACCAAATGTTAGACACACCTCTTGGATATTATTTTTCACACTCTAAGGTATGGTACAAGTTGACCCTTAAGCACTGTAGTATTACCCCTTCATTCTAGGACAGGTTTATTTGGGAACTGAAAATAAACAACTTTTTTTCAAAAATCAATTGAGGTATAGCATCAATGGATCCAATCCATGCCAAGAATGACGTCAAAATCCATCATCTCTAACTCTACTAAGTCTGCTGAAGTAATTTTTGAGACACCATAACTGGACAGTTCCTGTATACCAGGCGGTGCTATGATAGACTTAGCGATTGGGGTAGAGACTGAGAAAGCTCTCTTAGGATTTTGGGACTGAATCCAAAGTTGACGGCTATATAAGGAGTTATAAAAGACAGAGAAGCTCCAGGATCTAACAAAGCATAAACATGTAAATTGTAAACTTTTAACATACTAGTAACCACATCAGGAGAAATTTTCTGATCCTGTAGGGACTGGAGTGCATAGAACCTGTTTGGGCGTTACCCACTGGTTGCACTGGAAGCGACACCCTGCTGAGATGGGTGACCGAACTGAGCTAGGGGACGATTATACTGACTCTGCGAACCCACCTGAGGACACTCTCTGATTCTATGACTTGGCTTACCATACCAGAAACACATATCGCCGCCATCCCAACAGAAACCTTGATGATTTCTGCCACACTTCTAACAAAGATGATTTGTTCGGGCACTGTTCACACTACCCTGAGATTTAGAGTCTAGCGCCCTTTCCTTATTACCATTTCTGAATTTAGGCACCAGAGCATTGGATGAGGACGAAGCTAGGTATAAAGATTTTGGGAGAAACTGAGGACGATTACCACCCTCTGACTTAGGCTGGGCCAGACTAAAGCTACCTATTCTAGCCCTCTTATTTTCCCTCTTTTTCTCCTTAGTTTTTTGTTCGTCAATCTTTTGAGCATGGAACATCAACCTAGACAAGTCCATCTACTTATTAAGAATTACGAGCCTACACTCCTTGACCACACTATCAGATACACCAAACACAAAATTTCTCATCTTAGACCTACTATCAGCTACTATATGAGGGGCGTACCTGGCCAACTGAGTAAACTTGAGGGAATATTCTGTCACACTCATATTACCTTACTTTAAATTGATGAACTCTAACAACTTAACCTTCTTTAACTCCAATGGAAAGAACCTATCTAGAAAGGTAGTGGCAAACTCCTCCCATTCTATAGGCCCTGCATCTGTACCCCTATCTACCTTCCACTGCTTAAACCACGTATGAGCCATATCCTGTAACTGATAAGCAACAAATTCAGAACTCTCACTAGTGGTTACCCCCATAATGTCTGTTAACTTCTTCACCAAGTCAAGGAATTCCTGTGGGTCCTCTTTAGACTTAGACCCTATAAATAAAAGAGGGTTCATTTGGGTGAAGTCTAGAATTCTAGCTGCAGCATATTAGCCACTGGGTTTGCCTGAATAGCAGCTGGTCAAACATTCTGAGATACCACAGAATAGGCTAGAGTGGTGAAAGATGCTCTAAATTTTACATGAGAAACGTGCTCATTTAGGGTATCTTCTTGAATGGGCGGAGGTATTTGTTGGTTCCCAGTCCTTCTTCCATTTGTCTTTATGGAAGGCATGTTATGTAAATGGAAGGAAAAGTTAGAATAGACAGAGAATTTAATTTGAGAAAATTCTCACTCATACGAGGTTACCACTGAAAGAATATAACTTTTTCCTACAAATGGCTCATAGCCTCTTCTCCATAAGTGTGTCGCGCTACACACCCATACACAAGAATATACTTGATGTGGCTTTTAGAATCCCTAGGAATCTTTAGAACGTAAGGATCTGATACCAAGTTTGTAACACCTCGAGAGTACATCCTGGGCGTCACACTGTGCTTACGACCCCAAAGGTCCACAAGATAACTCATGACTGGTACCTGCTGTTAGCACTAAATATAATACCGGAATATATATGCAGAAGAAATCTTAAAATGCCATAAGTTTCTTAAAATACAAAAATAATAACTGAGTATAACTGATAATAACATCTAAAAATTGAATAAATAACTATGCTAGTCTGAGAGCGTCTAACTATTTGAATATGGAGTTGATGGGACAAACCTCCAACTAACTCCAATTGAAATAACTACTAAACTGTTGGAATACTAAAATAAATAAACTTTGTTTTCAAAATATGAAGAATCACCACTATAAATATTGTTGATAGCCTGAGATGCTAAGTACGATCAAGAACTTGAGCATTCGAACCTATGAAATAATACATCATAATGCAAAAGAAAGTGTGAAATCAGTATGTAGAATGTACTGGTATGCTAAGTAAGGTAAGGATGATATACATGAGTTCATATACATAAGATGATAACTGACTGAATGAACATCATGAAGTAACTAGATGAGAGTACATGCAAAACTATGACTATTGAACATACAATACTGCGTATATAGGTATACATCTTGTATCTGAGATTATACTAGAACTGAGTACTAAATTCTTATGGTTGAGTAACTGATAACTGGTAGCCAGGGTTTTATAGAACTAACTGAGTTCCTTACTGAATACTGTGACTGAAATTGTAACTGTGGGCCTGATTATCTAACCGACATACCCCGATATTAATAGATTTAGGGTCCTCCCTATGACCCTAATTGGAAGGATGTTATCACCTTGCCACGAGATACTAACAAGGCTGTGTCAACCTTAATCTAGCAGGAAGACTCATAAAATATATATATATGATTGTGTCAACCCTAGACTGGCAAGAGGACGACTTACCCTACGCTGGCTACATAGTTTTGTAACTCAGGGATTTCTACTAAGGGTCAAACCCTAACTGAAAGGAATGAACCTATCCCTGGGTTCTCTCTATGCTGAATCCTACTCCTAACTGAAAGACACTAATCACTAAAATGTACTAAGCTTGACTATACTTACACTGATTGTTGACTGACTAAACTAGACTGAGTTCACTGAGTTCTATTAATTGACTAAGTGCTACGGTTCTTGACATTAATTGGGACTATTCTATAACTACTGAAACTAAGTAAACAACTAGATTTGGGTATTAAATACCCCTATTACTCAATAGTATAATTGATAAACTCATATCACAACTTTAGCAACACAACAATAAGTTACCATGCATAATTTACTGATATGGACATTTTATCGAATACTTGGGGAGCATGATTGTTGTACATGAGAACTAACCACATAGGGCATCATAACTACAACATGCAACTTACAAATTCAAGGGTTTTTACATAAGAGATTTATAATTCAATGGACATGATAACTAAATTTCATCGAACTAATAAAATATCTTAACTTGAAACTCATACAACAACACAAACATGAGCATAATTCAATTCATAACATGGGAATCATAATTTAAGTTTTGAAAAGGGTTCTTAAACTCTAAGGGTGGAAGGATACCTAAGGATGAAAACCTAACATACCTTGATTGTTTAATTCATGGGAATTATTGGTGAATTCTTGAGACTTGGACTTGAATTTGATAAACCTAGGGTTTTGTTCTTGAGAGGTTTTGAGAAGAATAAATGTATTTTACTCTTTTGGAAGAATAATTTCATGTTTTAGCTTAATTGGGTGAGGGGAAAAGGACCTAATTGCCCTTGGAAAGTCGTAATTAAATGAGCAAAATATGCCTAGTGATGCGATAGGTGATGCGCCGCGTCGATGGTGTCGACGTGATTGCCTACGTGTCGTGTCGATGCTGTCAATACAATTTCCAATGCTATGCATTGAGATCGCATTGGCTTTCTATTTTGGTCATACAAACATGACTCAAATGATGTACAAAAATTATAAAACTTACCCAAGATTACCTATTGACATCCCTGATTATGAATCAGCTTAAAATCCAACAATCTAAGGCCGTAAGGATCAAAAATATTTACATTGACATATCAAGGAAAAAAATGAGACTAAGTGTCAACTCTTGACTGAAGTTTTCTAAGTCTGGGACCTGTTTTTGCATGCTATAAAAGACTAAAATGACTAGGAATTTGTGGGGTCTTATGTTAGTAGCATAAGGATGACTATAAGGAGAAGAAGAACAAATATATTACATCACGTAGTTGAGATCCAGAGTCTAGAATAGAGGAACTTTTGTCTAAGCTTGAAAAAGGGAAAGAAAGTAAAGAGAACTGCCTGAAGGATATCGAATCTTATCTGTTAGGATTAAACTAAAAATTTGAGTCACATGCAACAACAATCAAGTAGGTGGAGCAATAATTTGGTCAGATGTTAGCCACAGTAAATTAGAGAATGCCTTTCACTCTTCCAAGTAATACAGTGGTAAATCCCAAAAACGATCGGCAAAGCCATGCCATTACAACTTAGAGTGGTAAAGTCACTACATATCCACCTTTACCCATTATTTATGAGCAAAATAATAATGATGAGTTGTTTGATGTAGGGCGAAGTAAAAAGTAGAATAAAAAAGAAGATAAGGCTATAGATGATGTATTGGTGAAGGTGGCTTCTTTTCATTTTTCCTGCTGATTTTGTTGTCTTAGATTATGAAGTGGACTTCCAAGTCCCAACTATTCTTTGAAGAACATTTTAGGCTATAGGAAGAATAATAATTGAGCTAGAGCTGGGACATATGATGTTGATATTAAATAATGAACAGGTGATATTTAATGTATGAAAATCCATGAGCCATCCTGATGAACTTAGAGTGATATCTGCTATTAATATTTATAATGAAGAGGCAGATTCATTCCATGATATTGATGCAGTGACTTTGTGGGATGATGGTTATGATGTGGTTGCTCCTGTTGAAGAAAGATTAGGTGTTGAAGCACTTGCAGCAATGGTCTTGAATTTTGACTTTGATGGTATCGAAGAGTATAAGGACTTAGTAAGTGCACTATTTGGGAGTGGTTCTTATAATTTTTCACCAATAAAGTTTTAATTAGACTTGAAGAATAGAACGACTCCACCTTCTCGCCCATCTATAGAGAAACCACCCGTATTAGCATTGAAGGCCCTCTCATTTCACTTGCGATAGGCATTTTTGGGGGAAAACAATACATTGTCGATTATTATTGCAGCTGATCTGAGACAGTCAGAGATAGAAGTATTAGTGAAAGTTTTGAAGAATTTCAAGAGGGCCATTGGATGGTCCATTATAGATATTACAGGTATTCTTCCTGATTTGTGTACTAATAAAAATACAACTTGAGTTGGATTGTCTTCCATTTATTGTATAATAGCGTAAAATTAATCCTTCTATATGGGAGTTTATTATGAAACTGATCATTAAGTAGTTGGATGCTAGTGTGGTGTTTTCCATTGTTGACAGCAAGTGGGTCAGTCTGGTATAATGCATTCCAAAGAACGGTGGAATAATTGTTGTTCCTAACGAAAAGAATAAGCTAGTGCCTATGAGGCCAGTCATTAGATGAAGAGTGTTTATGTATTATAGAAAATTAAATGCATTGACTTAGAATGACCATTTTCCAATGCCTTTTATAGACTAGATAATAGATAAGTTAGAGGGAGGATGATGGTATTGTTTTCTTTATGGGTACTCAAGCTATAATCAAATCACTATTGTGCCTGAGGACCAAGAAAAGACAACCTTTATATGTCCTTATGGGACCTTTGCATTCAAACTAATTCCATTCAGGCTATGCAACACCCCATCCATATTTCAGAGATGTTTGATGTCTATTTTCTCTAATATAGTCGAAGACACTATTGATGTTTTTATGGATAATTTTTTAGTGGTTGGTGACTCTTTTGGTGACTGTCTCATACACATGGAAAACTCTCTATTAAAGAGTCTTCTTAAGAAATATGGAGTTAAACACACGGTGGTAATGCCCTATCATATGCAGACTAATGGACAAATTGAAGTATCTAATAGAGAAATCAAGTCCATATTGGTAAAGACTGTGAATGCCAAGAAAGTTAGATGATGCATTTTGGGCTTAACGCACAGCTTATAAAACCCCCATAGGTGCCTCATTTTATCAGTTAGTGTATGGAAAAGCTTGCTACTTACCAATCGAGCTTGATCATAAGGCACTATGGGCGCTAAAGAAGCTTAATCTAAAGTAGAAGGATGCAGCCAAGTCAAGATTAAATAACAACAATGAGTAAGATAAATTCTTACTCCGAGAATATGAACGTTTACAACTTTATAAAAAAAATATGATGTTGCATCGCGACGGCAATATTGAGAAGAGAGTAATCAAAAAAGGTGACCAAGTACTGCTCTATAATTCAAAACTTCATTTGTTTCCAAGTAAGCTAAGGTCAAGGTGATATGGTCCATTCATGGTGATAAAAGTCTATCACTATGGTGCTTTAGAATTGAGGAGGGATGGTAAGCCCCCATTCAATGTAAATGTTCAAAGAGTGAAGCACTACTTGGAAAATATAGAAGACATGAATGAAGTAGCTGATATTGACCTTGACGATGAATGAATAGTTAAGGTAATTGCGCCATGGCATGAGGTTAAATCAAGCACTATTTGGGAGACAACCCAAGAGGCTAGTTAGTGAAATATGAGTATACAAAGCCACATCATGTCACAATGTTAAATCAAGCGTTACGTCGGAGGCAACTCATGCTTTTTGTACTTATTCAGTTATAGGGTAATATGTTTGTTTAATTTGCCAGGCTGAGGAAATCAGAAAATACCTATGGAAGTTGATGAAAAAAAGTCATGCAGACTCTTTATGAGTTGTATCTGTACAGTACAACTTATGAGAAGGAGTCGTATTGACCTGGGTTAAAAAATCAGAATTAGGTAATAGTTTCTAGAATAAATATGATTTTTAGAATGAGTCGTACCATCTAGGTATAATTTATCACCTTGAGTCGTACCCACTCAATAACCCAGGTAAGGCTTAGGTCTATATTAGTTAAGGAAATGACGCTTAATCCTAGGTATGAGTCATCTCAAAAACTCGTACCTATCCTTACTAGGTCAGATCGCTGGTTGACCCAGCCCAATTCTTAAATTAAAAAGAAAAAAAGCATCCGATCAGGCCCATTTGACCTAACTCATACCCACACCATCTATCAATCTATTTCCAACAGTCAATCCATAAAATCATTTGAAATCAACTTGACTAAACTATCATCAACTTTGAAATGCTTAATTTTCTTGATTGGAATGCAAATTTGAGAACAATTAGAACTTGGAAGAAATAATTCTATATCATCCAAACTCCAAGTAAGTTTTTTGAACCTATTTTCTTTGCTTTTGAAGTTGGAATGAGTTGTGGTTGCTACTATAAACTTGGTTGAGTAAGATTTATGCAAATATTGATTTGTTGGTAACCTAGATCAGGCGTTTTTGTTGGAAATTGAAAATCGAGGGAGAATTAGGTTTGGGAAATAGTTTTGGTATGAGTGTGTGGGTTAAAATTATTGGAAAGGTTATAAAAAATAGTGGGTATTATTTGGAAATTGCATTGGAGTCAAACTTTAATGTTGGACTTCTATGTTACAGTGGATACGACCCCTCTTACGACTCGTACCCACCGGTACGAGAGTAGTAATGGGATTCGTACCCACTGACAACATGGATGTTTAACATATTTAAGGTTATATAATGGATATGACTTGATAATACGAGTCATACCCAGACCATATGACTCGTACTCTTTAAGTCGTACCCACCTAAGATGATTTAAATTAGAATTAATGTTTCCGATCTTCTTATGACTGTTTGTAATGAGTCGTACCCTATCGGTACGACTGGTTAAGAGGAGTCATAAGCCAACCAATAAACAAAAAACATACAGTATATATGGTACGACTCATGGATATGAGTCGTACCCAGTTGATATTACCAGTACCCACCACTCATACCCTAAGCATAACGAGCACATTGACATCTAGTTTTAAATTCTTTTCTTTTCATTTCTTTTCTTTACTTAGTTACTAATGTGGTTACATTTGTAGGAACAATGCCTCTAAAGAACATTTACTTATCCAAACAATCTATTAAGAAAAATAATAAACAAGTACCAACTACTAGTGTTGAATCGAGTTATTTAGAGTACGAGACATAATCCTCTATCACTGGTGAATTGTATAAAGGAACTACCATAAAGAAAGCATCAAAAAAATGGAAGGCAACTGAGAAAACAAAGGGGAAAAATTTTATTCCTTAAGAATCAGAATCACCTCCTGAAGGCCTAAGGAGGAAGAATCCTACTACATCTCATCCCCACATACCTCAGCTTACTAACAACGATGATAACGAGGTTGAATCTAGTTAATCAGAAGAATGTTTTGAAGAAGCTCAAGGTTCAGAAGATGTGGATGTGACACTGATAGATAGAGAAGACCCCCACTTGCACTTACGGGTGCACCAGTGCCTATTGTTGAATGATGGGGATACCCCAGTATTTAGAAGACATACAAAAGTTAGCTATTCCGACTCCCTGGTAGCAAAATAAAAAGAGTACTTTATCTGGAACAAAGATTGACTACTATTGGGATATATGAGTTACTATGTTTTGAAGAGCACTTTAGGTAGTATGGATTTTAGTGAATGACATGAGAACTCGAAAAATCTAGTGAGGTCCTCATTTATGAGTTTTATGTAGTCTATTAAGGTAAGCTTGAGAGGTAATACCCTAAGGAACAGTTATGGAAATGAGATAAGACTATCATTTTTCTTATGATTCATGGTGGGTGGGTATATATCTCTCCCCATACTATCGAGAGATTCTTGTATGGACTAGAGTATCAAGCTTCGGTTAACACAACAGAGATGGATTACATAATAGAGAAAATGAGGAAGATAACTTGATAGACATTACGTTCTGAGGAGAAGATGGTGATTTTTAGATAGATTTTTGAGAAAATAAATTCAAATAGTTCCGACTCCCTGGTAGCAAAATAAAAAAAAGTACTTTATTTGGAGCAAAGATTGACTACTATTGGGATGTATGAGTTACTATGTTTTGAAGAGCACTTCAGGTAGTATGGATTTGAGTGGATGACATGAGAACTCGGAAAATCTAGTGAGTTCCTCATTCATGAGTTTTATGCAGTATATAAAGGTGATCTTCAGAGGCAATACCCTTAGGAATAGTTATGGAAATGAGATGAGACTATCATTTTCCTTATGATTCGTGGTGGGTGGGTAGATATCTCTCCCCACACTATCGAGAGATTCTTGTATGGACCAGAGTATTAGGATTCGGTCAACACAACAGATATGGATTAAATAATAGAGAAAATAAGGAAGATAACTTGATAGAAATTACGTTCCGAGGAGAAGATGTCCATTTTTAGATTGATTGTTGAGCAAATAGATTCAAATAGTTTGAATAATGTTTGGGTTGTAGCAGGTCCCAGAGTGGTGTCGCAGCAGATAAAGAAGAGTACCCTCAACTTTGAGGGTAAGGCTTGGTAGACACTAACCCAACAACGGAGGTGTCCTACTACTGGTGATGATGTTCTAAGCCCGGTCCGGGCAGCTATGATAGCCAACTTTACTGTTGGTTATGAGTTTAATATCGCTAAATTCCTATACCGAGAGTTGAGGGATAGGGAAGTTAGGGATCAAAAGGCATTAATAGCCCACTTATTTATGATCACATAGATATTCCTTACTGCGGGAGTGCTAGAACTCCTTGGGATAGATGAAATGATCAATGCCAGGAGGATATTTGATATTGGACTGATTAGATATGTGGCCAACCCATTGGCCCAATCGGCGAGACAAGTAGAGATATTTTTGCAGGATTATTCCTTTAAGATGATCAGACTGATATCCCTACGGCAGTTAAGGCTACTGTTGCAGGAGCACAGGGCTCCCATACTGATACGACGGGTACTTCTAGTACCCCACCACCAGTCTAGTTTGTGCCACCTATGCCACGGATATGCCTTCTAGCATTATGATGATCTAACAAGTAGCACGTACCGAGGCTGTGATTAAATTAGATAAGCATGATGTAAAGTTAGGTCACATAGAAGGTGGAGTGAAAAAACTAGTTAGACACGCAGTTTAAGGACCAGGATAGGCGAGTTTAAGGGTGTCTAGATTTTTAGTCAAGGATCACTCGACAGTTGAGTGGAGTGCAGATGCCTAATTTTGTTGATATCAGATCTGAATTTGCAAAAATCAAGTAAATAATCTCAGAGCTTTATGAGTGACCGGTGGTTGTT
Source organism: Capsicum pubescens (assembly GCA_030864215.1). Classification (NCBI taxonomy): domain Eukaryota; kingdom Viridiplantae; phylum Streptophyta; class Magnoliopsida; order Solanales; family Solanaceae; genus Capsicum; species Capsicum pubescens. The sequence goes on from CM061546.1 coordinate 213,328,454, forward strand.
GATCCCATTGTATAGACAATGATTCGTATTGTCCATGTGCCAAATATTTGGGAAGTCTTGTCTGATGAAACTATTGAGGAGATTAAAGAACAAAGAATATAGAGGAAGAGAAGGAAGAAACAAGATTGAGCAGCCAAGAAGAAGGACAAACATGAGAGTATTCAGGATGAGTTAGGCCGACATACACAGCTAGAAGAGATGGCCAAGGGATATGGTGGATCGAGACCTCCAGTTGTTGATTTTTCAAGGTCGATATTGTGCTTCCTACTTTTGTTGATGCAGTCTCGATCGATAGGATGGTGGATGATGATATTGGGATCCAATCTGAGGGCCTACATCCTGATGTTAATGCGCCAATGCTATGAGTGCCTAGGTATGACCTCTATCCTTACTTTATTTTTATTTTTACAGCATTGGGGATAGTGTAATGATTTTAGTTTAGGGTGAGGGTTATTTAAAAATATCTGGGAGTAGCTAAAATGTATAAGTTTCTAAAACTGAAAGTTATTTATAACTTCAAGGTTTGATGTATGAAGCTGAGATAGGGGATAAATCAGCGCGCCTATGGCGGCAGATTATTTTTTATTATCATTTTTTGAGGATTTTGAAAAAAATTAGTTGCAATGAAAGATTTTGACTTTGTTGTTGTTTTCTAAATTTTGACTATTAAAACACTGTTGATTTGATATGCTATTGTGCTAAAATTATGATGAAAAATTTTAGCCCTCTCAAAAAATTATGGTAAATTAATCACGTGCTTTGGTTACCTGTGTGAGACACTATTATGAATCTGATAATTGCATTTGGATTAGGGATAGAATAGTTAGTGACAAAATAGTTGCCCAGTAGGATAACTAGTACTTAGAAATGTAACCATGTGCAAGTGCATGTGAGGTCTACTGAGTTCCCGATATGTTGGAATCTAGAACTTGCCCAGTTGCTTTTACCTAGATCTAGGATAGTTAGGTAGGATATGATCATAGGCCATGTTTGTGTAAGTATATTTGAGCCTAAAATGCCTTAACCAAATGAATAAATCTGTTTGATCCAAATATTTGTGCCTTTATAGACCAAACGTTTTTGTTACGCCTATCACCTTCCCGTTTAACTTATAATGAACCTATTTTGGCTTTGTTCCACCTATGGAAACTGTGCACCTCAACTCAAGCAAATCTTCTAAGTTGAGGGTGGCTATTATAGGGATGCGTGAGGGAGAATGAGTATGAAAAGAGAGGTTTAAAGAAAAATAGTTGAAACTTGAGAATGTTTAGTCAAAATAAAAGTTTCAATGAAAAGAAAAATAAAAAGAAAAGAAAGAATAAATGCTAGAAAACCATACCGGGTCCAATTAGAATATGCTTAAAAGAAAAAGGGAGACATAAGGGCAAAAATAAAAGAAGAGGTGAAAAGTACATGGACCCCATGAAAGGCATAATGTCCACGAGGATTAGTCACTAAATGAATCTAAAAAGATATCATACCAGCATCAAGCCTACATTAAAAAGAAAATAAATTATATAGTGATCTTACTATGAATGTCTGACAACTTCGGAAAAGAGCATAAGCGCAAGCCTAGGTTATTTTGGGCACATCAGTGACACATCTTTGTGAGTGAGAGAGTTATTCGTCATATCCCTGAATAGATTTGTTTATCTAAATGATGAGTGAATGTGACTTCCTTAATTGTGAGCGCATGTGGGTTATACTACTAGGTTGCTAGATTGTCTGATGAATGTAATTTGTATCTATGCCCAAATGTTTATTGCTAATGTAATATTGGATTCCTTTATGTTTATACGCGTGCTAAATTGCTATACGCAGTTTGAGTTGAAAAGTTGAAATTAGGAGGGGAACAATAAGAGTTAAATCAAGTTCAAAATCATTTCCATGGGTTGCTTGAGATCTTTCTATTTATGCATTGTCTCTGTGCTAGAAAATAGTTATTTGGTTTTGTTTTCCTGAGAACATGCAAAAGTTGAAGTTGAGGATGTTGATGTGATGTGGAAACACGAGAATTTCGATGCTTAAAATAACAAATTTATGTGTGAACTTAGGGTCTTTTGTTAGATATAATGCACTTTAGCATATATTGCAAGTAAAACAGGTCTACAATAGTGTTTGAATTACAATAGAAGACAAAGACCTCAAAAGACCAACTCTGATAAGGATATGAGTTAGCCCATAAGACATAAACATATGATATGTCTTGTATGATGAATCATATAAACAATATAACCAGAAGCCAACTTGAGGAGATAAATATGAGAAATATATGACTCAAGTATCCAAGTCGTAAGCTGATGAGTTATGATTTTACCACTTATTCTTACTAAACATTTGTGCATATTACCTTATTTTGAATGAATGAATGAGACATATTGGTGATAAAATGCACTAATATCCACTCTTTCTAGGCATAGAGTTGAGGAGATTAAAAGATGTGGATTGGAGCATAAACTAATAAAAAGGGAGAAAGAAAAGTGCAGTTAAAGACTTAAAGAAGAAAGACCCCAGGTACCGTAGTCGCGGTCTACTGACCGTGATCGTGGTAGTCAAGCAAAATTCATTCAATAGAAATCACGAAAGTTAATTGCGGTTGCATGACAGTGGTAGCAACAAGACCTGCGCGATCGTGGCTTAGTGGAAGAAATTATCCCAAGGGCAAAACTGGAAATACACGTGGTTGATCCCAATATTGACAAAAACACTCACACCCTAGCATCATACATAGTATTCCATCTTCCCCAAATTTTGTGTCTTAGCTCTTGAGTTCCTAGCCTCCATTTTTGGAGAAGAAAATATAGTATAATTTTGGGTGAAGAATATATTTTAGACTTACTAAGTGAAAGATTAGCTCACTTTTATTGTTGATTCTTAGGAGTGCTAAGTTTTAAGTAACATTCACTTAATCTTCAATAAATAACTTCAATAGAGATTATGGGTATATCTATGCTTATTTATCTTATGTGTAGCTAGATCTCCCTCTCGGGGTTATGTATGAATAGGGGTTAAAGTGTGTGTGGGGGTTGTTATTGATTAGATTTTATTTAGTAGTTCATGATTATAGGTTTTATCATTGCTATGCTAACTTGGTTGGGGTTTGATGGGTGAAAACCCCAAATACCCACATGGTATGATGAGTGAAAGATTTATTCTCTAGAAAACCCAAAGATATCCTTGAAATAAGGGTTTTGGGTGAAGCTTAGGAATCCATATCATCCTTGAAATATGTATATGGAGACCAAAAAAAATAATAGAAAATTGTGTGTAAATTGCTAAATTTTCACTATCTTAGACATAAGGGTGAATGTGAGGTTGACTATACCATGGGTATCATCCTAAAATTAGTGATGGCTAGATTGAGATTGTGGCTAAAAATTATTGAACACACCTATTAGGTATTTGAACGAATCAATGGGTGAATGTTTGGTGTTTTGTTGTGTCTAGCATCGAAATCTATAACAAAACCTACCCATAATTGACTTACTAATATGATGTTGATTGCTACCATTCATATATGACTTCTTTAGTAATGCATAATCCCAATATCTATGCATACCTATTAAAATTTGAATTATTTGTAGCCCCAAATTTATACTAGAAAAACCCAAAAAGAAAGATTAGTGTAGATACATATCTCCCCCATATTTTACCTTCTTTTAACATTGGTTTGCATGTAACTTGTATCTATTATTTAGAAGTAAATTGATTGACACTATCATTATTCCTCGTTGATTCAACCCCAACTTCAAAGTTGGGTAAATATATTGACGATGACTACCCTGCACTTAAATTGACGTGTAAGTTGAGCGTTATCAAAAAATGGCGCCGTTACGAGGGAATAATTTGGCGTATTGAGTTAGTTTGAAATTTTAGATAACTTTCTTGAATTCAAGATTGTAAATATTTGTTTGTGATTTTCTTTTATAGGTAGCTTTTAATTTTATTTTACCTTTATCTATGGTATCTTCTGACAAATATGATATTGGTAGTTGGAAGTCCTATCTTGATGATCCATGACCATATTATGACATACCACACTTCATGAGAGATTGTGACTATGCTCTTCGGAGAGAGATGGATTCACCATCTCGATCCTATAAGGAGTATAAATGTTCTTTGTGTAGTGGTTGAGATGGACATTGAAGTGATTATCCAAATGCCCCTCCCCCATTATATTAAACGAATTGCTAGTTCTTTTTATAAGATTGATAGGTCTTATGAAGAGAATAAGAAGGATCAACTAACCGAACCCACTGGCATTAAAGCAATGCTTCAAACCATTTTGGGTCGAGTAACTACAATCGGGGAGAATATATAAGACTTGTATCAATCCTACGAGGTGTTTAAAAGGGAAAATGTCAAGGAAAAGGAATTGGCCAAGGACATAATTCTTGCAAACATCACAACAATTCCCATTCCTCAAGAGGATGTTTATCAAGATAATAAACCAAGCTATGTTTATGATCTTTGTAGTGAAGACTTCTCGGTGACTTCCCTACCGAATCAAATCAGGAAAAAAAGAAGAAATAAAAGGAATAGTTCCCGAGTCTCAAGAAGAATCAAGGAAAATTTCTTATGAAAACTCTAGCCCATTTCAGAGTGAAGATGACCAACAGAATGCAACTCCAAAATTAAAAAAAAAGGCCCCATTCTATCCACTTTCAAGACTATAATTGGTAGATTTGATGAAATTCAATCCACCTAAGAAAGTGATGAATATTAGAGAGAAGGATTAAGTTCCTTATATTTTGGAGATTGACCTTCCAAATGGGCATGCTAAAGCCCCAATTTTGAAGGCCAAGAATCTAAAAGACCAATGTCCAAGTAGTGAACTTCTAATGCTCTCACTGTTTCCTAATGAGCCCACATGGAAGTTTGATATAAAATTAGACAAACGATTCAAGTATTCAAAGTGGTGTGATCGAGCGTGCATAAATGTGCCATTACTTTTTCTCTAAGATCCTAGGAGATTGAATGACGAAAAGTGGGGTAAAAAGTTTAAATCCTCTAAGTGGAGCCACAAATAAGGATTAAAGAGGCATCGTGCCGCAATGTTAAATCAAGTTCTTAATAGGAGGCAACCTATCATTTTTATGTTTACACTATTTACTTTTGAATAAGTCACAATATTTTGATGTTTTGTAGGTGCTCTGGACTGGATTGGAAGCCAAAAATAGGGGAAAACCAAGTTTAAAAGTGTGTAAGCCATGTAGAAAAATTGGACAAAACTAAGGCGCAAATGGACTCAATTAGCGCAATCAAAAATTAAAGTCCGCGATCGTGGCACCGTGATGTGCCAATCAGGCTGCGATTACATCTTTGTATCCAACTTTCATTATGGTTATCAATGTTATTTCAAGGAGTCCTTTAAACCTATCTTCTTCTTTCATGTTATTTAATGAGGTCACTACTAGTTTTTTTAAGTTGAGGGTGTGCGGTCTTGCCCTTGTGTGAGTACACATTAGCCTATAATACTTGAATATAGTTGATGTGAAGCATGGAAATTTATTGAAGTTAGTTGTTTTAATTTCTAGCTTTTTATTTCTTTTAATAATAATGTTGGACGAGCCTTTCCCTATGATTGATTGAGTGACGTTATTCATAAGGGAAAAACGTCGTGTCTGGGTTTTGAGACATAGATGCAGGGGAATACTGAGTAAACGTAGCATAAAAGTCAAGAATGCAAGGGAAGTCTGAGTACCCGTGGCATTGTAAATTATAAATTTGCGGTCACTTTGTACAACATTAGAGAAGATTGAGTAGCCATATTTTTGGTTTGCCCATTTTAAGACAAATTGTGAGACTAAGACTTTGGTTGCAACCATAGTTTAGCAAATTATGAGTGGTGCTAATGAAAAACAAGAAACCTCATCTATAAAAAGTTTTTTTTAAAAAAATCACGGGCATGAACATGAGTAGTGTTGTAACAAAACTTTTTGTCTATTTGTGTCTTCATAAAGTTTGACTTATGAATTGAAAGAGATACTCCCATTTTGTCTCTCGCGAAGGGAAATTTGAGCCTCATTAGCGAATTTTGCATGCTGTGTGGTGAGATTTTGGTATTCATATCTTGTACACTTGTGTTATCTAGAACTTGCCCCATAATCTTTCAAAACTAATTTTGATTGTATGTGGTCGGAGAAATGATCTTAGGCCACCTTTGTGATTTTGGAACCCACTCTAGCCTAAAAAGCCTACTCATGCATAATTATAATCCCTAGTACTCACTTTGAGCCTTTGGACCTTTCTTTGGTAAACTCATTACAATGCGTGTTCTATTCTTTTTATCCCTATTTTTAACCAAACCCTTGTTGAACTTGAAAATATAAATTGAGGCTAAAAGCCTAAGTTGGGGATGGTAAATGTTGATGCAAGAAAGTATGAGGCAACAAAATTTTTAGTGAAATGCCTTTTGCACCTAAATCGTGAAAATAAAGAAATAGAGAATGAATAAGTCCATCAAAGGAATGAATTACACGTAAGTTCCAAGAAAAAAAATTAAATAAAAGTGGTGAACAAAGAAAGCTAAAAGTAGGCAAAATAATAGAAAGAAAATAAAGAAGAATGGCCCTTAATGAAAAATGAGGATTGAAAATGTGTGATATAGATGTTCAAGGAAGGATGTAGTCAAGTAATTCCTAAATGATATCCTACACTAACCCGAACCTAGGTTTCAAGTTTAGAAAGTCCTTCGAGATCTCTAACCATGTATTTTTCTCATAGTGACGATTGAATATAGAGGCAAGCTTATGGTATGATACTTGTTTCATAGAGATTTCTTTTATGAGAGAGAGAGTACTTGCACTTAAAACTCCTTGTTGAATTTTTGGTATCTTGGTGTGTAGAATTTTATTTCTTGTGAGGATTGACATGTGGAAAAAGTTGGGGTGGGTGACGTTGTCAACTTTTGAAGAATGAGGCAAATGGAGTATAGCTAAGTTGTGGTCAAGAGGAATCCACCTCTAGAGTATTCATTGTTATTACTTTGATGCTCTTTAAAGTCCTATGTATCCTTCAATGTTGCATCTTATGATGAGGGGTGTAGTGGAAATTAGCTTAGCCCGTATGCAATGATCTACTTGTGGTTGCCACTAAATTTAAAGTCATTATGAGATTTAAGGGATAATATTTGGGCATAGAGAGTAATTTTCACATGGTAAGAGGTAGTGTTGTTTGAGGAAAAACAAATGGTTAAGTTCGAGTGTTTATGAGTGATGATTTTATCATGCATTTTCACGAAACATTTGTGCATATTACCTTATTTTTAATGAATGAATGAGACATATTAGTGATAAAATACACTAATTTCCACTCATTGAAGGCATAGAGTTGAGGATATCAAAAGATGTGGATTGGAGCATAAACTGATCAAAAGGGAGCAAGAAAAGTGCAGTTGAAGTCATGGAGCAGAAAGGCCTCAGGTACCATGATCGTGGCCTGCTGACCATGATCATTCCAGTCAAGCAAAAAACATTAAATCGCAATTGCAGAAGTTAACCACGATTGCGTAAGTGCGGTCACATCTAGACCCGCGCGATCGCGGTTTAGAAGAAGAAATCACCCTAAGGGTAAAACTGGAAATGCATGTGAAAGATCCCAATTTTGACAAAAACACTCAAACCCTAGCATCATAGATCATATTCCATCTTTTTCAAATTTTTGGGATTTAGCTCTTGAATTCATAGCCTCCATTTTTTGAGAAGAAAATATTGTATAATTTTTGGGTGAAGAATACATTGTAGACTTTCTAAGTGGAAGATTAGCTCATTTCCATTGTTGATTTGTGGGAGTGCCAAGTTTTAAGTAACATTTACGTAAGCTTCAATAAATTACTTCAATGGACATTATGGGTATATCTATGCTAATTTATCTTATGTGTAGCTAGATCTCCCTCTTGGGGTTATGTGTGAATAAGGGTTAAAGTGTGTGTGTGGGTTGTTATTGATTAGCTTCTATTTAGTAGTTCATGTTTATGGGTTTTATCATTGATATGCTAACTTAGTTAGGGTTTGATGGGCGAAAGCCACAAATACTTACATAGGTATGATAAGTGAAAGATCCATGCTCTATAAAACCTAAAGCCATCTTCAAAAGAAGGGTTTTTGGTGAATCTTATAAATCCATATAATCCTTGAAAGAGGGATGCAGAGACCAAAGAAATGATAGATAATTGTGTGTGTAGTTTGCTAAGTTTTCACTATCTTAAACATAAGGGTAAATATGAGGTTGACTATAACATGGGTTTCATTCCAAAAATAGGGATGCCTAGTTTAAGGTTGTGGTTACTAATTATTGAACACACCTATTTGGTATTCGAAAGAATTGATGGGTGAAAGTTTGGTGTTTTGTTGAAAGACTAGCATAAAAATGTATAACCAAACCTACTCATATTTGTCTTACTAATATGATTTTTATTGCTAACACCCACATATCACTACCTTAGTAATGTATAATCTGGAGATCTGTGCATACCTGTTAAAACTCTAATTATTCATAGCCCTAAATTTATACTAGAAATATCCAAAAAGAAACATTAGTGTAGATACCTTTCTCCCTCATTTTTACCTTCTTATAACATTTTTTTTTATTTTACTTGTATTTATTATTTCAAAGTAACTTAATTGCAATTCACATTATTCCTCGTGGATTCAACCTTGACTCCAAAGTTGGATAAATATATTGATGACGACCACCTTGCACTTAAATTAACGTGTAAGTTAAGTGTTATCATAAAATCGGATACAAGTCATAAAAAATAGTTGTAACCATAATATAACCTAAGCTACCTTCCAGAAATAGAAGTCTTTGAAGTATACAAGTTAAAAGTTTGAGTACGACTCGTATAGGGATGTCGTAAGCAAACTTGTGTTCAAAGCTTTGAAAGAAAAAAGTCCCAGGTTGATATGACTGAAAGACATGAGTTGTACACTCAGGTACGATTCATAAGTGGAATTCATATATTGAACAAAAAATTAATGCCTTAGAAGATTAGACACTGGGAACAGATACGAGAAGGCAGGGTACGACTAGTATTATGCCGGTATGAGTGAAGAATGACTCATACCGACTACTGACATAACATAACCTTTCCCATTTATTAGGATTTTTATGATACTTTGAGATACTTTAAATACCCTAGGTTTTATCTTTTATTAAATTACAATCTTTTACATTTTCTTACAATACTTTTAAATACTTTAACAATTGTTCTTCAGATTTTAGGGTTTATTCAATTACAAACTTTAGATTTTATTCATATTATTCTTGTGCAATTGATTTTATGTGTTTTTCAAAGATAATCATGGTTTCTTGTAAAAACATGAGTGGCTAATCTCCTTAACTAGGGTTGTGAGAACCTTGGCGAATTATCTACGTAGATAAAGTGTGAGACTCATCTATTCTAGGGTTTCTGCATTTATCTTAATCTTCTTCACAATAATTAATCTTAAGTAGCTACATTAGTTTAAGATAGCCTGTAATTGCATCCATCCCGACAAGGGAGTTTGTGATTGGAAAAGAAGTTTAGGATAGTTATTTGGAATCACCTCTACCTTTTAGTCCCCTCCATCTCATCTAATAACTTAATGCCAAAAGGTGATAGTGAACTGAGGTCACAACAATGAGCAACAAGGCGATGCCCTGAGACTTAACCGGTAAGGGTAAGGTTTATCTTTGCGCCCACAAGGTGGTTGATCATACCTATCTTGTAGACTTTACATACAGAATAATAGAATAATTGGGTTGATCTCCAAATATTCACAGAGTTGAGAAGCCAGGGGGAACACAAGCCTAGTGTTCTTCTCATATTGTCTAAAACTCAAAATCACTCAAGATTTAGTTACTACTTGCAATTGATACTAAAATTCCCCCGTTTAATTTCCTATACTGCTCATGGATCATATTAAAGTCAAGTAACTCTTCACGTTTCCCTACGTGATCGACCCCAAGCTAGTTGGGTTATTATATTTGCAATCAACCACATTATACTTGTAATCAGAGTGTATTTTGGGTGACATTAGGGATAACTTTTCTTTTAGATTATTGGTTATACGTAGCTAGTATTTCAGACTATCGGTTGTTGTGATCACAACATGAAACGTTCTCATTGGATATTTTGGAATGTTGGTATGGATATTTAGGCTATGGCAGCTATTTAGGATCAGAGGGTGATGCACCTTAAAGTATTCTAGGAACTTATTTTTGTTGTGGCGAGATTGGGCATTGGTATTGAGAGTGCCCTGAATATAAGTTTCTTGCTCTGATAGAGTTAGCATGTATCCTTGCTAGCCTAAAGTTCTTGTGGTGTGTTATTATTGCAGGGAGGATGTTTATTTTAGTAGAAAGTGCTCTCGACATTTGTTGGTCAGCTAGTTGAGGCCAGCTTATGGTTCTCGCCAGATAAGGGCTTCAGGGATATGTTACCATTGTAGGGAGATTAGTCACTTGTACAAAGAGTATCCCCGATGTGGTATTTTGTCATTCTCATTCAGATCAGTCTCATAGTATTATTGGGATTGTCATTTAGAGGTAATGCTATTATCTCCTTAGTTTATGATTTTGATGCTCAACCCATGTTTAGACCCATTCAAATTTATTCTCCCTCAGACCCGTAGGCATATGACTTTGGATTTTACCATGATAGGTGTAGTTTTATTTCCTGCCTTAATATTTTTATTTGAGTGTACTGGGGTTTTTGTACCCATCAGTGATTGTATGCCTTGGTAGGTTTATATCAATTTTTTTGTGCCTTAATAGAGACATCATAATTATGTGACTATCCTTCTAATTATTTCTTTTAGTAGTGGATTAGTGTTGATATTTTCCTTGAGGTGTGGCATTTGGGTTCGAGTTCTATTTACTTTGGCATATTGGCCTTATTATGGTCTTGGGGTGGTACTTGTTGATTTTAATTTTTGGGAGCAACATGTCTTTTATATTGATGCTCATTTTGTTGTTTCTATTACTATCATTGTTTAATGTTAATCAATCCTTGCTTTGTTGTTGGATAGACGAGTAGTATCTAGTTAGAATTTTTATTCCTCATGGTTCTTATTCATTGGCTTGGGCGGCTAGCTTGGTTGGATGATTTCACTCTAGTAGCAAGGTAAGGTTAGCCCTTTTCTTCTTCTGTTGGTGAGGCTAGACTAATTGCTTAGAGAGTTATGGTAGTGAAGGTAAGTTTGCTTTCTGTGGTTCTATAGTTATCGATTAGGTTATGTATCCCGTTTCTAAGGTTGACCATTTTGGGTTACGTTCTCCTGATCTGTCTAGTTCATTACCTCGTAGTGGTTTTGTTGTTGATGTTCAAAGGTCTTGTATTTGTCTTTTACATTCATAGGGTTTGTCTCTCGGTGAGTTTCTTTTTGTATTGGAGTAGAGTTTGATACTCAGTTCTTTCTTTGATGTGGTTTTTTCTCTAAGTAGAGTTAGAGAGTTGGAGATAGGTGATCTTTTAAGTGACTACTTCTTGAATTGGTAAATTAGGTATTTGTTGTCATAATGGAGTATTTAAATGATTAGCTACTATCTAAAGTTGTATTTCTCCAAGTTGCTAAAGTTTTTGTTATCTCTAGTATAATTTGAAGCCTTGGTGAGTTCTTCCGTATGCTTCAATGGTTTGTACCCTCTAGGGTATATACAGTTAGTTCTCTATGTTTTCAACTAATAAATTATCCTCCATTGTGATTTTGTTCTGCAAATACATTTTAATTTTGGCTCTAACATGATCCAAAAGGGATATATTTGATTTGGATACTAAGGTAAATTTTGTATTTGTCCTTAGATCAGACTTCTTAGCTCAGTTTCAAACTCGAAGCCTTGTAATGGTAGCTTGGAGATTCTGATATATTGGTAGTGTTAATTCTTACCCATTTTCATGTTTGGTTTAGGTAGCTGAGATCGAGGAGTTCAATATTGGTGTTGAGATTTTAGCTTGGAGTTGCAGATCTTGGTTGTAGCCTTTGTTAACAGATTTTCCTCAGTTGTGATTTCATTAATAGGTAGGTAATGCCTACTCTTCACCTACTTATTTGGTATTCTTTCATTTAGATGGATTGTGGTTAATAGGTTTTCAGGTGATAGTCCATTGGAATAGTATTGGTTCCTTGAACATTGACCTTGGGTTCCAGTTATCCTTGGGATTTTTAGATGCTTTACCCAGTATGAGTTGTATGCATTGGTTGGATTCAGCGTGGCTTTATCCATAACTGATGGAGCATCTCGGAGCAAATCATTCAATGGTGAGTAATTATGTTGTGGACTCTTGGATTCTAGTTTCGATGGTTATCTAGACTAATTGTAGCATTGACATAGATTGCAGACCTTGGTTATCTCCATTTGTGTGACAAGGAGTGCCTTATGGACTTATTCTCATGCTTTCCATTATGGATTTTATGTGGATCAACTTTAATTCTTTAATTTTAGTGTGATGGAGTTGTATGGGCAAGATTTGGGTGACTTTCTTCTTTGTTTTGAGTGGATAAAAGGTTTGGACTGGCAAAAGAAAGTAATATTTGGATTTTGGAGTTTGTTAAATGGTTCATGCCCTGGTTTGCATTAGTCTTGGATGAGTTTCTATTTGATTGTGCTGGTATGAGTATGGCGTTAATGTGTTATGGTTCGGATTTGCATGCATCAACCTTTCTCAGTTCAGTTAGTGGCCAATTGGTGGTTGAGGTTGAGTTTTGGCTTTTAGTGAGTGAAGAAAGGAAGTTGGTTGTAAAAAGGGATGCCTGTGCAAAAATCCCTTAGAGGCATCGTTTATTCTTAGAGGTTATTTTGAATGTTGTGCTTAGAGCTTGTGGGTCTAGTACCACATCCCTTTAAGCTTTCCTGCTCTTTCTATCCATTGACTTTTACGGATGACAATCCTTTTAGTAGTGGTTATTATAATGACCCTCTAGGTTATGTCATTGATATTTTTGCATTTCTATCATTTCGAGCCTTCTTACAATGGTTATAGGTCATTTATGACATGCCGGAACTATCTATTCGATTATCAGAGAGTTCGTTTAAATTTTAGGCTAATTTTTCTACTTTGGAATTTTTGCTATTTAGGATTTGGTCTTGGACAATAACTCCTAGTTGATGTCCTTGGATAAAAATTCCGATAGTTCCATCAACTCTGGAACATTGATGTTAGGCTAGAGGGACCATTGGTTTAGGTTCTAAGGGTTCTGATTTCATTTGTGGCTATTGGGCAGATTAGTTGAAAAATGCAATGATAGGTATAGGCCCCACACTTAGCTTGAACAATCTCGGATGAAAGTTTAGAATCTTCCAATGAGTTCAGAACATTGAATTTGGTATGATAACATATTTTGTTTGCATGCATAAGGTTTTGAGTGAATCTCAAGCACTTGGTTAAAGTCCATTCAAAATTTTGCAAAATCAGGTTCATCAGGTTACTGATGCAATGCTTAAATGACTACTTAAGCGGTCATTGCATACGATCCATTGGGTCGCTTAAGCAATAATGACTATTTGGTTAATGGAATCTTAAGTTATGCTGTGTTCGCTTAAGCGAGCATCGCTTAAGCGGCTTGGGAATTGCTTAAGTGATAACATATCAAGGTGGTAGATTACTTAAGTGATTTTGGAGCCGCTTAAGCGGTTGTCGCTTAAGCGACAGGATGATTAAGCAGCACCTGCTGGCTTTAAATCCCCTTATCCCCATCTAATTTTTCTCCATTTCTTCCACCGTTTTCACACCAAATTGAGAGCTCAATGAGAGAAAAAGGTGGGAAAACATCCATAGAAGCTAAGGTAAGCTAGCTTAACTCACCTTGGTTATTTCTCATTAATTTTCCCTTCAATTTCCATCCTAATTCATGGTTAATTCTTAGAAATTAGGTCTTGAATTCTTAAAGTTTAAGGGTTGATTCTAGACCCAATTTGTGCTCCATTTATTATCAACTTTTGATCACACGTTCCCTCTCCTTCGAGGGACCTCATGAGGAATTCAATTTTAAATTCCGTTTGTGTGCCTCACGGGCGTATTCTTGACCCAAATTTTGACCCGACCCTTAATATAGAAATATGAGTCTCATTTTAATTCTAATGACATATAGACTACTGTTTGATAGTGTGATGTCATTTCTAGATTGTGGAGTGAAGATGGACGATTTATAGGCAATTTGAGGATTTGTGGTTCGACATCAAGATAGGTTTCTATCTACCCTTCTTAGTGTATTATCTATGTTGCATGTTATATAAGGATGTTGGGGTGTGATTGTTGGTAGAACACTGTGAATTAGCCTAATTTATATCTTTGGAGTCCAGAAGGGTAGTTGACCCTTAAGGTGAACCACTATTATGCTTGTAAGATTATATTGTATATGAAAAGGCTCGTGAACGGTCTCAATATTATAGTTTAGTTATTCAATCATGTTTTTAAAAATAAATAAATTATCAATATTTTCAAGTAAACATGACATAAAGTGATAATGAACATTACACTTTGCAGTAGATTGATTTTTTCTATTTTTTAATATAAAACTAAAGAATAACTTATAACTTAGTTAAGCTGCCACAACTAACATTATATGATTACATAATACAATTTCAGACATAAACATTGAATTAAATAGAAAACTTTAATTGTCAATTTAATATATTTAATATACAATATGTCACATCCTTTAATTATATGAAATAGCCTAAAAAGGTAGTAAACTTCAAGCATGTTTCAATTGAGATGAATATGTTCAATTAAAGAATATGACATGTTTTAGTTGGTTAACTTAACTACCTAATAAATGTTTATGAATACACATATTTTATTTTTTTCAAATTTGAAAAAAATATGTTATAATATTTAGTGATTTTTAAACTTATTTGTCTAGATTTAGCTGGTAAATCTTTAATAAAATTACATTGTTGTACTATTTATATTACATATAAAATAATATTTAATGATTTTTTTGATGCTCAAATAGGAAAATAGTAATATTATTATATTTGGCTGTGCACATACAACTTTCAGAAAAAAAAAATCATTTAGTATGTTCTTCAAATTTATTAATATTTAAAAAAAAAAAGATAATTTGCATCTAGAGAAATTATCTCCACTTTCTTATTTGAGACAAAAGAATAGTATTAACCTTGAATCCAATTTTTTTCCTAATGAAATCAAGTTGTATTAAAAATATGGGGCATGCTAGTTAAATCAATAGCCTCTTTAAAAAAATGAATAAATAAAACACAAAATTACTCAAAAAATGTGATTATAATATATATCAAATAAGTTACTTCAACTATTGATTCATCTACAAAGAGGAAACATAATTTATGATGTTGCAGACAAAATAAGGATGGGTGGATAGTGGGGCCTACATCTGGGTCTTTGTTTTAGGAGAAGAGAAATAAGGTGATATTAATGACACAAGCATGGTAAATATGTCAAAATATCTAGATTTTTCTTCTTGAGCTACAATAAATCTCATTTTTCATTACCCATAAGTTGCAGTAAAATATTAGTTATATCCTTGATTCTCCCTCAAACTCATCTTTCAACAATATAATAATAATAATTACCCTAGGTTTCTAGCATGTTAGGCATAGTTGAGACTAATGAACCCTTAGTATAATGTTTAATACGTTAATTGGTGGATGGTGATAATTTTCAAGATCATGATATGGTTAGTTGGATATGTATTATTGAGCCTAAAGTCGTGTTTATGATATTGTTAAGATTTCAGGAAGTGTTTTGACCTTGTAAAGGGTATGGCCATAGTTTATAGAGGTTTTGATGCATATGATTGCATTCTTTTAAATATTTTTAATGGCATGCATAGATTTGGTACATTCATGGTCACTAAGAATGGTAAATGGTAAGATTTTGACTAAAAATATGGTTTTCCACTCTTTTTTCTAAATAGGAATTTATTTTCACTTTTCACTTTTAAAACAGATTGCTTCATAATGGAAATCATACCATCTTAATGAATAATTTATAAGACATTGAGACTAAAACTGGTTTTTAAGAAATTTGACAGGAGAAAGATTTTGGTCCATGAATTTACTACTACTATTTAACTTGATCAAGAGAGATTCCGACCACTTCTACTCTTTTATGATGATTTAGTCCACAAGTTTACTCCAGACAATGAGTTTACAGATTTACACTATTCTAGCCATGATTCTAGCCCATGCATTTTATATGTATGTATGTGTGCATATATATATATATATATTTGTATATATAAAAGACCCTTACAATTTTGATAAATTTATTTTTCACCTTCCTGTATTTATAATATTATTATCACTTGAATTTGAATTGGGAAGTTTAAAGGGAGTTCAAGAAAGTTTCAGAATTCATAAAAGGGGTTAGGGGTCATTCTAGGACTTCTAGGTAGTGAGGATCTGCGATATTTCCATGTCACGGAGGTTACCCTCCATGATTTTTTTTGGCACGGAGGATAACATTAATATTGGCGTGCAACACCAAGGTTAAAATTTCGTGCAGTTTTGTTTTTAATCACTTGGGATGAGTGGCTTTTTGTCATTTCACCTTTTCCATGACTTTTAAACATAAAACAATTCCATTCCTATCAGTTTTCAAAGATCAAATCCCCCTATTTCACTTTAAAAAATATAACCCAAGAACATTCAAGAGTTTCATTGTGCATTCATCATCCGGGGTCCAAACATCAAATTAATTAAAAATTCTTACGTGTTTTAGGCATATATCTCTTCCATAAACATTTTATATAAGATCATATGGTAGATTGTTGTCTATGTGGAATAATTATTTGTATGTGAATATGTGTTGAGGGATTTGGATGGTTGTTTCATGAATTAGGTTCCATGATTTTGAATTGGTTGTTTATGCTCTATTTTCATGATTTTAAACTAAATAGATGCATGGGTGTAGGAATTGGGATGGGAAACATGGGTTTCCTAAAATTTTATGGTTCATTGGTTTGGAATTGGTTTTAACCTCAACCCAACTTATGAAATTAGTTTTGAAATATGAACGTATACATTATCTACTTCACTTTTGAAGCCTTTCATTACATAAAAGGTTAATGGAATATTAATTGGTTTTGAAAGTCCTTAGTGGCAATGGATTGTTTTAAATTGAAAAATTTAGAGTCAATTTGGCTAACTTGTTTTGGTATGGCATAATGGAATTTCCTTGCAAGATTATCTTTATTTGGTATGGCGATACCGATAAATTTTTAATTAAAAGAATCCTTTGTTGATGGATGGAAATATGTGTAAATGTTTTTAATTTGGGCTTAAAGAGGGTTGTGTAGATTGTCGTAGAAGGTGGAGGTCCCTAGGTGACTTATATTGGAATCAATGTTTTACGGAGTGGGGGTATTTATGAACGTGTGCAGAGTTTACACATTATATATATTCTTTTGAAATAGTTAGAGCCTCGGTGGCTTTGGCCCTTTCTTGGATTTCTCTGGTTCGTGCGGCTAACATGCGCTGGGACCTTTCATCATACAGAGCTGAACTCATATAGCCCGTGGGTTCCCTTAGGAAGGTTAGAGCTACGTAGTTTTGGTTAATGATTTTAAATCTTATGCTTAAACCTTGTTTCATATCACGACATCTGATATATATATGTATATAAAATATGTGCATATGATCTAGTTTGGTTTAGTACATAGCATTATTTCATCCCTAACTTGAGTTGGATGCAAGTGCTTATCCCATTGACCATCCTAAGATGATACATTATGACATAATGTAGGGCCTGAAGACACTTCTTTTACCCTTGTAAAACATTAGGTGGATTAGCAAATTCGTTATATAGCTATAAAGTGTTGAGCATGCATCCTTTGGAAGGCCTTATCATTTCCATTTTTTTTAATTTTTACTCAATGTTTTTGGATTCTATTGGTCATGGTCGGAGGCATGTCCCGACCTATTCTATTTTTCTTATTTTAGAGGCTATTGTAGACAAATATTGGTTAGTTGGTTATTATTTTTAATCTTAGTTTCATTGAGTCGTTCATTAATCTTCTTATTACGATTTAGTTAAATTTCATATTATTTGTATCATTATTTTTTTTTCTTGGGATGGGGTTAAAGGGGTTGTCTTTGGTCCATGGTAGAATTGATATACCCATCATGGCCAGGCCCTAGTTCGGGTCATGACATACTTGGTATTTGAGCATTATTTAGATTCGTTGGGTGTCAATAAAGCTGTGTCGAGTAGAGTCCTTTTTTTGGGTGCATAATGTGCCACACTTATAAGGAGGAGTCTACAAGACATTTATGAATGTCTCCATTTTTTGTGTTCTATTTTTGGGATATAGAGTCTAGTATTATGAAACTTCTTTAACTCCTAGCTTTCTCACTTTTCCGATCATGCCTCCCAAAAGATTTGACATTCGTAAAAACTTTACTGGGAACTCTGTTCTACCTGAGGATAATATGAAAGGGACTTACACTGTGTATGGAGTACAGACTCGGTATGGGGTACCTGCTCCTGATTTTGCTTCTCCACTTAGGGTTCCACCTGTCCCTACTAGTCCTACTCAGGATTTTTGGGGTAGTGATGCTTACGACCAACTTCCTTAGGGTTGCATCTTTAATGCAGAGTTCCATCGGTCTATTCATTTGCTCACTCAGTCGGTAACATCTCAATCTCATCAGTAGGATCGTGTTGGTTTTGTTGATCCTTCATCTGAGGTCACTTAGGATGGCTAGTTCATGAGGATATATCCCTAACCTTTAAAGAGTGGAAGGTTGATTAGTATTTTTAGAGGTTTGTGGATGAGATAGAGAAGATTTTTAGAGTGATGCATGCTACCAATTATGAAGGTGTAGAGTTTGTTGCATATCAATTAAAAAATATATCTTATTAGTGGTATGGGGAGCAGGAGCAGTTAAGGGGTAATGATGTGGATCCATCATTATGGGATGAGTTCTCGGGTACCTTTCGTGATCACTTCTTTCCTTAGAAGTTGAGTAAAGCTAAGGCAGAGTAGTTTGTTAATCTAAAGCAGGGTAAAATGAGTGGGAAACAGTATTAATTGAAATTTTAACAACTATCTCGTTATGCTGCATAGTTGGAGACTAGCCAGAGATCTAAGATGAGGAAGATTTCTTTTTGGTTGTCTTGTGACTTGGTATTGGTGTGTAAGATGTTAATGTTTACCAATGACATAAATATCTCTATACTCATGGTTTATATGCAACAGGTTAAGGATTAAAAGATAAAATAGGCAGAGATTTGAGAGAGGCAAAGAGAAGTTCAAGGATTTTGAGTAGGGTAGGGATCAGTAGAATAGTGAGAGAGATAACAGACAGGGAAATTTTTATTCATCTTCTAGTTCTCTCTACCCTAATCCTTTGGGTGGTAGTTATTCTCATTCTAGTAGTGGTCCTACAACACCTGGTTCCTAGTCTACGGCTAGTGGAGCTCAGTCAGCCTCACCTTATCCTCTTTGTCATTTTTATGGGAAGCTTTATCGTAGTTATTGTCATGATCTTTCTGGAATTCCTCCCGATGGGGAAATAAATTTTACGATTGATCTTCTACTAGATACCCATCCTATTTCTATTCCTCCTTATAGAATAGGTTTGGATAAATTAAAAGAACTAAAGGAATAGCTAAAGGATCTTCTTGATAATGGGTTCATCTATTCTAGTGTTTCTCCTTGGGGTGCTCCTATGCTTTTTGCACGTAAGAAAAATTTGTTACTATGAATGTGGATAGATTACTGTTAGTTGAATAAGGTAACTATAAAGAATAAGTACCCTCTTTCTAGGGTTGATGATCTTTTTGGCCAGCTTTAAGGTGCCAGATTCTTCTCTAAGAATGATCTTCATTCGAGTTGTCATCATTTGAAGATTAGCGAGGTTGATATTCCCAAGATTGCATTCCAAACTCGATATGGTCACTATGAGCTCCTGGTGATGACATTCGGTTTGACTAATGCTCTGTATCTATTCATGGACTTTATGAATTAGGTTTTTAGGCTATTTTTGGACTTATTTGTGATAGTTTTCATTGAATACATCATGGTGTATTATAACAGTGAGGAGGGTCATGCCAATCATCTTTGAATTGTGTTACACACCCTTAAGAAATAGAAGTTTTATGCCAAATTTTCTAAGTGTGAGTTTTGGTTAAATGTTGTGTCTTTCTAGGGTAAGTGGTGTCTAGTGAGAGGATCATGGTGGATCCACAAAAGGTTGAGGAAGTTAAGAAATAGCCTAGACCCATGAATCCAACCGGCAATAGGTGTTTTTTGAGCTTTGCTAGATATTATAGGAGATTTGTGGAGAGTTTATCATTTATTTCTTCTCTATTGATGAAGTTGACTCAAAAAAAGGTTAAATTTTTGTGGTCCGATGCTTATGATAGTAGTTTGAGAAGTTGAAGGATAAACTAACTTTTGCACCAGTTTTTACCTACCTGAGGGTATTGATGGTTTCTTTGTGTTTTGTGATGCATTACATGTGGGACTAGGTTGTATATTTATGTAGCATGGTAAGATTTTGGCCTATGCTTCTAGACAACTCAAGGTTCATTAAGGAATTATCGAAATCATAATATAGAGTTGGCGGTGGTGTTTTTTTCTTTGAATATTCAGCGCAATATTTGTATGGGGTGAATGTGAACATCTATTCGGATAATAAAATCTTACAGTACGTGTTAACTCAGAAGGAGTTGAATCTTAGGACAAAAAGGTGGCTTGAATTTCTTAAGAATTATGACATAAGCCTACATTATAATCCAGGTAAAGCTAATGTTGTTGTTGATTCTCTTAGCAGGTTATTTATAGGAAAGTTATCTGATGTGGATTAGGAGAAGAGAGGTTGTTGAAGGACATTCATAGGTTGGCTAACTTGGGAGTTTGTCTTTTTGACTGTAAAGATGGGGTAGTTATTGTTTAGGAAGTGGTCAAATCATTTCTTGGTGCTGAGGTGAAGGGGAAATAGGTTTTTGACCCGATTATGATGCAGATTAAGGAAGATATCGGTCGGCAGGAGGTAATGGCTTTCAAGAATTTGGGAGATGGTATTATGAGGTACCAAAGTAGGTTCTGTGTTTCTGTAATTGATTGGCTTTGAGAAAGGATTTTTACTAAGGCTCATGAGTCTCGATATACAATTAATCTATGCTGGACTAAAATATGCCATATATTGAATGAGATCTATTAGTGGAACAATATGAAGAGGGATGTAGAAAATTTTATAGCCAAGTGAATTATTTGTCAGTAAGGTAAGGTTGAGCACTTGAGGCCTGGTGGCATGTCTTAAGAGATAGAGCTGCCTATGTGAAAGTGGAAGATGATCAATATGGATTTCATTACAGGTTTTCTGCGGTCTCACAATAAGTATGATTCGATTTGGGTTATTGTGCATAGAAAGACTAACTCTACTCTTTTCTTTCCTATAAGGACTAACTACTCGACAGAGGATTATCTGAAGTTGTCTATTTAAGGTATTATAAAGTTGAACGGTGCACCCATGTCCATTATTTCAGACTAAGGTATGACGTTTCCATAAGGTTTGGGTACACAGGTGAAATATAACACTGTTTTTCACCCTCAAATGGATGGGAAAGATGAGTGCACTATTCAGAAGTTAGAGGATATGCTTAGGGCCTAAGTTATTGATTTCAAGGGAAGTTGGGCTGACCATTTACCTCTTATTGAGTTTGCGTATAATAATAGTTATCATTCTAGCATTCAGATGGCTCCTTTTGAGGATATTTATGGTAGGAGGTGTAGGTGTCCCATTGGGTGGTTTGAAGTTGGTGAGCTAGTTTTTTTGGTCCTTAAGATGGTAAAAGTGATTAAAGAAAGACTTCAGACTACCCAAAGTTGTAAAAAGTCTTATGCGGATGTGAGACGAAGAGAATTGGAGTTCAAAGTAAATGACTAGACATTTCTGAAGGTATCTCCTATGAAAGGAATATGATATTTAAGAAGAATGGGAAACTTAGTCCCCGTTACGTTGGTCCATATCAGATTTTAAGGAGAATTAGGAATGTTTCATATGAGTTGGACTTGCCTGCGAGTTTAGGCTCTATTCACTTAGTGTTTCATGTGTCTATGATAAAATATGTGTGTGTGATCCTTCCTTTATAGTTCCTATTAATGATATTGGTATTACGGATTCCTTATCTTATGAGGAAGTCCCACTTCCAATATTAGATAGGCAAGTTCGTAGGAAGCCCCACTTCTCTTGTACAGATTCTACCATGTTTTAGGACTATCTTATATGTTTCAATTTTTTACTATATTTATTCTGCATTCTTTCTTCATTTCTATTAGTGGTTTGTTAATATCATTCAGGCCTACAATTTTGTTTACCTACTGGTGGGTTATACTAGGTGTCATCATGGCCTGATAACTTAGGTTGTGACAGTATGTGATTCTTTGGAAGATTGTTTATCTCATTTTTCTGGTGTTTTGATATGATGTGGAGATTGTAATTTGCAATTAAGTGGGAAAAGTGCCACTTGATGGTTAAATAAAGTATAGTGCTCGGCCACATAATTTCAAAGAAGGGGTCAATGTTTATAAGACAAAGAATGAGTTGATCAAAAAAATTTTATCCACTAGTTTCGTGAAGGGTATTCAAAATTATTTGAGACATACTAGATTTTATTGTGGGTGCATCAAGTATTTCTCTAAAAGTTCACACCCTTTGTGTAAATTGTTAGAGAAGGAAGTGAAGTTTGTTTTTGATGACGTGTGTCTAAAGGTATTTGAGTTCCTTAAGGAAAGGTTAATATCGACTTCTATTATTAGTTCACTATATTGGTCAAAGTTATTTGAGGTTATGTGTGATTCTATTAGAGTGGCACTAGGATCAATCCTAGGCCAAAGACATGAAAATATACACCATCCTATCTACTACCCTAGCAAGGTACTTAAACAGTAATCGTGACGGAACAAGAGTTGTTTGGTGTTGTTTTCTCTTTCAAGAAGTTTAGATCCTACTTTCTTTGCTTGAGGTGGATTGTGAACACTAATTACGTAGATCTTAGATACCTTATGGTGAAGAAAATACAAAGCATAGATTGATTAGATAGGCACTTCTATTGCAAAAATTGGATTTTTATGTCAAGGATAGCAAGGGGACTAAAAATCAAGTGTCTAACCGCTAGTCACTTGGCATTACTAAAACTGAAAGATGAGGTCACCATTAATGATAATTTTCTATAAGAGCAGGATTAGCTGCATCACAAGACTTCACTCTATGTTTCATAGATTTCTCTATTTACTTAGTGAGTTATGTAGTGCCTTCAGACTTATCCATTTAGCAAGAAAAGAAGTTTATATCTAATGTGCACAAATTTTTCTGAGATGAGCCATACGTGTTTCATATTAGTTTGGATGGGATAATTGGTAGATGTGTGCCTATGGTCAAGATGATGAGAATATTGGAGGTATATCACTCATCCCTTTTTGGGGGTCATCATAGTGTTATTCGAACAACCCAAAAAATCCACAATATGGATACTATTGATTACCCATTCATTAAGATTCTCATAACTATGTGAGGGCATGTGATTAATGCTAAAGGCAGGGGGGGTACACCAAGAAATATGAACTTTCCCTTTCTCCTCTATTCTTGTGATTTAGATTTTTGATGTATGGGAGACTATCTTTATGGGTCTGTTTTCAAGATCTAATGGAATAAGGTAATACTTATAGTTGTTCACTAAGTGTCCAAATAGGTGAAGGTGGTTGGGCTTCCTAATAATGATGTCAACGGTAATTCATCATTCTTAAAGGAGAACATATTTTTTGGTTTGGTATGCTAAGGTCAATTATTATTGTAGAGGCTCTCATTTTTGTAACAAGTTATTTCGTCCCTTTTTTAAAAAGTATGGTATGAAGCATATGGGGAAGCACATTATCATTAATAGAATAGTGGGAATCTTAAGGTCTCCAACCGAGAGATAAAGACAATCCTTGCAAAGACTATGAATGCAAATAGAAAAGATTAGTCTAAGAAGATGGATGATTTTTTATGGGCATACCCAACTATTTTAGATACCCTTATTGGTATGTCTTCCTATTAGCAGGTATATATAAAATCATGTCATTTGTCAGTTAATCTTGAGCATAAAGGCATGTGGGCTCTCAAGAAGCTAAATTGTAATAGAGGAGATGACTCCAACATGAGGCTTGATCAATTGAATGAGTTAGATGAATTTAGACTAAAATCTTATGAGATTTCAACTCTTTACAAAGAGAAGATGAAGATGTCTCATGATCAGAAGATATAAATGTGAGACTTTAATTTAGGTGATTTGGTCTTACTGTTTAATTTGAAAGTTTGCTTGTTCCTATAAAGTCGGTCTAAGTGGATTGGGCCATTTAACATGGTACATTTCTTCTCATATGGTTCAATTGAGCTTGGGAATCATTAAGGAAACTGGTTTGTGGTAAATGGGCAGCGTGTGAAAGCATTCTTAGGAACTGAGAAGAATATAAAAAAAGTTGATGCAGAGACTCTTGGTGAAGTCTAAGTAACTAAGGTACCCGATTCATGTGTCAATGTTAAATTAGGTGCTTCATGGGAGGTTACCCATGGGGTAATATTTGTGAAGTCTAAGTAATAATGATACCCACGTCTTGCTGCTATGTTAAATCAAGTGCAACTTGGGACTCAACCCATGTTTTTATACATTAATTTTTGTTTACTTAGAATTTTTAGTAGGAGTGAGTTTTGCTAAAGTGTGTAGGGATGACTTAGACAAGAATCTTAAAATTGGTCACAAACAGGAGCTACGAGCAGTGAATGATCCTTACCATGATACAAAGGCATGTGGTCCCATTCCTTCTAAATAGAATCAATAAACATATTTTGGAAATGTTCTGATAGTTAAGTATAATGAACCATAACGTAGTGGAATGAGTCATGGAATTAAGTGTCCTAACAAAGTATTGAAACTAATATTCAAGAATTTGAACCGATGAGCCCAAAAAATGGAATGTGTCAAAATACCACAAGTTGTCTTAAGATCCCACAAGTTCCCAAGTAAGTTTTATAAGAATGTACGAAATGAACACATAGTACGGGTTGTGTTCACATTAAAAAAGTTCATAGGATGATCCATGGTCAACATATAGAATTTTATTAATAAAGTTTACCCGACCCAATTCGTGTAATCCCCTTTTCATAGTACACCCACCTCTTTTTCCTCTTACCTGATTACCTAATCCCAAAACAAACCCAATTTTCAAACATAAACCGAATCATTCAATGAACTACTCACTCCTGATTGCATAACATCAACCCCAAATTCTTAAACATCAATATGTTGATACTCTATTTCCACTTGAAATTCAGTGATTTCTCCCTCTATTAACAAGTTCAGTGCTCAACTACCAACTCTACCCAGTTTAATTATTTAAAAGGTTTGTGAAGTAAGTAAATGCTTTAAGTTTCCTTACTATTACTTTATTAAAGTTGCATCAATAGAGTATATATTAGGATTAACTAATTTTTAAAGTATGATACTGAGTGATTATACTTTAATTGAGGGTAAAGTTCTACCAAAGTCAATTTTTGAAGGAACTACACTCGGCAAGAGCAAGATGGATGGTAAGGTTAGAGTTTTTCAAATGATGGTTGATTGGGGTGAAGTATGAGTAATAAAGTGTCAAAAGTTGGGAAATATTCTAATTGATATGTGAAATAAAGAGAGGATGGACTTCATAATTGAACCTACAATCCATTATATCACACAACAACTTGTACGTTACATTGTTGGGGTTGTCCAAACACCTTTGTTGTAGGTGACTAAAGAAAAGCCATCATGTGATCATGGTATCTCACTATGATCTAGTGAAGGCAGTCATCCTTAGAAGGCTAATTTTATTGTTTTTGTACTTTGAACCATAACCTCGAGGATGGGTCATCCTTTCTTATAATGAGTAATCCTGAGTGTCTTCCTTTGTGTCTATATGCACTATTTTTCTACTTTGTTCTTTCATCATTGTAAATAGTATTTATTTCACATGTACTTTGGAACCAAAAAGAAATAAGAAACATCAGAGTGGCAATAAAAAAGAAATAGATACCAAGAAAAATCTATGGGACTAACCAACCGACTCTGAGTCTGCTTTTGAATAATCTAATGGTTCTATGGAAGACTATGAAATAGGCCCTAATGAAAAACATAAGACTCAAACCACTAGGTATGTTTCTAAATCCAATGTTATTATGGTTGTGGTTAATCCTAGTGAGTCTTTCCATTCTAAAGAGAGACACAAATTATCTAGCCAAAGTGAGGGTGAGTCTGTAGCTAAGGAAGTTAATTAGGAAGAAGGAACTAAAAATGAAGAGTCGAAAGAGGGTTGCAAAAAGTCTAGTGAAGAAACTCCTAATAAATCTAATATAGAGTATATTTCCTGAAGAGGATCAAACATAATCTGGTGAGTGTTCAACATTCCCAAGCCTGATTTATTAATGGGTTATATCTTACACAAAAGAGGAACCTAAAGTGGATCATCTAAGTAAAACCCTAAATTCTTACCAAGGCATTGAATAGGATACCCGATCTATGAAGATTTTTTGAGAAATATGATTTCAGGTGGATGGCAAAGGCTCCTGAAATGTATTGTAGTGAGATTGCCAAAGAATTCTATGCAAACTAGAAAACTACTTTAGAGAATATAAAATTTTAAAGAAAGGAGAGGGATATGCAAAAGCAATCGAGATCGGATATGGTGATGGTTCGCAGGAAAGTAGTTGAACCAATTTCCAAATTTTTGTATCATCACGATTTTATGCCTCCGCAGCTACCCCTGTGAATAACTATTAGATAGAAAGGTTAAAAAAGGTTAAGCAATTGAGTGTTGAGAATACACAAATTTACTTTAAGTGGTTGGAGAACCACATAACAGAAGACAAAGAAGAAGCTGAATACGTGACTAGTGGCAAGTCAATTAAAAAGCCCTTTAGTATTTTGTTGCATAATCATAGTGGACAATAATTCCATATCGGTTGGCACAGACTACTAGTGAAAATACTTTGAGCGCTGACCGTGTTGGGCATACATAATCTATCATATTACAATTTGATCTAAACATCTTAAGGATTATATCCTACAAGATTAGGGATCAATCCCTTTTATATAGAAATAGCATACTATTTCGGAGTTTATATTTCAAATTTTTTGGGACTCATGTGTTAATGCAACTAGATCTAGACAACATGACCACAACAACTAATATAATTGACATTGCATTGTTCAAATACTAGATGCAGCCTATTGCATTGTTTGAGGGCAGTCGACTAGTTTGTGTTCGAGGATAGTTAAGAGACCTACTCATGTTGATCTGTGTAGTGAGATTTTGCATATTAAAGGCGATGATAAAACAACCACCCTAGTACCACTACAACCATTTCAATACAAAAAGCATCTATGCCTTCTAGTCCATTCCTTCCCAACCCACAAAATATGTTTTTCCACCTTAGGAATTTTTGTAAAAGGTGCTCAAATATTTGGCACTAAACTAAAAGTAAGAAAGCTATATATAGGGGTCAAGCCTTGGGTAAAGTAGGAGATCAAAGAATTTGTATGGAGATTAGGTTATGTTTAATGGGTTTGAGATGCGTAAACTTAACAGAGATCATAGTTCATATTGCCTCACTAAGGGTAGCTATTCAAAACTTGTCTTCTAGGTAATTCTTGACAGATCAACCTCCTCACATACCCGTGATAAAAAGATATTTTATGACATTCAGATTACAAAATTCTACGCTCCAACAAGTGTAGATAAAGGAAAAAAAGAGTGTCGAGGAGAGTAAGGAGCAGACCTAAAGACAAAAAAGAAAAGAAGCTCAAGAATGATTTAAAGTGTGCTATAGAAGAGAGTAAGAAAACCCCTAACCTGTAAATGAATGACACACATAAGAGGGTGAGAGAAGTAGAGAGCTCCATAACTAGTGAGGTTTTAATGGATATTACTATTACTATTATAGAGTGTGGAGGGGTTACATATGCAGCTCCCTTAATTTAAATTATTGAGGTCGTTTGTTACTACTGGAGCCATAATATTTGAGGTAAGGGCTATAATTGAGACCCTAGCAATTGGAGAGAATGGAGGAGTTAAATTTGTGATCCTCACTAATATGTCCACTCACGATGCCTAGAGAAATACATGTGTGTCCCTATCCTATGCTTAGTATTCTTATTTTAATGCATTGAGGACATTTCATATTCTCTTAGTTTGGGAAGATGGTGTACCAATACCCGAAGGTTTTTGTTTTTATATTTCTTTCCCTCATATGGTTTATCTAGTAGAACTGGCATATCTAAGATGATGTTATGTCTTTAGTTCATTTCTTGTTTTTAGTTCGTAGTTGTGTTGTGTGCTTAATTAGAAAATAAATAGGATAACTTAAGGCATTCGAATAAATAGCACATAAAAGTTTGTTTTTCCTTTAAAAGGTTTAGTGATACCTCTCCAAAAGAAATTTTCTCTATTATTGTCTTTGATAATCGTGACAATTGTGGATTTCTTAATGACATTAAAATTATAGATATGACAATTTTTTATTGATTATGCATGAACTGGGTAGTTGGTATTTGATATTATTGTGTTTTGCCATATGTTTGTGAGGTGCATACCTAGTTCTACTCTATGTGTAGGGTATGATTTAGGGTCCCACTTGTATCCTAGGTTACGATTTCCAAGTGAACCATGAGTGGCAGTCGTACCCCTACACGTGTGTGTTTTCCATATATTAATCAAGTAATTTTTTGTGATTTCCTTTGCCTAAAATCTGATGTACTTGACCTATATAAGTCTTTGTAGCCTCTTAAGTCTACATTTTAAAGGCTTAAACATCCTAAAAAATTTAAAGGCTCTATGAAATAGGATTGGAGGCTAGGGTTTAAAGGTGTTCATCTTGGGAAAAGAAATAATAGTGAAGATTGTCTGTTATTCAAGTTGTTGAAGTCATGTATCTCTTTCCCTCTTTAAATAACTCTTAACCCATGTATTTAACATATGAATTAGGAAGTGTACATGGTGGGTTTGAATCAAATGAAAAAGGTTTCGACACCTAACAATGAATGATGATGTTGCTTGTATATACTTGTGTTGATAGATGTGTTTGTGTTTAGATTGCATATGTGGGTGTTTGTTGTATGTCGTTTAACATGAAGATCTTGAGTGACCCTTTTCTTGATGATTTCTACCATAAAAATGACCTTGTCATGACTATGCAGAAAAGGTGTTTGTGAAAATATCTAAGTGAATTGTCTAGATAATTATTGATGATGTGTTGAACTAGGGCAATGATCCAATGAGTATAAATGTTTGATAAATGTTGTGAAAAGAGTATTGTGACCCATGTAATGTGTAATTGTTCATCTTCTTGAGCCAGTGGCTAATAAGAGGGTGAAGTCCCTTAATATAACATGAAGATGAACTTGAATGGTGTAATAAACTAAAGTGTGGAATGAAAATTCTATTGAAATATGAATGTCTTGAGGACCATAAAATAAATTATGTGATGAATTTAATGAAGGCATTGTCTTATTGAAATGGTTGAGCAATGAAGGCTCACATGATTACCATGAGGTCTTGTATAGTGTTGAAATTTTCTTAATGTCTTAAGTCCCTAAATGTTATCTTGAATGTGCATTGATGCATAGACATGAGGGTAAGGTGCCAAATTTCAACAAATTATGGTTGTGATGTATTTAGTGTAAAATCCCTTTCCCATGATATGTCTTGGAGTTAAAGTCCCTTGCTCGATGAAAATGCAAGTTAAATTTCATTACTTAAAAAGGGCTCTTCAAGTCAAAGAACCTTATGTCATTAAGAGGCTTGTGGTAAATTCCACCAAAGGCTTATGGTAAAGTCAACTTATCTCTTGTTGTAAAGTCCACTTATGAATTGTGTAAAAGTTCACCTATGTCTTATGGTAAAGTCTACTTATATGTGTGGGTAAAGTCCCTTGTTTAAATGGCCTATGTATTTAGGTAAGGTCCCTTGTTGAGTGATGGCTTGTGTTGATAAAGTCCATAAAATATTGAACAAGTGTACATGGGGGAAGTCCTCGGTCAAATTATAATATAAATATGGATAAAGTACTTAATGTATTGAGCTTGATGAATCTATAAGTATGGGAGATGGTAGACCTCTACTTTATGTCTAATAAATGAATGCTTGAGAATATTGATGAAACTTTATATATTGGTTGATATATGGTATATGTATTTGTATGGATAAGTGTATGACTGTGATGAATTGTGATATATATTTTTTTTTGATTGATGTTCTTATCTTATCACTTATCCTTGAGTTACATGCTTGCATTCTAATCGCTAACCTTCTTTGGATGCTATGTCCCTACGCAACATAGGCGCATGAGCATTTTCTTCTTTTCGTGTATATTTATTAGATGATCAAGCGGTTCGTGCATTGACTTGAAGGGGTGATCTTCCTTATGGAAGACCTTGATCTCTTAGTCCTTATCTTTAGGCTTAGTTTCTTTAAGACTTGGTTTGGATATAGTCGAGGTCTTGTCTCGACACATACATTTATTGACTTCAGTGTTGTATAAAGGTATTGTGAACAACTGTGAACTTGCACGTAGTTATTATTATTATTATGAATCTAATGTTGACTTACAATATTAATTATTCTTTGAGTGGTGGAGTTATTTTAACTCCTATGGTATGATGAAATATTTGGAATGGGTTATCGGGGCCACCTCTAGTTCATATAAGCTTGAGGTCCCCATACGACATAGCCCAAGGTTTGGGTCATGTAATGTTTGTATTAAAGCGTAGGTTCATTGTCAATTTGGTGTTCATAATACCGTGTCAAGTAGAGTCTCTTTTATGGGTCTGTAGCATGCCACACTTATAAAAGAGAATCTACGAAACATTTTTTGAAATGTTTCCATTTCTTGTGATTCAGTCTCAAGCTATTAAGTCCAATGTCTTGTATTTCCTCTATTGAGTTTTCTATATTTCAGATCATGCCTCAAAGAATATTTGAGACTTAGAAAGGCACTATTAAGGATCCTATGGACGAAGCACGTCCAACTTCTGGAGTTTAGACCTGGGCTAGGGATGCGGTATCTAGCCATCTTCATAGGGTTCCACCCACCAACCCTGCTCATGATAGTGGCATTCCTTCTCGGTCTCCTCAAAGAGATGCTTCTAATGCCCACTGTCACATTATTAAAATGCCTATAATCAATACATATATGCATGGAACCATTCTTCTTCTTCTTCAAAAATAATACTGCAGCTCCCAAGGAGATACCCTTGGTCTAATGAAACCCATAGTGAGAAGATTCAGAAAGCTAAGAATTCAGCTCCTTCAGCTCGACAAGAGCCATGTGGTAAGGTTCCATAGAAATTTGTTGGGATCCTGACTTAATATCAATAACAAACATAATATCACGCTCAAGAGAAAGACTAGGTATATTTATAGGAAAAATATTAGGATACACACAAACTATAGGATTAGAGTCAAACTACGGGCTCAACACACTAACATCACAAATATAATTGAGATACTCGCAACCCCTCAAAATAATTCTACTATCCCGAATATAAGAAATAATTCCCATCGATATGTGACTAATAGTTCCCTGCCACATAACCATGGTGTAAGACCCAGTAAAATTTAAAAGATTTTCTTTTTGACCCTTCCTCATGCATAATGCCAATTTTTTACTTAAATTATATTTAAGGATTTTAAGAAGGTGTTTTGGGAAAGTTTCAAAATTTTTGGAATGTGTTCTGGACTATTTTAGAACTCTAAAGAAATAAAACTCCATGATAGTGGCGTGCCACACCACTTTGCCTCTATGATAAGTGAAACACCTAGGCTTTAGGCCCTTAGAAAAATTCCCTTAGTTGATGTTTTAGGGAAAGGTATGACTCAAAGGTACTAGTTGTACCCTAGGTTAAGACTTGGAGTCCTCTCACATGTATGTTAGGAAGTGTAGTAGGGGTTACATTCTGTCTAAGGTACGGCTTAGCCTCTCCCATGTTGTATGTTAGGGTATAAGTTTTATGTTACCTAGCGGTAAGATATCGTATACTTAACCTAGTTGAATTTGTCCAAGGTACGACTCAAGGTACGGTTTAGGGAACCATTCGTACCCTATTGTATAATTTACATAATCATGGTCATATATTAAATAGTTTAGGACTCCATGGTGAAGCCTAAGGTACGAGTTCGGGTACCACTCATACCCTAGGGCACAGTTCAGGTATGGAACTTATACACTCCTGGGTATAAATTTTAGCTTTTAGGATGAGGGTTTTTTATACACTTCCCACCACTAAACCCTTATAAAACACGACTTAAAGCCTAATTTGACCATTAATTCTTCACATATACAAATTCAAAAACATTCCAAAACATTCCTAAAATCTCTCTCAACTTTTCTATAAAGATTGGGTCTATGGTTTATCAAAGAGGCCATCTAGAGATATGAGGACCATGAATATCTTCGTTATTCATCTTGTATAAGGTATGTGAATCTTCCCTCATTATTATTTCTTAAATATAATGTTATTTAAACATTGTTCATGAATCTTTAATGGTGGTTTTTTGAAATAAATATTGAAGGTTTTGATGTATAGTGATGGGTAAAATTTACTCTTGTCTAAACTTGAGTTGAAACTTGTTTTTTTGATGGTTTGAACATGTGGATACTTGTTGGTTGTGGTTTAATAAATGGGTAATGAGTAATCCTAATCTTGATGATTTAAACCTTTATGTTGGTCTTGGTGATGTTACGCCCTCAAGGTGTTTATTGAAATGCCTACTAGAAATAACTAGTCACATGCTGATGATGATTTAAACTAAGTCAATGTCTTAATAAGTTAGGATGATTGGTAAATGATCTTGCAAAGGACTTGTTGCCTATATAATGAGTTAATTGGTAACCTTTATGGTTTGTTTGGTTAAAAAGGGGTTTGAGTCCCTAAGCATGAAATTCAATTGTTTTTGAAGTAAAGCTTGGTATAAAAATGCTAATAAATATTTTAATAAAGGTCTTGATGACCAGAATTTGACTTGAATGTTGTTGAGACCAAGGTATTTTCTTAACAAAGTGATTGGTTGATTAATGGTTCATAAAGACCTTGTGGTCATGTACGGTGTTGAATTGTATCCTTGATAGCTAAAACTGGCTAAGTGGGTTAAAGTCCCCAAATGTAAATGGTGCGGATGTGAATGAACATGCAAAGGGTTAAAGACCCAATGTTGACTTGTAATGTACATAATGGCTTATTTTTAGAGTCCACTTGCATAATAATATGGCTTGTGGTTAGAGTCCACTTGCTTACTAAGAAGGCTTGTGGTTAGAGTCCACTTGTCCAACAAAAGGCTTGGGGTTAGAGTTCACTTGCTTAAAAAAATAGCATATGCTTCGGGTCCTCTTGCTCGATAAAAACCTAAATGAGTAGAAGGTTAGATTCATCTACTTTATTATTTATGATGGAGTGCTTTGAAATGGATGCCATGGACTTGTTATATTTTTGACACTTGATGTTTCTTTAGTATATGTGACTAGATGTATATAAATAAGATTGCTTATGATGGTATGACTTGGTTTTGAATAATGTCATTGTTTTATCCTTATTCTTGAGTTGGATGTTAGTGCTCCAACAACAAATCGTCTCCTGATGTTGTGTCCCTACGTTAATAGGGGTCGAATCTTCTTCTTATATTTCTGCATAGTTGCCAGGTGTTTGAGCAGATCGCATGTTGACTTGAAGTAGTGAGTTTCCATACTTTGGAAGACATACATTACATAGTCTTTCATCTTATGTCATTGACTTGTATTACAAGTTGTTAATCCCTATAGTCGTGGGCATGTCCTAACATATTATAGACATCATATTGGTAGAGACTTATGGATGACTGTGGACTTAGGTAGTTTTGATGTTTTACGTTGGCATGAATGGAATGATTAGACATTCTTAAGTTATGATTGTTAGTTTTGTTTTTTCTACCATATTATAAGTTCTAAGTTTATATGACACTTTTGGATTGATGTAATGGTTAGGTTGGGTTACCGGGGCAATCTCCGGTCCTTGTTGGGCTTGAGATGCCCATACGAAAAGGCCCAGTTTCGGTATGTTTCATGTTTTGTATTAGATTCTAGGTTCATGTTCTGCTGGATGTCCACAATGTCGTGTCAAGTAGAGTCTTTTTTATGGGTGTGTAGTGCACCATACTTATAAGAGAGAGTCTACAAGGCATTTATGAATGTTTCAATTTCTTGTTGTCTTATTTCAAGATATAGAGTTTAAGGTATTTTATCCTATTGATTTCCTTTTGCTCATTTTTTATATCATGCCTCCAATAAGATTTGAAGTACTGCGAACACTTTTATCCCAATAGGGGATGATGTTGATGGGACTCGCTCTACTTATGGAGTCCATACTCGGTCTAGGGGTCCAGTACCTGATGCTTCGGGAGATCTACCGACTCACTATAGTCCTCCTTCAATTTCATAGGCTGACATGTCTAATGTTGAGTTTTATCAGTCAATTCATATAATTACTAAGTTCTTAGCTTCTCAGGATGAGCATCGAGCATCTTCTACTCTATTTTTTAAGGCCAAAAGCATTTTCATGTTTATGAGGCAGAGTCATCTAACCTTAATCAGTGTTAAGGTGGAGGAAGATCCCTAAGCTTATCTAGATGAAATGGAAAATATTTTTAGATTTATGCATGCCACTAATGTGGTAGGAGTGAAGTTTGCATCATATCAGTTGAAGGACTTGGCATACCAATGGTACCAGGAGTGGGAATGGATAGGGGGTGATGTTGATGAGTCATTTTTGTGGGAAAGCTTCACTATTAATTTCTAGACCACTTCTTTCCTCTATAATAGTAGGAAACAAAGTCAAAGGAGTTTTTAACCTTAAGAAAGGAAGGATGTTAGTCAAGGAGTATGCTATGAAGTTCCTCAATTTTCTAGTTATACTTTGGAGATAGTGCCAGACATGAGGTCTCAGATGAGGATGTTTTCCTTGAGACACTCTCATGAGTTGGTTCTTCAGAGTAAGGCAACTTTGTTGATAAAAAACATGGACATCTCTAGGTTAGTTGTGTACATGCAACAAGTAGAGGAAAAGAAAAGACACAAGTTGAGATTTATGAAAGGCAAAGCAAGAGGACTAGGTTTTCTGACAAGTGAAGGTTAAAAATTTAGCGGTAAGTTGTCTAAGAGAAAGAATTGGGTGAGTACCTAATCCTATTTTATGTCTAGTGCTCCCTACTTGAGAGCATCGGAAAACAAACATTTTCACAGTGGTAATTCTTTGAGAGAACAGGGTACCCAATCTCACACTAGTAGGGATCAGTCGGCTCCATCTTACCCACTTTGTATATTTTTTGGTTAGCATTACCATGGCCAGCATGAGAAGGGAGGAATAAATGTTTTAGATATGGTCATATTGGGTACATATAGTAAGAGTTCCCCTCTCTAGTGGGTTCTTTGGCTAATAGGGCCCCTATTACTACTTAACCCACTCCTGCACCAAAGGCTACTGCTTCAGCTTATATTTCTAGTATCGACACTAGCCGTAATTACTTATATACACTTGTTACTCATTAGGGGTACGATACATATCTAGAAGTTGTTATGGGTATGTTAAAACTTTTCACCCGTGATATGTACTGTTGACTTGGTCCAAGGTCCTATATCTTATGGTCCTAATTTTTGGTTGTGTATTTTTCCTCTGCTCCTAAGTGTCTGTCAGTTCCTTCTTCTATTTCTACACCGGTAGGAGACTCTGTGTTTGTTAAAAGAGTCTATAGGGGTGTTTTTTATCTTTTAGTGGTAGAGAAACTCTTGTAGAATTGATAAAGTTGGATATGGGTGATTTTGATATTATATTGGGGATGGATTTGTTGCATTCGTGCTAATCTTCCTTAGATTGTTGGACCCGTATAGTCATGTTTAAATACCCAATTAAACTGGTCATTGTATTGGAAAGGGATTCTTTAGTGCCTAAGGGGAGGTTTGTCTAATATCTTAGAGGCTGCAAGTTTTTCTCTAAAAGTTGTTTGTATTATTTTGTCCCAGTTAAGGATTCTAACTAGAAAGTTCTTTCTTTAGAATCCATTCTCATGGATAATGAGTTTCCCAAGGTTTTTCCTGATAACCTCCCTGATATTCCTCCCAGCAGGGAAATTAATTTTGGGATTGATCTTGTTTCGGACACTATTCCAATTTCTATCCCCTCTATATAGAATTTCTCTGGCTGAATTGAAGGAGCTTAAGAAGCAATTTAAGGATCTCTTAGATAAATGTTTTATACATCCTAGTGTGTCTCCTTGGGGTGCTCACATATTTTTTCTGCGTACGAAGGATGGTTCCATTAAAATGTGCATTTATTATCGTCAATTGAACACGGTGAAGATAATGAATAAGTATCCTCTTTCTAGGATCAATCATTTTTTTGATCAGCTTAAGGGTGAAAAGTGTTTTTCTTATATTAATCTTAGGTCGGGTTATCATCAACTTAAGATTAGGGAAGTGTAGATAACTAAGACTACCTTCAAGACCCATTATGGTTATAATTAGTTCCTAGTTATGTCTTTTGGGTTGACCAATGCCCCCACAACATTCATGGATCTAATAAATACGTTCTTGCATCCGTTTCAGGATTTGTTGTCATTATCTTCATTGATGACATCTTGTTCTATTCTCAGAGTGAGGCAGATTATGTCGATCACCTTTTTGCTGGGTTGTAAACACTGAAGGATTATCGTTTGTATGCCAAGGTCTCTGAGTATGAGTTTTTGATATTGACAGTGCCTTTCCTTGGTCATGTTATCTTCAGTGAAAGGATCATGGTGGATCTACAAAAGGTTGCGGTATTTAAGAAGTGTCTTAGACCTCTAACTCCAATCAATATTCAGAGACTTTTAGGTCTAGCCAGTTACTATAGGAGATTTGTTGAGAGTTTTTCGATGATAGATGCCCCATTGACTAAGTTGACCCAGAAGAAGGTCATGTTCTTATGGCCAGAGGTGTGTGATGGTAGTTTTGAGAAGTTTAAAGATAAAATAGTTTTACCTCTAATATTGACCTTGCTTGAGGGTAATGATGGTTTTGCGGTGTATTGTGATGCTTCTCGCATTGAGCTTAGATTTTTATTGATGCATCATGGTAGGGTGGTGGCCTATGCTTCTATTCAATTTAAAGTTCATGAGAAAAAATACCCTAATCATTACTTGGAGTTGTTAGCCATGGTATTTGTGTTGAAGATTTGG
Source organism: Capsicum pubescens (assembly GCA_030864215.1). Lineage (NCBI taxonomy): Eukaryota > Viridiplantae > Streptophyta > Magnoliopsida > Solanales > Solanaceae > Capsicum > Capsicum pubescens. Next base: position 213,365,674 of record CM061546.1, read on the forward strand.
CATCACTATCTTTTTGTGGTTCATGGTGATATCTTTTCTGATCATAAGATCTTTCAGTGTGTGTTTACTCAGAATGAATTGAATCTCTGACAAAAGAGATGGCTTGAGTTTCTAAGGGGCTACGATATGAATCTCCATTATGATCTAGGTAAAGCTTATGTTGTTGATGATGCTCATAGCAGGTAATCAATGGGGAGTTTAGGACACGTAGATGAGGATAAGGGGGAGTTAGTGAAGGACATTCATTATTTGGCTAATCTTGGAGTTCGTCTCATAGAATTTGAGGATGATGTTGTGTTTATGCATTCGGTAACCCAGCCATCTCTTATTGTAGATATAAAGAAAAAGAAAATGTTTGATACCAATTTAGTGAAGATTAAGAGTAATGTGGGTCAATAATAGGTTTCCAAGTTTATGATTGGTTGTGATGATATCTTGAGGTACCAAGGTAGGGTATGTGTTCCCAATGTCGATGGATTAAGGGAAGGGATTATGACTAAGGTTCATCGATATCTGTATGCTATTCATCTAAGTTTTACAATGATGTATCATGATATTAGAGAGTTTTATTGGTGGAAAAATATGAAACAAGATGTGGCTAGATACGTAGCAAGGTGTATGTATGTCAACAAGTGAAAGTTTAGCACTTGAGTCCAGGTGGTTTGTACAAAGAGATAGAGTTTCCTAAATGGAAACAAGAAGTAATAAATATTGATTTTTTCATCAGTCTGCCCCAGTTTTGGAATCAATGTGATTCTATTTGGGTCATTGAGGATAGAATGACAAAATTCACTAATTCTTGCTGGTGAGTGCTAGTTATTTTGCATAGATTATGCTAAGTTGTATCTTGCAAAGATTTTAAAGTTGCATGGTGCTCTATTTTCTATCATGTTGGATCATGTTACTACGTTCACATCTATTTTCTTGAAGTCATTTAAAAAAGCTTTGGGAACTAAGTTGTGCCTTTGTACTGTTTTCCATCCACAGATGGATGGACAAATGAAGAGCACTATCAAAACATTGGAAGATATGTTGTGCGCTTTTATGATTAATTATAGTGGTGGTTAGTATGACTATTTGCCTTTGATTAAATTTATCCATAACAATAGTTTCCATTCTAGCATTGGTATGACTCTTTTTGAGACGTTGTATGGTAGGAGATGTTGTTCTTCTATTTAGTGGTATAATGTGTGTAAGGGTAAGTTGCTTGGCCCTGATTAGGTTCACCAATCCTTGGAGAAGGTGAAGGTCAATCGTGATAGGTTGAAAACTACTCAAAGTCTCCAAAAGTCCTAAGTGGATGCTAGGCCTAGGGATTTTGAGTTTAATATTAGTGATTGGGTATTCTTGAAGGTATATACCATGAAGGGAGTGATGTAATTTATTAAGAAGGGGAATCTTAGTCCCTGTTATGTTTGTCCATAATTCATTGCAAAGGGGATGCTAATGTTGCCTATGAGTTGGAGTTTCTCTCTAGTTTAGGCACCATCCATCAGGAAGTGTATAGGTGACCCTTCATTAGTTGTTCCCTTGGAAGATGTTGGTATTTCAGACTCTTTATTCTATAAGGAGGTGTAGGTGAGGATCTTTGATAGAAAACTTTTTTGGTTGAGAATGAAAGAGGTGGATTTGGTGAATGTTCTATGAAGGAACCAAAAGTCTGAGGAATCTACTTGAGAGGTGGAAGATGACATGAATTCGAAGTATCCATATTTGTTTTATGTTCTGGTGACTCATGCTTGAGGTATGTGTTAATCTTCTTAACTTAATTTATGTCATTGATAGGCCAAAGGGTTCAAGTCCCTAATCTTTGAAATGAGTAAATAGTTTGATAGATGATGAGTGGTGATTTTACCACCCATTTGCACCAAACATTTATGCACACTACCATGTTTTGTATTAGAAAATTAGACATCACCATGATTTAAATGCATTAATATTCACATTCTGCAGATATATAGTTTAAAAGGTGAAAAGATGTGGATTAGAGCTAAAAAAGGATCAAATGAAATAAAAGGAAAGCAGTTAGAGACCTGGAGCATTCAACCACAATTACCGTGAGTGCGGTCCTCAAGCCGTGATCACGGTTAGTCACAAAGGTCAAGAGAACACAATTATGGAAAACTACGATTGTGTTGGCCGCGATCGCAGAAAACCACTCGTGATCGGGACCAAGTAGGAGTATGACCCAGGGCAGTTTTGTAATTTATCTTAGACGAATCCCAAACCTTATATAGGCAAAAATCATTTCTTCTTTGGGTATTTCTTACCTAATAAATATTTTTGAATTGAAAGCAAAAACCCTAATTGGGAAAGTTTGTAATTAATTATGGAGGTTTAATTTCTTAGTATTTTGTGAAGAATGAAATCTTTGGATAATTTCATGGTATATCTTTCTGCACCTTCTTCATGAATATCTAAGTAAATTAGTCTTTGGATTATGTTTAACTAAAGTGTAATTGTGTGTGGGTGTTGTTGAGTTTGCATGATTCTTAGTTGTTGGTATGGATCTACCATTGCTTGAATGTTTGAGTAGGAATTTGTGGGTGAAAACCTCAAATCTCCAAATGGATTTAATGGGTAAAAACCCTAAACTCTTAAAACCTTTCATCACCTTGAAAAAGTGATGAAGGTAAACTTGAGGTACCCTATAACATCTTTGAAAGAGGGTTATAGGGGGGCAAGGCAAAGGTGGACAATTGAGCCTATGGTTTACTCCCTTTTGCAATCTTAGAAATAAGTTTATTTGAAGTGTAAATCATGTCAAGAGAATCATCCTACAAATAGGGATACTTGATGGAGGTTTTTGGTGATTAGGAATTGCACACTTGTTATGTGCTTAAAAGAGTGAATGGGTGAAATCGTTGTGGTTTTACTAAAAGATTTACCAGAATGATGTTCGACCTAGCCTATCCTTTAGTTAACAACTAAGCTTTATGTTAAATCATCATGAACCCACATAATATACCTTTAGGTAGACATAATCCCAAGATCATCTTAAATCTTATTTTTAAAACAAAAGTATTGCATTCATGCTTTGTTAGTCGAAAATTGTTACAAACCAATCCCCCCATTTTATTTTACATGTTGTGTTTGTTAGCATTCTGGGTAACATTTTAGTAATTAGAGTACTTATAGGACTTGAAATTTATAATAATCCCCTTGTCGATTCGACCCCAAATCTTGTTGGGTTATTGATAACCTCACCCTTCAACTATCAGAGTGAGTTGAGCGTTATCAAAATGCCACCGTTGTTGGTGAGTGAAATATAGATTTTTCTTGTGCGGTGTGCTTTTTACATGGATATACCCATGGTGGTGTAGTTCACTTTCGTTGTTGTTTTTGATTTTTTTGGTGACCATAGCATAAACAAAACAATGAATTAAGGCACTAATCATGTGGAGTTATTTGATGTTCCCTTTGATGGAGAAGGCCTACTAAATGATGCAAGTCAAATGGATTCAATCTGTATCCAACCAACTCATGACAACGGTACATTCCATATGATTAGCGTCAAGCTACATTTATTGCAAATGAAAGGGCTACACGGGGGTCAAGATTATGAGGACCCATATTTTCACTTAATGAATTTCTTGTAGGTGTGAGCACCATTCAACATTGCACGCATCACTCAAGAATCCTTTTGGATTAGTATTTATCCGTTCTCACTAACAAGCAAGGCGGTGTTGTGGCTTCGGTCACTTTCCACGAGTTTAAATACCTCGTGGAATGATCTTACAATAGTGTCTTAATCAATAGTTCCCTCCCTCAAAGATGTGTCACATGAGGTATGAGATCATAAACTTTAGACAAAAGAGTGGGGAGCCACTTTATAAAGTATGGGAGAGATTTACTAGAAAGTTAGATAAATGCCCAAACTACGAGATTATAGGGAAAATACTTCTCAAAGTATTCTATCGAGCACTAGATCCTTTGAACAAAACCATAGTAAACAATGCGGCGGAAGGTTCTTTCTTTTACTTACTCTTCCAAGTGGTTACTAAACACAATGGGGAATGGCAGACCCGAGATATCGAAGTCCCAAATAACTCTCCCTCCAAATCCACGGTTAGCAAGGAACAAAGAAAGTAGGATGAGGAACAAGAGGAAACTATGGCAAATATTTTGACGCAACTTGAGTTTCTAAGAAAGTATGTGATGGGTGTACCCGTAAAAATGGCACATTTTGCAGCACCAAAAGCCTATGATGAAGATGAGGAAGCTAAGAGAATTGGATGAAGAAATCTGATATTTGGCAAACTATTCGGAGGGTTCTCACCTGGTCTGTCGAAGGCAAGGTGGAAATCAAGGTTGGATAAATTGGGATTGTGGTCGAGTTTGTAGACATCGGGAACATAATTATTTCCACTTTGTGCCTCACCCTGACGGTGCTTATGAAAAAGAGTCAAGCTCTATTGACTCTGAAAAATTTAATACAGAGGATGTCCTTGCATGAATTTTGAATAGAGTGGAAAGTATAGACAAAATGGTCTTCGAGTTAAAAGTTGATTTCCATCAACTCTCTCTAACCATGGTATCTCACTTCAACTCTATTAAGAAATTGGAGACTCAAATTGTGCAAATCTTCACACGATTAAATATTAAACCTAGAGGTTATCGCCCAAGAGATAAAATTACCAACTATAATAATACATACCAAGTATCGACAATAGTTACTAGGAGTGGAAAGACAGTGAAAGAGAACTTGAAAGAGGACTTGGGTGACCATATGCCGAAAAATTAGCCAAAGGAGGAGTTACCTCAAAGTCAAGAAGAAGAGGATAATAAAAAATGAGAGAAGTTGCCATAAAATAGATTGATGCTGAAAAGGTTAATAGTAGGAGATGTGCGACCTCTCTTAATAACTAAATAAGTAATACGTCGTACAGTGATGATAACTAAGGGACTATTTGGGAGGCAACCACAAATACCACGAAAGTGGCTCGTATCCTTTTTGTTATGTGATTGTATCATAGGTTTTAGTTTTTGAATATGAATATCTCACGAATTTGTCACACTAAGGCGTGCATTGGATGAGCTTGAAAAGAGGGAAGTGTGCAAAAATTTCCATTCAAAACTTAATAGGGATGAAATCTGTGTAAATTGAGGAAAAAGCTAAACAGGGGAAAATAGTGGAGCAGATATGCTCTCAGTTACCGCAATCCCGATCCATAGGAGTAATACAGTCATCTATTTATCTCTGATTTCAGTCACTTGAACAGGGTCATGGTCAGTTTAACCATTTAAATAACCGAATTCCCCCTCCCCCATTGTCCTCAAACTTTCATTCAAGTTTTTGCATGAAGAAATGGTCCAAATTTAAGATGAATGATGATGATGCATAATCAAAGAGTGATAGCAGCCCTTGATGCCATCTCAAGGAGACCCTTATCTCTTTTACCTTGAATATTTATGTAGTGGGGACGCTACTACCTTTTTAGTTGGGGTATCTCCTTATTCATTTTATTTTGGCCTATATTATTGACATTTCTTCATACTTATCTACTCTTTTGGATGACTCTTAGTTTTATTTGGGTTGTAATATTCGAGTACTCTGATGGTTCCCACATTTGAATGGATTAATTTCTCTTTTTGCTATATTAGTTTAGTTTTAATTGGTGAGCTTCTCCCTATGATATATTGAGTGATGAAATTCTTAATGGGAAAGCGTTATGGTTGGGTTTTTAGCATGGAAGTAGGGGAATTCTAAGTTCCCGTGGCATCAGGGTCATAAATGCAAGGGAAGTCTGAGTACCTGTGGCATTAATGAACTGGGATCATATTCATACCCATTGGCGAAGTCTGAATAGCCATGTAGGTGGTCCGCCCATATTAGAGCCTCAATATAAGACATTAACTTGGGTTGTTTCCATGATTAGCAATTTGTACGTGGTGTGGATGCAAAACAAACAACCCCTTCTATTCAAAAATTTTGCAGAATTTGAGAGCATGGATGTGATAAACCTTGTGATAAAACTTTTCCTCTTTCTATGACTCAAAAAATTGACTTTTGAAGAATAATGAATACTCCATATTTTACTCGAGTGGGAGGAATAATTGAACCCCTTTGATGAGATTTGCATGGCATATGTGTGAGCTTAATTGTCAACATCTCATGTGTATTTGTACCATCCAAAACTTGCCCTGTTAGTCTTTCAAAGATAAATTTTGTAGTTTGCTTGGTTAGTAAAATGATCAGAGGACATTGTGTGACATTAGAAGCCTTTTATAGCCTAAAAAGCCTACCAATGCATATGAGTTACCCTTAGTCACCCTCTTTGAGTCTTTGAACTTATCTTTGGCAAACACATTATTAGTCATGACCCTTTTAGTTGTCCTCTCTTAACCCTACCCTCCTTTAACTTAAGAATACAAGTTGAGGATAAAATCCTAAGTTGGGGGTGATAGAAATTGAAAGTAATGTAGTTGGGACACGAATTCATAAGAAGGTGCCTACGAGCTTAAACAATTAAAGCATTTTGATTTGATGAAGGAAAAGATCCCACTAAGTAAAGAAAGGCATTATCTATACAAAATAATAGAGAAATAGAGAAAAGTAGGGAAATCCAAGAAAAGGAAAAATACTCAAAATAGTAAAAGAAAAATAGTGGCCCAATAGAAAAAATTGAAAAGAGTGATGTAGAATTTCAAGGAGGGTTAGCTCTATTGTCGAAAATTGATATCCTACCCTGTCCTAAACCTACATTGCAATCTCTAAAAGTCCTTTGTGTTTCTTAACAAAGTGTGTTCATTGTAGTGGCGATTGAAAATAGGGCAAGCCTATGGCATGGTACTTTTTAACATTGAGAATTTCTTAAGAGAGAGAGTGTTTGCACTTAAAATTCATTATTGCATTATTGGTAACTAGGTGTATGAAATCTTGTTTCTTGTGAGGAGGCATGTGAACTAGTTGAGGTGGGTGATTTTGGTTATCTTCCACACAATGAATTAAGGAGAAGCATAACATGGTTGTAGTCACAAGTGAGTCATTTCTAGATTGTTAGTGGTTGTTACATTGTTCTCCCCAAAGTCTAATGTATCTTTCAAATATTCCATTTTATTAAGGGGTAGTTGAAACCATTTTTCCCATTTGCAAAGTGTTTTTGTTGTAGTAATCAAGTTTATATCATTATGATCATTTAGTGATAGAATAAGGGGAATATGTGAAATTGTCTCATAGAAAAGGGTGGTGTTGCTTAAGGACAAGCAAAGTTTTAAGTTGGGGGTGTTGATGAATGGTGATTTTACCATTCATTTTCACCAAACATTTATATACACTACCATGTATTGTATTAGAAAATAAGACATCACAAAGATTTAGATGCACTGATATCAATAATTTGATGGTATATAATTATGTAGGTAAAAAGATCTAAATTTGAGCGAAAAAGGGATCAAATGGAAGAAAAAAGAGTGCAGCTAGATACCTAGAGGAGTTCAACCTCAGTTCCAGTAACCACGGTCCTCAGGTTGCGGTCGCTCTTAGTCATAAATTTTAAAAGAACATGATCGCAGAAAACTGCGGTCGCATTGGCCGAGATTGTGGCCAAGTTGTAATATGACCCAGGACTATTTTGTAATTTCTTTTAGAAAAAATTGAAACCTTATATAGGCATAAACCCTTTCTTCTTTATGTATTGCTTACCTCATTAGTATTTTTGAATTGAAAGAAAGAAATCCCAATTGGACAAGTGTGTAACAAATTGTGAAGGCTTAATTTCTTAGTATTTTATGAAGAATGAATGCCTTGGATAATCCTCATGGTGTATCTTTCTTTACTTTTATCATGAGTATCTAACTAAATAAGTCTTGGGACTAGGTTGAACTAAAGTGTAATTGTGTATGGGTCTTGTTGTGTTTGCATGATTCTTAGTTGTTGGGTATGGATTCCACCATTGCTCTAATGTTGGATTTGGAATTTTTGGGTGAAAACCCCAAATCTCCAAATGGGTTTAATGGGTGAAAACCCTAAACTCTAAAATCCCTTCATCATCCTTGAAAGAGGGATGAAGGTGAAGTTGAGGTAACCCATAACATCCTTGAAAGAGGGTTATAAGGGGACAAGGAAAAATTGGACAATTGAGCCTATGGTTTAGTCCATTTTGCAATCTTAGAAATAAGAGTATTTTGAGTGTAAATCATGTAAAGATAATCATCCTAGTAATAGGGATGTTTGATTAAGGTTTTGGTTGATTATGATTTGCACAGTTGTTAGGTGCTTGAAAGAGCTAATGGGTGAAATTGTAGTGGTTTTATTGAAAGATTGATCACAATGACGTTTGACCCAGCCTATCCTTTAGTTAACAAGTAAGCTTCATGTTAAACCATTATCAACCGACATACTTTACCTTTAGGTAGACGTAATGCAAAGATCTCCTCAAATCTTAATTTTAAGTCAAAAGTACTACATTTGTGCATTGTTAGTCAAAAATCATTACAAACCAATCCACCCATTTTATTTTTTTGTGTCATTTTTGTTAGCATTCCTTCTAACCTTTTAGTAATTAGAGAACCTATAGGACTTGAAATTTATAATTCACTCCTAGTAGATTCGATGCCAACTTTGGTTGGGTTATGAACAATGACTGCCTCACCCATATAGCATGGTAGCGAGTTGAGCGTTATCAATAGATTGTGGGTTTGAGTCCCAAAGTCAATTTAATGTATGGTGTAGTGATACTAATCATGGAATATGTCTTGTCCTTGTTGTATTTCTTTGTTTTCTAACTTGTTTAAAGGATAGAATTATGTGTAATAATGTGTTAACATGTTCTTGTGCTTTCGTTGTTCATCATTCGAGGACGAATGATCCAAGTGGGGGAGAATTGAAATACCTTGGCTTTAGGCCCTTAGAAAAACTCCCTTAGTTGATGTTTTGGGGAAAGGTATGACTTAAGGGTACTAGTCTAACCCTAGGATATGACTTAAGTCCACTCACTCATATATTAAGCAGTGTAGTGAGGGTAACATTCTATCAAACGTACGATTTAGTCTCTCCCTAGTCATATGTTAGGGTACGGGTTTTGTGTTGCCTATTCCTATGATGTCATGCTCTTAACCTAGTTGAATCTATTCAAGGTATGGTTTAGGGCACCATTCGTACCATAAGGTATGAGTTACTTAGCATGGTTGTATGTTGAACAATTTAGGGGTCCATGGCGAAGCTTAAGGTATGATTTATTGTACCACTCATGCCCTAGGTTATTTATTGGGTGTGGAACTCTTACCCTCCTGGGTATAACTTTTATCTTTTAAGCTGAGGGCACTTTAGACATTTCCAACCCCTAAACCCTTATAACCCATGACTTATAACCTTATTTGTCCCTTTATTCTTCACATATAAAAGTTAAAAAATATTCCAAAACACTCCTAAATCCTCTCTCAACTTTTCTAACAATATTGGGGCTAGGTTTTATCAAGTAGATTATCTAGATACTAGAGGACCAGGAATCCCTCTGTGAATCATATTGTATAAGTCTTGTGACTCTTACCTCATTTTTATGTCTCAAATATCATGTTATTTAAACATTGTTCAACTATCTTTTAGGGTGGTTTTTTTGAAACAAATGTTGAGGGTTTTGATGTATAGTTATGGTTAAAGTTTACTACTATTTAAATTTTTGTTTATACTTGTTATTGGTGATGGATTGCACATATGGGTGGTTGTTGGCTATGGTTTAATAAATAGGTCATGAATATTCCTCAGCTTGATGATTTCAACCTTAATTTTTTTCTTCTAAAGGTGTTTGTGGAAATGCCAACTAGAAATAACTAGTCACATGCTGATAATGATTTGAACTAAGGAAATGGATTAATGAGTAAGGATGCTTGTTACATGATCATGCAAAGGCCTTGTTGGCCATAAAATGAGTTATTTGTAACCTTGGTGGTTTGTTTGTTTCAAAAGGTCTTTGAGTCCCTACGCATGTAAGTCAATTGTGTTCGAACTAAAGCTTGGTATAATAATGCTAATTAATTATTTTATAAAGGTCTTGATGGCAACAATTTCACTTGAATGGTAGATGAGACCAAGGTATTGGCCTATTAAAGTTATTGGTTGATAAAGACCTTACGGTCATGTATAGTGTTTAATGTAGCCTTGATGGCTTGAATTGCCTAATTGGGTTAGATTCCCCAAATGTAAATGGTGCGGATGTGAATGCATGTACAAAGGGTTAGATTCTAAATGTCGACTTGTAATGGACATGATATCTTGTTGTTCGAGTCCACTTGTGTAATAATATGGCTTGTAGTTAAAAGTCTACTTGCTTAGTAAGAAGTCTTCTGGTTAGAGTCCACTTGTCAAACAAAAGGCTTATGGTTAGAGTCCACTCGCTTAACAAGATGGCTTGAGGTTAGAGTCCAATTGCTTGATATAACCTAAGTGAGTGCAACGTAGGAGTTCTCCACTTCGTGATTCATTATCGAGTTCTTTGAAATGCATGTTATGGTCTTGTTATCTTTTTTACACTTGTTGTATCTATATGTCTACATGACTAAATGTACATAATGTGATTGCTTATGATGGTATGACTTGTTTTTGAATAATGTCATTATTTTATCCTTACCCTTGAGTTATATGCTAGAACTCCAACCGCTAACGATCTCTGGATGTTATGTCCCTATGCAAAATAGGGGTCAAAGCTTCTTTTTCTTCTCCTGCGTGGTGACCAAGGGTTTGAGCAAATCGCATGTTGACTTGAAGTACTGATCTTCCATACTTCAGAAAGCATACATTTCATAGTCTTTCTATCTTATGTCATAGACTTGTATTAGACTTGGTTCTTGGCTATTGTTGGGGCATGTCCCAACATATTATAGATCACGGATTGGACGAGGATTGTGGATGACTATGGACTTTGATAGTTTGGATGTTGTATGTTTGCATGAATGGAATGATTAGACATTCTTATGTTATGATTGTTAGTTTTGTTTTTGCTACCTTATTATTTGTTCAGAGTTCATTCGACAATTATGGATTGATGTGATAGTTATGTTGGGTTAACGGGGAAATCTCTGGTCCTTGTTGCGCTTGACATTCCTACATAATAAGGCCTGATTTAGAGTTATGTAAATAAGGGTGTGACACGTAGGCAAAGTTCCACAATAGCACCATGCCATGCCACAATGTAATGATCATCCAGTTTTTATTTTTTTCACTTGGGTTGAGGGGATTTTGGTCTTTTTTGAAAAAACTAAACTTAGAACGATTGAAAGACTTCTTCTTTTGAGGTCACTGGGTGGGTATGATTAGGGGCTTGAGTCATACCCCTTTGACATAAGTCGTATCCTTCTTATCCTCCCCTCTTGCATCATAGGTATGAGTGACCATCCCTTCAATCATACCTAAGGGTAACAGTCCTAGTGTAACGCCTTAAAATCTGATTTTTGGGATACCACACGGTGCTCCGAACTACAAGTAGTCCTAAGCTAACCATGGCTTCCTTCTACTAAATCTGAATCTCAAAATACGGGAATATAAATGTACGATAAAAATAAATGCAGAAAACTACCTGAGTATATCTGAAAATTTGAATCTCATCAGTCTGATAAAACAAATGTTGAAAATCTGAATACTGCAACTAAAATCTAAAACTGAATCTGGTAGTCCGACAAACCTCTACTAACTTAATATAGAGAGTCAATGGGATAGGCCCCATCTGACTCAAACTGTCTGAAATAAATACTGAATCATCTACTAATAAACTGGAAATCTGAATAGCTAAGTCCCCAAATTATGAGGACTCACCAACTGTAAAGATGGAGATGAGATGCTCGAAAATCACTCATGCTGCTGAGACTGAGCACCTAAACCTACATTATGAGACAATGTAGCACACAGACGTATAGATGGGTCAGTACTTTGGGAATGTACTAAGCATATGGGGGTGAATGCAATAAGCAAACAATATCGTCACAATTGATAAAATTATGAATAGTTAATGTAAATGAGTCACATATGCTTGAGAAATCTGAAAACTGATGGTCATAAATCATGTACAATAAGGCATATGATATAAATCTTTTGAGGCCATTACATTCTATTCCAAAAATTTGATCTTTCTGAAAAAAACACAGCTTCCAAAACATATGCTTTTATCTTAAGGATTTAAACTAATAGACTGTATTAAGAGTAGGGGACTTCTTTTGGAAGGTTCTTCTAACCGACATAAACCATGTGAGTTTTCATGGAGTCCAACGTCTTACCCACATTGGAGAGAGTTGTTCTACCCTTGCCATCAGAATAGAACCTTTATCTTAAGTGATCACTATTTAGTCATCCACGTAGAAGTGGGAATAATCTTAAACCTATGGTGGCACGTAGTTATTGGGCATGAAACCTTGGTAACCTACCCATCTCGGTGTTGTATACTACTCTTATTCTTTGCTCGAGATCTTAGGAAATCCACTTCAAAATAGCACAAGGGTCTCCAACAAAACCAATTATGCTTTTTCTTTTCTCTAAATCTCAAGTCATTTGAACAATGTGGATTATTTATCATAGCTTGGGACCAAAAGATCAAATCTTTATAAAAAAGTTGAGAATAATGTTATCATAGGGTGCACATAACACAAACAATCTTGAAATAGCAATCTTTAATTTTGGCTTAATGACCCATGCATCAAACTCACGTTAAAATATCATGATTTTCAAGCTTGATAATGTAAACATTGATAAATTAATTCAAAATCTGGAAATTACTGAAATATGCTTGAAAATATGAACATAATGATGTAATTAAACTTCTAAATCACTGGTAATCATAAGCTTGTCAATAACAATAATAGGTGTAAACTCTAACTTGAATTTCATGGGGAATCATATAAAAATTTAGTAAAATTGGAATTAAAAATAAGTTTTGGGGCACAAGGACGAAAGGATTGTCCTTGTTCATAACTCCACATACCTTAATCGATGATCTTAGATGAAAAGCTTGAAACTTGTACTCTTATTGTGTCTTTATAGATGATTTCTTAGTGTTCTTGAATAGGAAATCCTTAATCTTGAATTGCCTTGAATAATTAATAGAGGAATTGAATTTCTTGGTAATTAAGTGATAAGCCCAAATTATAACTATCTTACGAGAGAGTAAGCGGTCGCTGTCAAATATAAAAACCCAACTGGGTTGGGTGTCAAATCCCACAGGGAATAATGTGCTCACTAAAAATTGTGATTGTTATTAGACTTTTGGTCTAAGGATCTGAAATAAAAAGGGGTTTGGAAATGTTAACAGTTCTCTTTTTTATTTGTGTAACACAAAAGTCCAGCTACTGAGAGTGAGTGTAGATGTAATTCCAATGAGAATGAATTGACTAGAGTTATGCTCACCAAGATGTTTCAACAATTAGGGTTGTGAGGTTGTGTTCGAAATCTAACTTATGTATCCAATTAGCCAGAATTATTGAGTTCAAAAGATTTCCCATGTTTTTCTCAACCTAATGAGTATTTCAACCTTTACTTCTCTCGAACTTAAAGGGTTCATGCACTATTCAATAAAACTCTCATAAGGCTTGATCCTGTTAAGGCATCAATCTATTAATCCCAAAGGATAAACCTATGGAGTTCATGTGAATCACTTTTTTTCCCAACATCCACTTTCTTGTCAGACAAGTGAGGTCCATGGGCTTACTTCTCAAGTTTGCAACCAAGAGATGTCATTAAAATGAAGAAAGATTCATTCAATTTCGATAGATGTTAGAAAATAAATCCATTCATAACCACAAACTAGTTCTCTACATCAAGGCTCCCATAACCATAGTAATGGGAGTTTAGCTACTCATCTCTATGTCAGAAATCAAAGTTATATTTATGTTCATAAATAACTTCAGAAGAGTACTTACAAAATTCATGCTATTGATCTTCTCAATCTTAGATGCAAAATATGAAAACTAATAATCACCTCTCAATCTCTAGGTTCAAATCTCAATAAAAAGTAGTACAATGCTCACAATAGAGGAGAAAGTATGAAACTGAAGACAAAAGATACAGAATAAACCCTAATACTTGTTATTTATATGATTCTAGAACTTGGGTTTCAAAATTCAAACTTAGATTCTCCGTATTTTGGTAGATGGGTCAAGTGACGGTCTATCGTAGGTCCGACGATTCATCGTCTGCATCATCGCAAGGTGTCCAGCGACTCCATGTTCTTCTTCTGGGCAACTGGTCAGGAAATGGTCCATCGCATATCCAACATTCCATCACCTATATCGTTGTAGGGTGTCCAGTGACTCTATGTTCTTCTTCTGGATGACGAGTAGTGCGACGGACCATTGCAAGGTCGATGGTTCTTCACTTGAATCGCCGCAGGACTTCCAATGAATGTGCCTTCTCAATTATGGTGACGGTTCGTCGCAGGGCCGATGGTCCATCGCCTAGACCATCGCAGGCCTTTTAGAGTCAATGCCTTCTATTTTTTGTCGACGATTTAGACCGACAGATCTTCATAAGGTTGACGGTCCATTGCATGAGCGATCGTAGCTCAATTTGCCTTTGTTTTGCTCAGATTTTCCAAGTTATTCTTCACACTCAGTCCTTACACTAAAAAGACTAAAATACCATGTTATATACAACCACGGTTGCTTGAAAACACACAATTATCCTAAGGAAAAGGCCTAAAATGTTTTGTCAAAAGATGGAACATCAAACACCCTCAACTTAAGGTAATTTCTTGTACTCAAGCAACTCAACACCGAGATACATATATGAACAACATCATGATGGGCAGTTCACAGTAAAATCAACAAAATCATACAATCATTCCACTACCCATTTGGTATGCCATTTCAACACACATGGATCCATTATTGGCATTAACTACTAATTAGCACATTTCTAGCTATAGATACGACACCCCAAAGAACTAAAGAGAATAGATATAACTCAACATGCCCTCACGGCCAAAGAAGTCCACCTCACATCACACAGTTAAATTGTGGACCAAACTAAGCTTGTCACTCTTTGAAAAGAAGTTTCCAACACAGTGTACACCTACAAACTTGACCTTATCATCTAATGTTCTCTTATGATTGACTTGCTAAGATCAAGTAGAACTTTCTAAGGGTTGTAATGAGGTTTTAGGATCGGTGAAAGTTATTTATTTGGGTAAGTGACTTAAAGTACAAGATTTTCACTCTCTTTACCCTATTTTGTAGTTACTTACCAGAATTAAGGACCCTCTCATTCAATCAAAATTATTCTTCATCGCTCTTGTCATTAACCAGTTTTTTATTTTAAGAGACACAACCTCAGCCACCCTTAACCTATACTGATGCACAATATGTATTTAGATTTCTAACCAGACCAGGGCCGAATGCTACTATTCACAATACTTTCAAATCAGCTACCTAGGCTACTAACATTCAAGCAGTAGCCGCCCACAACTTAGGCGATTTGCCTAAGTTAAAGTGCACAATGTCCACAATTGGACCAGGGCCAAAGATAAATGCTTAACACTTTTTAGAGAGTGAATCAAACTTATTTGGACAGAAAAATACCACCACAGCTCAAAAGGGTTGACAAAGAGAACATAATGTTTTTCATGGGCCTACTATCCTCTCTTATTGAGTCAAAACACATGACAACATCTGATGAACCGGGAAAGTTCTAGGTGTAACACTTATGTCAGAACTACAGAAATACTCATCCACACAGGCACTAAGTTAATTTTGATCCTGCTAATTTTTGAGATCCCGATCTCATAGCTAGGCCTTGATTTATTACTAACTTCTAATGCCATTAACAGAGTCACATATGGTTGCACAATACTTTGCCACTTGGTAAGAGGAATTAAATATACAAAAATGAAAAAAACAATTTTTTCCGCCAACATTTGTCATCCACATATGTACTATAAAGTGCCAACAGGAATGTAAATTTTATTTCATGCAACCATATTACCAACCAAACATGAAACTGAAAATTCAACAAACAGAACATGAAAATTAAAAATTAACACTTAGACATGCAAATAATATCGGCAACACGCCCCCCTAATAAGCACACCCACCCCACACAAAAAAATGCTTTGTCCTCAAATGCATAAAATTTTAAGTATAAAGGATGGGAAAATACTTATCGCGCTTCATATTTAATTTGATGTGTCAGTGAAGTGTAAGGAGGCGCCAGCGTCCTTACCAGGTGTAATGTTGACTCCCATGGTGGTGGGAGTACTCAAAATCTCTCCCTCTAGAGTCAGAGGTAACACATCTCTGACAGGGTCTGAAATTTACCCCTGACTAGGGCCGAACTATTGGATACTCCAGATGCTTCATCTTGAAACCTTTTTTCCTACTTCTCTACCTATTTTCTTGACTTCTTTACTGCCTACCATATCTGGTAATCTTCGAATTGTTCAGGTGACATGGTTGCCTGTCTTTGCTTTTTCTCTTCTTTCTTAGAACTTTTTCAATGTTCTTGTATGATTCTACTACCTTCTAACCATTGTCCTTGATCGGACGCCAAAATAAGTCCACAAGACTTTCATCCTCATAACTATCAACTTGGACTGGATCGAATGTGGTATGATGTGGCTGCTGACTTATCTTATCGATATCTGCCTAGAGTCGTCTAACATCCTTGATTACTTTAGCAAAATTAGGAATAGACATTTTATCCAACTTTTTGTTTATGCGCTCTTCCATGTTGTCTATGCATAGTTGTACATTTCTTAAGGGGCGCAATGCATCCTCCATAATTTTCTCCACAAAGGGTCTGAAATCTTTCCCCCAAATTGCTATCTATTTTTTGAACTTTTTGACTGTTTGCACAAACTTTGCGAAGTTATCAAGGTTCAGCCTGCACTTAGATGTTTGGGGTAGGACAGACTCAGAGTCTGGGTTCCCGCCTGTCGGCATAAAATCTAAACCTATAGAGGTTATAGGAGGAACATACATAGTCAAAGGTAACGACATACCTGCCAGAAAATCTGATGGTTCGGGCACCAAGGCTGACTAAGTTTGTTGAGATGGAGGTCTGTTGATTCGCAAATAAAATCTCAAGTCATCCTTTGTTTTTTCAATATCCTTATTGTGCAGTACTGGTACCTCATTGTCTACTCCAATGATCAATGGAACTTTGTCCTTTCTGCACAACTCAGTGATAAGGCATGGAAATAAAAGTGCAGTGTTAGTCTTGTGAGCACGAAAAAACAACTCATCGATAATGATGTGCCCAAAATCTATGGTCAACCCTTCTATCAAAGCGGAAAGAATAACAGCTCTAGTGCTCTCTAAATGATCATCACCACCTGTTCGCATAAGCTTCAATCGCACAATCGCCCACCAGAACATGGCCTAGAAACTTAGTGATTTCTTCGATATTATTTCATAGGGGTGAAGAAACCATGAAGAATCACCCCAGTATGTCAGTATCCGGGCTAACCATGGCCTTTATTTAGCCAGTGAAAATGTTTGATGCTCCAAATTCGGAATAGCCCCTGGCATCTGATAGTCAGGCCCAAATAGAAATTTGTTCAAAGTTCTCTCTGAAATGGCAATGTCGACTCCTCTCACAGGAACTGTATCAATCTTGTTCATATCGGCAGCCGATGAACCTTTAGGGTAGTTCTTCTCTAGAAATGCCAAATAGTTGGTGAAAAATTCATGAACCATGTTTTGTTGGTAAGGCCCAAGTGGCTTGCTCATCCAGGCTAACTCATATGTATTGAAACGACGCTCAAGTTATGGATACTCATGCAGGGATGTTGTGATGATCTGGTTCCCCTCAAAAAATTTCCTTTTTATAGGAAACCTATCCTTTGGTGCCATCCCATTATAGAAAATGTCACGACACCCGCTACTTGCCATTTCATGGCTTCCCTTAGTTGTTGATCCTTGCGTGGAATCACATTTATACCCTCTTGTTCTGGGACCTTTTCATAAGAGGGGTTATAAGTTTCAACCCCTACCTCAAGTGGAACTAAAATGGAGGTGTTGCTGCTGCTACTTTCCACCATCTCTTCAGATGAGGAGGAAGAAGAAACCACACGTTAACTTCGTCGAGTGTTATGGGCTGGTGTATCATACCGGGCTCCATAGCCTCTACCTCGGCCTCTTATTTGTGGTAATTCTGGATACATGGTACCTACAAATGCAGTATTTATCAACATATAGTTTTAAACCAGAGAAAATAATTTTTTCTGACTAGCGACGGTCTGTCGAATAGGCGACGGTCCGTCGACCCCAACCGTAGGGATCGTTCCAATAGTTCTTTTTCTGCAAAATGTTCAATGTTACAATGAAAAGTTCCATCGAGTATGCGAAGATCCTTAGTTCGTACCGTCGACTGTAACTTGCAGATAAAACTATCATTTCGGCATTTTGTCAAACACATTGCATGCATCTCATGTAAGGTGATTTTTACAATATTTTGATCGATAATACCTCACCCTAACTTGCCATTCCTGGTCCATGGGTTACTCATACTTCCCCCAGGACAATATATTCAATGCTTCGACTAACATCAACAACATACCCAAAAATTTTGCAAAAGAAATCACTTTATGCACCTAGTTGTTTTCACCTATTTTATTGCTCATCATATTGAAGAAAAGGAAAAGAGAATTCATACCTGATTGCTGCAGTATTGAATTACTACTTGTTCTTTCACAATAAACTTTGAATAGTCAGATGAAGATTTGATTTAGTAAAGTGAACTTATGACTTGTTATAAGAAAATGATAAAGGAGGGAGTAGCATTTAAATAGAAAGGAAAAATAGGTATTTGAGAAGTTTGAATGGAGAATGAAAAGGCACAGGTACATTAAACAGGTGGGAGTTACTTAAATCTTCAAATTATCAAATTCAAACCGTTCGAATCAGATAAGAATAAAAATTTCGGTTATTTAAACTTATCAGACTCGACCCGAATAACTAGGGTTAAATGAGAACGTTAAATTGATGGTCCATCGAGTATGAGATGGTCCGTCAGACATCCCGTCACCACCATCCAGTTATCTAACCTTGGGGCCAACTTATGAAGGTTCAAACGATGGTCTGTCAAGCATGCGATGGTCCGCCA
This sequence comes from Capsicum pubescens, assembly GCA_030864215.1. Classification (NCBI taxonomy): domain Eukaryota; kingdom Viridiplantae; phylum Streptophyta; class Magnoliopsida; order Solanales; family Solanaceae; genus Capsicum; species Capsicum pubescens. The sequence goes on from CM061546.1 coordinate 213,384,695, forward strand.
GATAATTTCGTCGCTACTTTTACAGATTCTTGGTTTCTCGACATGGTTGCGATGATTTCCTGCGATGGTCCGTCAAGCTTGCGACGATTCATCGGTTGATCTTTCGGTCATGCAAAACTTCTTTAGCTTCTATTTACTTTGCATTTTTGTACCTGCACACTTCCACAACCCTTCAGCTTGCACAAATAAACAAAACAAACAACTAACTAACTTAAATAAATGCTAAACAACAACTCAATGTGGGTTGTCTCCCACGAGCGCCTAATTTATCGTCATGGAATGACTTAGTTATCACGATTACTCAAAATTTATCGAGATAGAAAGTAGCGATGCTTTTTATCGAGTCATTTTGACCGATATAAAGTTTGACTCATTGCTCATTATCTTTGAAGACAGTTCCATCTTCATTTCCAAGTTCAACTACTCCAGATGAGTAGACTTGACTAACTTTAAACGGGCCTGAACACTTGTACTTAAGTTTACCTGGGAACAGTTGATCCTGGAGTTGAATAGAGGCACTAAGTCACCTTTCTAAAATTCTCTCTTTTCAATTCTGCGATTATGGTATTTCTTCATTCATTCCTGGTATAGGTCAGTTGTTTCATACAATCCGAGATGGAACTCATCCATCTCATTAAGCTACCCCAATCTCATATTTGACACCTCATTCCTGTTCAGATTCATACACTTCAGCGCACATAGTGCTTTATGCTCTAGCTCAATTTTGAAATGGCATGCCTTGCCATAAACCAATTGGTATGGTGACATACCAATAGGTGTCTTGAAAGCTATTCGATATGACCATAATGCATCATCCATCTTCCTAGACCAATCCTTCCTTCTAGCATTCACAGTTTTGGCAAGGATAGCCTTGATTTCTCGATTGGAGATTTCTGTTTGCCCACTTGTTTGCGGGTGATACGGCGTAGCTACCTTATGCTGCATAACTCTATATTTTACCAAGTCCACTCTGAATATCTTATTGAAGAAGTGCGATCTTCCATCACTTATGAAGGTACGTGGTACTCCAAAGCGAGAGAAGATATTTCTCTATAAAAAAATGCAACAACCCGCTTTCCTTCATTATCTGTCAGAGCTACAACCTCAATCTATTTTGACACGTAGTAAACAACAACGAGTATGTATTTCATTCAAATGATCTCACGAAGGGACCCATGAAATCTATGCCCCACTCATCAAATAATTCTACATCCAGCATTTTAGATATTGGAATTTCATGGTTCTTTGAGATGAACCCTTACTTTTGACATTGGTCACATATTTTCACGAACTAATAAGCATGCTTGAACAAAGAGGGACAATAGCAGCCACTCTAAAGTACTTTCCTTGCAGTCCGATCACCTGCGTGGTGACCTCCAACTGGGGAAGCATGACTTGCTTCCAATAAACTCAATATTTCTACTTCTGGGATGCACCGTCTAATAATATCATCTGCACATCGCCCAAAACGATACGGCTCATCCCAGAAGTAATGGGTCACATTATGAAGAAACTTTTTACTTTGATGAATGGAAAGATTTTCTGGTACCACCTGACTTACCACATAATTTGCGAAGTCAGCATACCAAGGGACTTTTTCGAACACTGCAGCTAATACTTTCTTATCCGGAATGGAATCATCAATCTCAAGCCTATCATTTGCTATTTGCTCGCCTTTGAGTCTGGATAAGTGATCAGCCACTCGATCCCTTATGATCCTTAACCTCGAAGTCAAATTCTTGATGTTGAAATACACAAATGATCAACCTTGGTTTAATATCCTTCTTCGCCATTAGGTACCTCAAGGTAGCGTGGTCAGTGTGTACCACTACCTTGGTACCTATAAAATAAGCCCAAAATTTCTCAAAAGCACACACCACTGCTAGCAGTTCCTGCTCTATGATGGTATAGTTTTTCAGAGCTCCATTCAGTGCTTTGCTGGCATAATAAACTATATTAAATAATTGGTCCTTCTTTTGCTTGAACACAGCTCCGAGGGTAACACCGATTGCATCACACATTATCTTAAATAGTTTTCACTAGTACGGTGCAACAATGATAGAGGCCTCAACCAGCTTCCTCTTAAGGCATTCAAATGACTTAATGCAATCAGTGTCAAAAAAGAACTTAAGTTCCTTCTCTAAAAGTTTGCAAAGTGGATTTGCAATTTTAGAGAAGTCTTGTATAAACCTTCGGTAAAAGCCAACATGTCCAAGGAAACTACACACCCCTTTAACTAAGATGGAAGGTGGTATCTTCTCAATAACCTCTACCTTGGCTCGATTGACCTCTATCCCTTTTGCTGAAATTTTGTGCCCGCGAACAATGCCTTTCTTCATCATGAAATGGCATTTCTCCCAATTAAGCACAATATTGAATTCCACACAACTCTGCAAATCCTTACTCAAGTTATCCAGACACAACCTAAATGAATCTCCAACCACAGAAAAATTATCCATGAACACCTCCAGGGTGTCGTCAATCATATCCGAGAAAATCAACATCATACACCTTTGAAAGGTATTGGGTGCATTAAATAACCCAAACGACATCTTCTTGAATGCAAAAGGGACATGCAGACATTTGAAACTTGTCTTCTCCTAATCTTTAGGAGAAATACAGATTTAATTGTAGCCAGAATATCCATACAAGAAGAAATACCACCCTCTTCCCACCAACTGATCAAGCATTTGATCCATGAAGGACATTGGGAAGTGGTCCTTTAAAGTCCATGAGTTTAGCTTGCAGTAGTCCATGAAAACTCTCCAACCAGTCACAGGACTGAGAGGAATTAACTCATTCTTTTCATTTGCAACAACAATCATGCCCTCTTTCTTGGGCACACATTGAACCGGGCTCGCCCATTTACTATCGAAAATAGGACAAATCACTCATGTATCTAGCCACTTAATAATTTCCTTCTTAACCGCCTCTTGAATTGGTGGGTTAAGTCGGCATTGATGCTCAATGGTAGGAGTACATTCTTCCTCAAGTTGTATCTTATGAGTGCAGATGCCAGGAGGAATGCCAAAAATATCAGCAATAGTTCATCCTATTGCTTTTTTGTATCTTTGAAGCACCGAAATAAGTGCTTTCACCTGCTTCTCACCTAGGTCAGTCGCAATAATAAAGGGTAGTGTATTCCTACTACCCAGGAACACATACCTCAAATGACTGGGTAATTCATTCAGCTCCAAGACAGGTGGTTTTTCTATAGAGGGCTTAGCAGGTGGACTAGGATGATTTTCTAAGTCCAAGTCCAACTTCTTGGGGGCATATAAGTAACACCCCATTCCCTTTAAGGCACATAAATTCTCCTCATAATCTTTCATACCATCCTAATCAAAATTAATCAACACTGCAGCCAAGGTTTCAACAACAAATATCTCTTCTATCGGAACTTCCTGCTTCTCCTCATAATAGACATCCAAAATGGGAAACACACTCATTTCTTTCTACTTTTTCATTGTTTGTCACAAATCAAATCGCACCACTTTATCATTCATCTTGTATAAGAGCTTATTAGTACGCAGATCAATCAATATGCTTCCGGTTGCGAGGAAAGGTCGACCCAAGATTATGGGCACCTCACAATCCAGAATAAAAAAATCCACAGGAAATATGAAACTAGCAACCTTCACCAACACATCATATAAAAATACCAATAGTTCATTTGACCGACCTATCCACCATCACAAGTTGCATGTTAGTGGGTGTGGGTTCTCCCAAACCCAACTTTTTGTAAACAGCTAGAGGCATCAGATTGATGCTAGCTCCCAGGTCGCACAGAGCTTTTTCAAAGTCAAGAGGTCTAATAGTTCATGGGATAGTAAATGCTTTCGTATCTGCCTATTTTTGCACCAGAGACCTTGTGTAAATAGAAACACAATGATATAAATTGTCCATCAGCTCAAAACTAACCGACCGCTTCTTTATGATAAGGTCTTTCATGAATTTTTCGTACCAAGGCAATTTCTATAATGCCTCCACTAGTGGTAGATTAATCATCAACTGCTTCAGCATAGCCATAAATTTTATAAGCTTAGTGTCGTCGGCTTTCTTCTTCAACCGATGAGGAAATAGAGAATGTGGCTTTGGAAGTATGGTAACCACCACTTTAGTCTCCTTTCCCTTACTCTTTTTCAACTCATCAACCAGTTAACTATTGGATGGTGTCATAAATAACCTCATCTAATTTCCCAGAATCCATCAGATGATAAATCTTGGCTTCTTTGATATCATGGGCTATAATATCAATCACAGGCTTACCCATAGGAGGGCCTGTCAATTCCTTACCACTTCCAGTCTTGATATCCATGCAAGAGCTATCATTTCTTAGGTTCTAAATGGTGTCACTTAGAAATGTTCCAGTCTTTCTCTGATTCAAAGCTGCTGAGAGCTGACTCATTTATTGCTCTAACTACTTTATAGAGGTAGAGTGCGAGTTCACCAACTAACTCATAAAAGATAAATCGATCTTCATGGTAGCCACTCCAGAGTTGGTAGCTTTAACTCCCTTTAATAATTTCTCCATCATGTCCTCCATGGGCATCTTGCTAGAGCTAGTTGCAGCTGCATCTTTACTTCCGGGAGGTACATATAGTCTACTTCTATCATTCTTACCTTTCTAATTTCCATGATCCCTATCCTTATAACCAGCCTTGTCGTAGTAGTTCTGACATTTATTTCCTTGGATATTGCCTCAAAAACCCCCTTGATTATTCAACTAATTATCCACTTCTTCCGAATCAGAATTATCTCTACCTTTAGCTGCAACAACCTTTACTTTTTTAGTGTTTGCAGATATTAGATGCTTGGTAAATAAATCCATCCACGTCTTCAAGTATGACACGTCTTGATCACGTTCTTCCTCTTTCTTATGTTGTTCTACAGTCATGCCAATAGACACAGTAGGGATTGCTACCACAGAATCCCTAGTATGCCAAGATCTACTTTGTTTGGTTATCTGATCAAGCATCTCTGAGGCTTCCTGAAAAGTGAGATCCACATATGATCCCCTTGCAGCATTATCAACAACTGTCTTCATAATAGATTTCAAAGCCCAATAAAGGGTCTCTATCAAATGAATATCTGTCATATTATGGTTTGAACACTGTGTCAGCTTTTTTTTTTAACCTCTCCCATCACTTATAAAGGGCTTTGATTGGGAGCTACCTAGATTTTCTGATCTCGTCCATTAATTGTACCATTCTAGAAGGTGGAAAAAACCTTCTAGGAAAGCCTATTTCAATTGACTTCAGTTGGTTATGGAATTGGTGTAATACCCTAGGAAATTTTTTGTTGAAATTTTGAGCGTAAACGTGTTGGGTTCTATCTTCTGGAATGAATTATAAATTTTCCATGAGGAATGTCTTAGATTATAACCTTCCATATCTTATAGTATCAAATAATATTTCTAACGATATGTGGATCATCCAAAACGGACACCCGAGCGATGAGTTATGAACATTCCGATCGAACCGTGAATAGTAGTGAACAGTAAAACGTGGAGGAAAAAAAGTACTGAGGCTTGGCGTATTTTGGCTCCAACTTTAAATAATCATAACTCCTTGTACATAATGATCTGGGTGATCTAATATATATCAACGAAAATCTCTGCGAGTCCTCTTTCCGATGAAATTGGTTTCATCCAATTTGTCTATCGGAGCAAAAAGTTATGGTCGATCTACTTCATCCTATCAAAAGTGAATTTTTGGGTCAACTTTGAATGATTATAACTCCTCGTACACAATTATATGGGTGAGATACTATATATTAACGGAAAGATATAAGAGTTCTCTTTCTAATGAAATTTGTTTCTTCCAATTTGTATATCGGAGTAAAACGTTATGGTTGATGTACTTCAGACTATCAAAACAGTCCACCAAAGGCCAGATTCAAGAATTATTTGATTTTTAGGGGCATTTTGGTCATTCCCCCTTACCCAAAATCCATCCAAATCCTATATTAAAGCCTATTAGAAGCATTATATGTTATATTTCATCAAATTCCCTCAAAAAGAAAACCCTAAGCTCCTACATCCAACTTCAAGAACCTCCAAAGTTCACCATTAATTCTGCAAATTTATTCAAGAATCCAAGTTCCTAGTTCAAGAACTCCAAGAACCATCATTCAAAGGCACGATTAACATCTCAAAAACGAGTATCGATCTACAGTCATAGTGTTGTATTTTATAGTGTTGTATTTTCTTTATTCAGTCATATTGAGTTGGGGTAGTTGGGAGTCATGACCCGGCTACCTACAGTCAGTACTAGTAGAGGCTTCATAGACAGTCAGTAGAAGTTGATGTATTTTGTTTCAATTTTGGTTATAAAGGAAGAATTGTAATCCTGTAAAATTCTATTTTTGTATCGATCAGATTCAGAAAAGAGTTAATTTCTGCTAATTTATATGGATTTGTATTTTTATTCAGTTACTTATGAGTTATGCCAGTAGAAGGGTTAGCTTGGGGTCACTTGTGACCCTAAGCACCGTGTGACGTCTCGGGACCCGATTTCGGGGCGTTACAATCAAACACAGTTGGCTGTGGACATGAAAAATTTACAAGCTTCCCAGAGAATCTTAGAGTTTTAGATTAGATAGTTATAGCAAGAATTAAATACTAGGCCACAAGGTTGGTTGTTCGGAGATATAGAAAATCCAAAACAAGTTATGGCAATCACCTTGAGGAGTGGTAAAGAGCTTCAAGGAGAACTACCAAAGGCAACTAAGGAGGTAGATGTTGATGTGGTAACTCCACAGGTTTTTTGAAAAGATGCTAAAGAATCAAGGAAGTCTAAGTACTTGAAAACTATAGTTTTTAAACCAGAAGTGAAGAAGACACCGCCACTTTCTTTTCTTCAGAGGCAAATTAAAGTGAAAGAGGATGCAATATTTAAGAAGTTCTTCTATGAATTCAGAGAGTTTCACATTAACTTACTTTGGTTAGATGTTTTGCAGGGTATGCCTGAGTATGAAAAGTACTTGAAGGATGTGGTTTCTAATAAGGTGAAATTTTAAGAAGTGGGGGAGATAACTGAAAAGTGTAGCGCAGTAATGACAAAGAAAATCCCCAAGAAATTGAGATATCAGGAGAAGTTTACCCTTCCGATTCAAATTGGTAGTAGAGTGGTCCAAGCACTGAGTGACTTAGGGGCGAGCATAAATTTGATGCCCCTATCTCTATTTAACACATTGGGCTTTGGATAACCTAGAGAAACCACTATGGTTTTGTAGCTCGCAGAAGGATCTATGGTATATCCGAAAGGAATAATAGAGGACATTCTAATAAAGGTTGGTAAATTCATTATTCCTATTGAATTTATTATTCTTGATTTTGAGGAAAAAGAACAAGTACCAATCATCTTGGGGAATCCATTCTTAGCAACTGAAAGAGCGTTGATTAATGCTAAAGAAGGCACACTCAAAATAAGGGTAGATGATAAAGAGGTGGTATTTGATTTTTACAAAGCACCAAGAATAATGTCCTACTATAAAGATTTGAGTATGATAAATGTTATTGAAAGGGACAAGTCTAGAGTGGTTAGTCCAACAAAGACGTATTTAGACTACCTGAGTGAGAAGCCTAAGCTTTTTGCACCTAAGCCTGACATGAAGAACGTTGATGAACCTGAAAAGGCTAAAGTTTAAAAACCTATGTCCCTTGAGAATTCACACCCAATAGGGGTGAAGAGAATTAGAAGATGGAGACCAAGTGTGAGAAATAGAAGGAATGAGAATGACTAAGTCGTTAAGTAGGTATGTTTTATTTTTCAATTTTTAGTTTTTATTTCATGTATTTGAAGTGTTTATTGTGGATTTTCTTTAATGTGAGCCTGATGCTGATTTAAATTTCTGAGCTAAGTCCGGGAGTAATCTTTAGCACCGAGTGGGAGGTATAAAGTGATCTTACTTTACTAGAACTACGTGCCCCCGTAGGATGTGAGCCTGAGGTTGATTTATATAGTGATCACTAGTGATTTTGAATTGATACTGGAAGTCCTACTCCGATGGCAAGGATAGGATGGCTCTCCCCAACGTGGGTTGTATGTTGGACTCCATGTAGCTCACATGGTTTATGTCGGTTATAGGATCTCCCAATGTGTGTGTGTGTACTCTTCTATCTGGGATGAAAATATATTTGCTTAAAAGGCTGAGTTTGAGAAAGTCATTATTCTTAAAAGATTTAAGGAATATATTCTAATGAGAATTAACATGAGATTTGATTGTTTTGATGATTTGAAATTGAGATGACAGTGAATTGAGAACGTATTGTAATGACTCACTTGTTTTACTTTACATGTATTATCCATCCATGATTTTGATGATTTAATTCGAGCTAAGTGAGTCATCTATATCAACATGCATAATTTTATAAACTGTGATGATATTAAGATATTATTTTATATATGCATTGAACCCCCATATGCTCGGTATCTTTCCATGGTACTGACCCACATATTCGTATGTGGGCTACATTTTCTCGGAATGTAGGTACAAGGTATAGTTGCACCTTCGGATCTAGTCAGTTCGTGTTATCCAGTTAGAAGGTGATGAGTCCTTTTGATTCAAGGGCTTGGGTTAGTTATGCAGAGTTATAGTGTTGTATTTTCTTTATTCAGTCGTATTGAGTTGGGGTAGTCGGGAGTCATGACCCGGCTACCTACAGTCAGTACTAGTAGAGGCTTCATAGACAGTCAGTATAAGTTGATCTATTTTGTTTCAATTCTGGTTGTAAAGGCAAAATTTTAATCCTGTAAAATTCTATTTTTGTATTGATCAGATTCAGAAAAGAGTTAATTTCTGCTGATTTGTATGGATTTGTATTTTTATTCAGTTGCTTATGAGTTATGCCAGTAGAAGGGTTAGATTGGGGTCACTTGTGACCCTAAGCACTGTGTAACGTCTCGGGACCCGATTTTGGGGCGTTACAATTGGACGTCAGCTTATTTAGCCATAATATTGCCTCCCCAGATAGACACAATGAAAATAAATGCAGCTGGATAGCATTCTGTCCCACTCCTGGGTTATAAAAGGACTTTTAAATAGTGATAAAATTCACTAAATGCATATTGGGATCCTCTCCCGGGAGTCCACCAAGCAAACCCTTCATGTGAAGGACTTGGATCATTATACTAGTAATATTGAACTTTTCTCCTGGTGCTAGAGGTAGAGGAATAATAGCTCCAGTGGAACCAGCTCCGTCCATTCCATCTTAATCATCATTAAGATCAAATTGAATAGCTTGACGATCAGGTCTAGCCCTGAAATGATGATTTCTGTTCATATTTTTGTTGACTGGTGCGGCTACATTCTCTGCACTCCTTTGATTAGCACAATCTAACAATTCATCATCCCCTAAATCATCCTCATCATGGTTAGGATGATGTGCCTACCGGCCATTATTCTGATAATTTAGTTTAGCTCTAGCCAATGCGGCTACTCTCTCAGCATCTTCAGGTTCTGCCATTTGGCCAATAAGTTGTGGTTCCGGATGTATTGGTAATAACAGTGGACCCAATCTCTGTGTACTTGGTATACAAAAAAATACCCCTGCACAAACCAAAACAACAAACAAATGTAAAATTTTGAAAACTTGACAAAACATCAATTAACAAACACAAACTTAATTGACAACCGTATTCTCTGGCAATAGCACCAAAATTTGATATGCCAAAATTACAACTCTCTTATGAGAGAGTAATATATCACTTTCAAATATAGAAACCTAACTGGGTTGGGTGTTGAATCCCATAGGGAATACCGTGTTCACTAAGTATTGTGATTGTTATTAAATTGTTGATCTAAGGCTCATAAATAAAAAGGGGCTTGGAAATGTTAACAGTGCTCTTTTGTATTTGTGCTACACAAAAGTCCTACTACTGAGAGTGAATGTATATGCAATTAAAATGAGAATGAATTAACTAGACTTATGCTCACCAAGATATCCAAACAATTAAGGTTGTGAGGTTGTGTTTGAATTCTAACTTATGTATCTAATTTGCAAAAATTATTGAATTCTAAAGATTACCCACGTGTTTCTCAACCTAATGTGTATTTCACCCTTTACTTCTCTCGAACTTAAAGAAATCATGCATTATTCAATAAAACTCTCATGAGAGTTGATCCTATTAAGGCATCAATACGTTAATCCCAAAGGGTAAACCTAAGTATTTTTTGTGAATCACTTATTTACCCAACATCCACTTTTTTGCCAGACAAGTGGGGTCCATAAGCTCACTTCTCAAGTTTGCAACGAAGATATGTCATTAAAATGAAGAAAGAATCATGTAATTTCGATAGATGTTAGAAAATAAACCCATTCACAACCCCAAAGTAGTTCTCTATATCAAGGCTCCCATAACCCTAGTTATGGGAGTTTAGCTATGCATTTCCATGTCAGAAATCAAAGTTATATTGATGTTGATAAATAACTTTAGAAGAGTAATTATAAAAGTCACAATATTGATCTTCTCAATCTTTGATGGAAAATATGAAAACTAATAATCACCTTTGATTCTCTAGGTTCAAATCTCAATGAAAAGTAGTACAAAGCTCTCAATAAAGGAGAGTATGAAACTGAAGACAAAAGATACGGAATAAATGCTAATACTTTGTATTTATATGATTCCATAATAGGGGTTTTAAAATTCAAACTTATATTCTCCACGTTTTGGTCGACGAGTCGAGTGGCGGTCAATCGCACGTCCGACGATTCATCACCTACATCATCGCAGGGCGTGCAGTTACTGCATATTCTATTTTTGGGTGATGGGTTAAGCGACGTTCAATTGTATTTCCGATGTTCCATCGCCTTCGTAATTGCAGGGTGTCCAGTGACTCCATGTTCTGCTTCTAGATGACGAGTAGTGCGATGGCCCATCGGAAAGTCGACGGTTCATGACCTGCATCATCGTAGGACTTGCAATGATTGTTCCTTATATATTATGGAGAAAGTTCACACCGATGGTTTATCGTAGGGACGACGGTCCATTGCCTGGATCATCGCAAGCCATCTAGAGTCTATGTCTTCTGCTTTTTGTCGATGGTTTAGACCAACAGATCGTCACAAGGTCGATGGTCCGTTGCATGAGCCGTCACTGCTCAATTTGCCTTTTTTTTGCTCAGATTGTCCAAGTTATTCTTCACACTCAGTCCTTACCCTGAAAAAACTAAAATACCATGTTAAATACAACCACGGTTTCTTGAAAACACACAATTATCCTAAGGAAAAGGCCTAAAATATTTAATTAAAAGCCGAAACATCAGTAAGATTTGATGATCTAGTGTTTTGTTTAAGAGTATTTTGGTGAAAAGTGGGTATAATATGCATACGATTAGTTAAATGATTTGTTATTCACGAATTTGGTATAGAGAAAAGACTAAAGAGCCCCTTTTAAAATTTTATTTGGACTAGGAAATTTTTTGAAATTGGCATACAGCACGACACGCCGTTATTGTGTTGTCCTACTAGAAACAGCCAACTGGGACCTGGAAAATTGCCGTGACACGCAGCTATCTCGGTACGTTTCTTAATTGCTATTTTGGCCACCTCCGCGATGCGCTAGTAATTAAAATGATGGTGTTTTATGGATGGAACATAAAATCGCCATAACTTCTCATCCGGTTACCGAATCAAGGCGAATCTTATATTGTTAGAAAGCTGATTCAATTTTCTACACATTGGAGGGTCTAAATCTAGAAAATTCTATATGTATCATTCTTTATTGAAGTTAACTCTTAACATTCTAGACGTCAAATTGAGGTAAGTAAAGTATGGGGTGTTAAAATATCTCTCTCTTGAAAAAATTCATCCTTGAATGTTTCTAGTTAGACTAAGAATACTGAGGAATCTGAGGATATATGATAGCATTCCCAACTAAAATAAATTGTGAATCTGAATCTAAATCATTCTGAGCTTTCGAGTAATTCTGTGAGTGCATAAGTTTACAGTGAGGACGATTATATAGCTGAATGTGAAACTGGAAAGATACTAAATTAGGAAGAGTATTACCTTCGACTGAATCTATATTTGTTAAGAAAATATGAGGGTACTTGGTATGCATATCTGCTTCTGTTTCCCAAGTGGTGCCCTACATCGACTGATTCCGCCAAAGAACTTTGACCGAGGAAACTTCTTTGTTCCTTCATCTACGGATCTGATGATCTAAAATATCAACTGGAATCTCTTCATATGAATGGTTATTCTTAATATCTGAGCTTTCTGAAGGAACTACAACAGTGGAGTCACTGATGCACTTCTTAAGCATAGAGACATGGAATGCAGGATGAACGGACGACATGTCTATGAGAAAATCAAGCTCATAAGCTACTTTCCCAAAAACACTCACAATTCTATAAGGGCCAACTTACCGGGGACTAAGCTTCCCCTTTTTGCCAAATCTCTTCTCCCCTTTCATGGGTGAAATCTTCAAATACACTAAATCACCAACTTTAAACTCGAGGTCCCTTCTTCTCACATCTTCATATGATTTCTGATGACTCTGGGATATTTTCAATATTTCTCTAATTAACTGAACCTTTTCCATAGCTTCAAACACTGCGTCAGGCCAAAACAAAGAGGCCTCACCCACCTGAAACCAACCTATGGGTGATCCACATCCCCATCTATAAAGAGCCTCAAATGGCACCATCTGAATACAAGTATGATAACTATTATAACAAGCAAACTCAATCAAAGGCAAATTCTTATCTCAACTACCTTTGAAATAAAGAGAACATGCCCTCAACATATCTTTTAGAGTTTGGATGGTCCTCTCTGCCTGACCATCTGTCTGAGGGTGGAAAGCTGAACTAAGATAGACTTGGTCACCAAGACCCTTCTGAAAATCTCTCCAAAATAGAGAAGTAAACTAAGTACCCCTATCTGAGATGATGGATAAAGAAACTCCATGTAGTCTGACTAACTCTTTGACGTACAATTAGCATAATCTTCAGATGTGTAAGACGTGTGAGCTAGCAAGAAATGTGCTGACTTAGTCAAACTATCCACAACAATCAAAACCAACACTAGAGGCATCACAATACACCACAAAACCATCTATACAATCAGGTAATGCAAACACTGAGGCTAAAGTGAGTCGAGTGTTCAACTCCTGAAAACCCTTCTTACAAGAATCTAACCACAGGAACTTAACTTTCTTTTTGGTCAATCTAGACATAGGGGATGCAATATATGAGAAACCCTCATCAAACATTCTATAATAGCTAGCTAAACCCAAAAAACTCCTAATGTCTGATAGAGAGATAGGTCTAGGCTAATTTTATACGACTTCCATCTTTTGGGGATCAACTCTAATACTCTCACTGGAAACGATATGACCAAGGAAAGCTACTGACCTTAGCCAAAAGTTGTATTTGCTAAATTAGGCGAACAATGTGTGATCTCTAAGATTTTGCAACATCATTCTAGGATGGTCTGCATGATCATCCTTACTACGAGAGTAGATGGGAATTTCATCGATAAAGACTATGAAAAACATATACAAATACTCTTTGAACTCTTTATTTGTCAAGTCTATGAAAGCTACAGGGGAATTGGTTAGCCTGAAAGACATGACTAGAAACTTAAAATGACCATAATGGGTTCTTAAAGCTATCTTTGGAATATCAAATTCCCTTACATTAAGCTGATGATAGCCAGATCTAAGGTCTATTTTTGAGAAATAACTTACACCTTGGAGTTGATCAAATAAGTCATCAATTCTCGGGAGAGAATACTTGTTTTTTACTATAACTTTATTCAACTGGCGATATTCAATGCACATTCACAGAGAACCATCTTTATTTCGCACGAATAGGATGGGAGCTCCCCATAGAGAAACACTAGGCCTTATGAAACCTTTATCTAAAATATCTTTGATTTGATCTTTCAACTCCTTAAGCTCTGCAGGAGCCATATGGTATGGAGGGATAAAAATAGGTTGAGTATTTGGGAGAAGGTTAATACCGAATTTTATTTCCCTACCAGGAGATACCCCTGGCAAATCTTCAGGAAAGATATTTGGAAACTCATTTACTACACTGACTGACTGATTTTATAAAGTCTCTAACTTAGTGTCTTTGACTCGAACAATATGATAGATACACCCTTTGGAGATTAACTTTCTAGATTTAAGATAAGATATGAAATGGCTTTTAGGAGACACTGAATTTCCTTTCCACTCAAAGACTGGCTCATCTGGAAATTGAAACTTCAGCACTCTGGTGCGACAATCTATAGATGCATAATAGGAATGAAGCCAATCCATACCAATAATAAGATCAAAATCAACATTATCTAACTCTATTAGCTCTGCTAACATAATTTTATGAAGGACAGTGATAGGAGATGTTCTATAAATATGCTTGGCAACAACTAACTCACCTACTGGGGTAGAAACTAAGAAAGGATCAAGGATGATTTTAGAACTAACCTCGAAATTTACTGAAACTAATGGGGTCATATAGAAGAAACTCGAACCAAGGTTTAACAACATGTAAAAATCAATATAAAAGATGTGAAGCATACCAGTAACAACATTCGGTGCATTCTCATGCTCCTGATAGGATCGTAAATCATAAAACCTATTCTGGCATTGATCGCCACCAGTACTGGATAATGCACGTTAGGGAGGAGTTGGGCAACCTAGAGGAGCTGGTGTATTAGTAGCCTGAGTCTGGGGATGAACATCCCTATTTCCCTATCTTGTATGTGAGCACTCTTTAATTCCGTGACCCAGTTGGCCACAACCTTTTCAACCCCACAAATACTCACCCAGATGGATCTTACCAAACTAGCACATGGTAGATAATTAGGCTTCCCACTAACACTATTATGGGATCTAGACATACAAGGCTTACCCCTCAACTCTTATCTACCTCTTGGAACGGGAGCACTAGCTGAAGATGGTGCTGGCATAGATGAGTGATTCTGAAACTGCGAACGATTCCCCCCTTGAGACCTATTCTGACCATACTCAAACTTTCTTGTTCTATCCCTCTTGTTATTTCTATCTCTTCCATTCAACTTCTCTACCTCTATATTTTGGGCATGCATCGTCAACCTAGTAAGATCAATGTCCCTAATAAGCATGAAAGTCCTACAATCCTTACCTACCAACCCAAACACACCGGTCACAAACATACTCTTGCTTGACCTAGGTTTAGCCATCTGATCATTGGCATGCTTAGACAACTAGTTAAACTTGAGGCAATTCTCCTTCACTATCATTGATCCCTGCCTCAAGTTCATTAACTGTTCTATCTTGGATTCTATTATCTTATGTGGGAAGAACTTATCCAGAAATGTATCCTGAAACACCTCCCATGACATGGGAGTTGTATTCTCCCTTTTACTTTTCTTCAACATCACTACCCAATCATATCCAAAAATCCTTCATCCTATATGATACCAACTCTACACTTTCCTCTTTAAAAATATGCATAATCTGGGTGATCTTCTTTACCTCATCTAGATAAAACTGTGGGTCCTCACCTTCCTTCGACTCAAAGAATTCCGGCGAGTTTATTCTCATAAAATCTCAAATCTTGGTTGCAGATAAGTGCCCATTTCGCTGAAGTGGGACTGCAGACTGACTGCTTCCATGAATATTAGTTGTCACAGCTTGGGCTAGCAACTGAAAGGCAGCCCGAAACTCTTTATGTAACACATTATCATTCAAAGGATCTGCGGGCTGAGGTGGCTGGTTATATTTTCTGCGTGCATTATCTCGATGAGGAGGCATTTTTTGTCATATGAAAGAATGAGTTAGAAGTAAATGTAGGCACTGAATGCATAATAGATCATGAAAGAAGACATGATTTCCTAAAATACTCCATAGACTCTTGTTCATAGATGTGGTGTGCTTCACACCGATGACCAAGACTCTATGTAATGCAACTTTTCTGACTCCCTAGGACTCTTTAAACCTTAGGCACTGATACCAAGTTTGTAACACCCTGAAATTTTATTTTTGGGATGCCACATAGTGCTTCGAACTACAAGTAGTCCTGAGCTAACCCTGGCTGCCTTCTACTATATCTGAATCTCAAAATAGGGGAATATGAATATGAAATCAAAATAAATGCGGAAAACTATCTGAACTATCTGAGTGTATCTGAAAATTCTAATCTCATCAGTTTGATAAATCAAATACGAAAAATCTGAATACTAAAACTAAAATTTAAAACTAAATTTAGTAGTTCGACAAGCCTCTACTGACTGAATCTACAGAGTCACTGGGATAGGCCCCAATTGACTTAGACTGTTTGAAATGAATATTGAATCATCTACTAATAAACTAGAAATCTGAATAGCTAAGTCCCCAAACTTTGAGGACTTACCAACTGCAGAGATATAGATGAGATACTCGAAAATCACTCACGCTGCAAAGACTAATCACTTGAACATACATTATGAGATAATGTAGCACACAGACCTATATGTCGATTAGTTTTTTAGGAATGTACTGAGCACATGGGGGTTAATGGAATAAGTAAACAATATCATAACAATTTATAAAATCACGCATGGTAAATATAAATTACTCACATAGGCTTGAGAAATCTGAAAATTGAGGATCATAAATCATAAGAATAAAGCATATAATATAAATCTTGTCAGCCATTACATTAAGTTCCAAAGATCTGTTCTTTATGAATACCACTACATTATCTTGTCATCTGTAAGGGAAATACTTCATCTCAAGATTTTAAAAATCTTAAAAAAAACACAGCTTCCAAAATATATGCTTTTATCTTAAGCCTTTAAACCAATAAACTGTATTAAGAGTAGGGGACTTCTTGGTAGGTTCTTCTTACTGACATAAACCATGTGAGAATTCATGAACTCCAACATCTTACCCATGTTGGGGAGAGCTGTTCTACCCTTGCCATCAGAATAGAATCTTTATCTTAAGTGATCACTATTCTAGTCATCTACATAGAAGTGAGAATAATCTTAATCCTACGGTGGCACGTAGTTCAGGGGCATGAAAACTTGGTAACATACCCATCTCGTTTCTAAATACTACTCCCATTCTTATGCTTAGGGTCTTAGGAAAACCACTTAAAAATAGCACTAGGGTCTACAAGAAAACCGATTATTCTCTCTCTTTTATTAAAATATTAAGTCAAATAAACAATGTTCATTCTCTATCTTAGCTTAGGACAAAAGTTCAAATTTTTATCAAAAATCTTAACATAATCTTATCTTAGGGTGCACGTAGCACAAACAATCTTGAAATAGCAATCTTTAATTAGGGCTTTATGACCCATGCATCAAACTCACGTTAAAATATCATGATATTCATGCTTGATAATGTAAACATTGATAAATTAATTCAAAATCTTGAAATTACAGAAATATGCATGGAAATATGAACAAAATCATGTAATAAACTTCTAAATCACTAGAAATCTCATCAGCTTGTGAATAACAATAATGGGTATAACCCCTAACATGAATTTCATGGGAAATCATATAAAAATACTGTAAAATTGGAATTAAAAAAGAGTTTTTTGGGTACAAGAACTAAAGGATTGTCCTTGTTAATAACCCTATATACCTTAATTGATGATCTTAGATGAAAAACTTGAATCTTGGACTCCTATTGTATTTTTGGAGATGATTTCTTAGAGTTATTGAATTGAAAATCCTTAATCTTGAATTTCCTTGGAGAATTAATAGAGGAATTGGATTTCTTGGGGAGAAAACTTTAATGATCTAGGATTTTATTTAAGAGTTTTTTGGTGAAAAGTGCGTATAATATGCTTAGGATGAGTTAAATGATCTGTTATTCATGACTTGGGGCTAGAGAAAAGACCAAAGACCCCTTTTTAAAATTTTTCTCGGACTGGGAAAATTCTCAAAATTGGACTATGGCGTGATGTGCCGTTATCGAGGTGGCCTACTGGAAACTGCAAACTGGGACCTAGAAAATTTCCGCAATACAGAGCTATTGTTGTACACTTCTGAATTGCTATTTTGGCCACCTCCGTGATACGCCATTATCACGGACGCTTGCTGGAAAGTAATAATTATAAAACGAGACATCACCGCAATATGGTGAAATCATGAAGCCTTACTAGAAATTAACAATGGTCATTTAAACTGTCTCCGTAATGAGCTATTGACCAAAATAACGGTGTTTTATGGCTAGAACATAAAATTGCCCTAACTTTTCATTAGGTTATCGGATTAAAGCGAATATTATATCATTGGAAAGATGATTTAATTTCATATACATTGGAGGGTCTAAATCTGGAAAAATCTATATATATGGAAATTCATTCTTTCTTGAAGCTAACGCTTGATATCTAGATTTCAAATTATGTTAAGAAAAGTATGGGGTATTAACTTAGGTATCGGTGACCCTCCCTTCAATCGTACTTTAGGGTATGATTCGTACCTAGGAGAGTAATATAGTGGAGTCATGAGTATACAAGTGGACTATTTTGGGTACAGTTGTTCTGTACGACGTAGCAGTGAATCGTACCCTTTGGATAAAACTCAAAGATGCATGGTCATACCCTTAATAGTGTGTGTGACCTAGGAGAAGCCTAGGGTATTATTTAGGGTACCACTCATGCCCTAGGGTACGACTACCTAAGAGAGTCATATGATGAGTCGTGCCCCTGGACGGGTTCAATTTTCGACATTTAACTAATGGCCTTGTGGTCAATTCCCATGTCTAAAACCCTTATCTCTCTAACTATATAAGTGTGTGTACCCTCCTAAACATCTACTTTGATGGATCAAAAATCCTAAATACTATCTCAAGCTCATCTTTGAAGGATTGGAGGATATGGTTTCAAGGGTGATTTTAAGGATGCAAAGTAAAGTCAATATTCGTGATGATTCAAGTTGTCTAAGGCATTTAACTCTTATCCTTACTAAATAAATCTAAACCCATTTATTTTAAACTTTTATTAGTAAGTGTACATGGTGGTTTTGAAATTAAATTATAAAGGGTTTTGCTTCCTAATGAGGAATAATGATTATTTTTGCTTAGACTTATGTTTATACATGTTATTGATATTAGTTTGCATAGGTGAATTCTTGTTGTATGTGGTCTAACATATGGGTCTTGAGTAACCCTACTCTTGATGATTTCTACCTTAAAATTGGCCTTGGTAAAGGCAAGTACGCAAGGTGTTTGTGTAAAAGCTTAAGTGAGAGGTCTAGTTAAATGATGTTGTTGTTTTGGACTAGGTAAATGGCCCATTATTTATTAATGCTTGATAAATGATATTATGAAGGTAAAATGAGCCAAATATAGTGTAATTGATGACCTTGATGGTTTGATCAATAAGATAGGGGTGATCATCCCTAACATGAATATGAACTTGAATTAGGTATTGAACTAAATTGTGGTATAGAATTTGTAATAAAGTGTGTATGGCCTTTAAGGCTCTTGAAAACCATAGTTTGAATTGTATTATGAGTTTAATTAATGCATTAGACTATTGAAATGGTTTAGCAATGAATGCTATAATAAAGACCATGTGGTAATGTATAGTGTTGAATTTACTAAATGGGTTAAAGTCCTCCTATGTGGAATTGCATGTATGTAGATGCATGAACAAAGGGTTAGAGTCCCAATGTCGACTACTGATAGTCTTGATATCTTGTGGTTAAATTCACTTGCCTAATGTAATATGTGTGAGTTGGTAGAGTCCCTTACATAAATAGATGTGTGTGTGTTTAAAATCACTTACGTAATGATATGTGAATATGGTTAATGTGTTATTTCTAATAAGAAATTCTTGAATCTATAAGTGTAGAAGGTTGGAGCCCTCCATTGCATACAAGATGAATGAGTTCTTCCTAAGTGTTGATGAGACTTGTACCCTTGGTTAGCATATGATATGTTTATATATATGGATAAGGTTATGAATGTGATTAAATTTGATATATATATTGACTTTTTGTTGAATGAAGATGCTATTTTATACTTATCCTTGGGTTACATGCTAGTGTTCCAACCACAACAATCTCCAGATGTTATGTGCCCATCTACATAGGGGACAAAGCATTATTTTCTATTCCTGCACAATGATTAGGTGATCGAATCAGTTCATGCATTTAATACAGAGTGGTGAACTTCCTTATTTTGGAAGACATTCATTCTTGGTCCCCTATCTTTAGACTTTATCTTAATTCAGACTAGGTTTGGCTATTATCAGGAGCTTGTCCCGTCATATACATTTCTAAACTATTATTCGTATAGAAGTATTGTGGATGACTCTTGACTTTAGTACATTAGTTAGTTGATTAATCTAATGTTGTACTTCAACACGTTTAAGTAATGACTTGTAGTATGTTTTCTGATACCTCATTATATGGTCGGGATCCATTCAACCCATGAGATTGATGTGATAATTGTGACGGGTTATTGGGAGACCTCCTTCTCATGTGGGCTTGAGGTTCCCATACCATATGGACCAATTTCGGGTCATGTCAAGTTGGTATTAGAGCCTGGGTTAATGGTCAGTTGGGTATCCAAAATACCATCTCGAGTAGAGTCTCTTTCATGGGTATAAAGCACACAACACCTATAAAAGAGGAGCTTTGAGACATCATAGTAAAATATTTACCTTTCTTGTGTTTCAATCTCAATCTGTAAAGTCTAATGTCTTGTATTTCCCTGGTTTCTATTTGGTATCTATCATATCATGCCTCTAACAAGATCTGAGACTCAGGAAAACCCTTTTAGGGTCCTATGGATGAACCTCATCCAACTTTTGAAGCCTAGACCCAGGATAAGGCTGCGACATCCAACTATCTTCATGAGATTCCACCTGTCCCCATCAACCCTGACTATGAGTGTGACCCTTCTATTTCATCACCTAGGGGGAAGCTACTAATGCTGAGTTTTGTCACTCTATCAACCTCTTAACTCAATTGGTAGCTTCTGAAGTGGAACGTGTTTCTTTGGCTACCATTTCTTCTATGGACAAAAGAATTGGCCAATTTATAAGGTTAAGCCCTCTTATGTTCTCCAGTATAAAGGTTGAGGAAGATCCTCAAGGCCCTATTGATGAAATAGGGAAGATCTTCCTAATCATGTATGCTTTAGAGATTGAGGCCGTTGAGTTTGCTTTCTACCAATTGAAAGATATAGTGTACAAATGGTACAAGGGATGGGAGTGGTCAAGAGGTATTGATTCTAGTCCCGCCATATGGGAGGAATTTTTAGAGGCTTTATTAGACCGCTTCTCTCCTTAGAAGTTACGGGAGTCAAAGGCGGAAGAGTTTATGAACTTAAAGTAAGGGACGATGTCCGTTCAAGAGTATGCCTTGAAATTCCATCAATTGTCAAGGTATGCTCCTGATATGGTTTCTTGCATGAAGTCTAGAACGCGTAAGTTTGTCTCAGAATTGTCTTGTGAGTTAGTCCTAGAGGGCAAGGCAACTTTATTAATAGACAACATGGATATTTATTGGTTGATCTTGTAGTTTCAACAAGTAGAATAATAGAAAAAGAAGTAAGTTAATCTTGGTTAGAGGCAAGGAAAGGAATTTAGGCCTTCTGATCATAATGGTTGTGATAGTGGCAAGTGGCCATGGAAGAACTGAAGGATTTTGAGTTCTTTCTCCTCATCTAGTTTTTTCTCTCCTTACCCAAAGTTTTTGGATGTTTATCAAACTCTTTTTAGTGGTGAGTCCCGGGAACAGGGTGCCCAATTCCAAGATAGTTGTGCCTAGTCGCCACCACCTCGCACTCACTGCAAATTCTATGGTCAGAGTGATCATGGTCAGTGTGAGAAGGGGAGAAAAAAATATGTCCATTATAGTATGATTTGGCACATACAACGTGAGCGCCTCTCTCTAGCATCTTCTTAAGACAACAGGTCCTCTATTGCTACTTCATTTACTCCAGCACCAAAGGGTGTTATGTCTGTCTTTGCTTCTATTTCTTGCAATGGCACTGGCAAAAACCATTTGTAATCACTTACTACTTACAAGGATTCAGAGGCCTCTCCCGATGTTTTCATAGGTATGTTGAGACTTTTCTCCCATGATTTATTATTGTTTACTTAATATAGTGTATACTCTTTCTTATGTGAATCCATATGTGGCTGTACAACTTGATTATGGTCCCAAGAGTCTATCGATTCCTTTTTTATTTCTACACAAGTCGGAGAGCCTGTAGTTGTTTGAAAGGTATATAAAGGGTGTGTGATTTTGGTTGGCCGTAGGGATTCTCTTGTAGACTTGATAGAATAGGAAATGGTTGATTTTGATGTCATTCTAGGGTTGGATTGGTTGCACTCTTTCTATGCTTCCTTAGATTGTCGGACCCGTAGGGTCATATTCCAATACCTTAATAAGCCAGTCATTGTATGGGAAGGAGGTTCCTTGGTTCCTAAGGAAGGTTTAGTTCTTATGTAAAGGACAAAAAGTTGATTTTAAATGGATGCTTATATCATTTGGTCTGAGTTAAAGACTAACTTGGAAGATCCTTCTCTAGAATCCATTCCCGTGGTTAATGAGTTTCCCGAGGTATTTCTCGATGATGTTCACGGTGTTCCTCCCGATAGGCAAATTTATTTTGGGACTAATCTCGTTATCGAACTCGTCTGATTTCTATCCCTCCTTATAGAATGGCTCCGGTGGATCTAAAAAAGCTTATAGATAAATTGAAAGACCTCTTATATAAAGGTTTTATCTGCCCTAGTTTGTCTCCATATGTTGCTTCTGTGTTGTTTATTTGCAAGAAGTATGATTCCCTTCGTATGTTCATAGATTATCGTCAGTTGAACAAAGTGATCCTAAAGAATAAATATCCTCAGCCTAGGATAGATGATTTGTTTGATCAACTTCAGGGTTCAAAGTATTTCTCTAAGATTGATCTTAGATCGGGTTATCATCAAATTAGGATTAGGGATGAAGATATCCCTAAGATTGCTTTTTGAGCCCAGTATGGTCACTATGAGATTCTTGTTATACCTTTTGGGTTGACTAATGCACCGATGGAAATCATGGACATGATGAATAGGGTCTTTAGTCCATTATTGGATATGTTTTTCATTGTCTTCATTGATGATATCTTAGTGTATTTAAAGATTAAGGCGGATCATGCATATCATCTCCGTTACATGTTAACAACATTGAAGGATCATTGTTTGTATGCCAAGTTCTCCAAGTGTGAGTTTTAGTTGAAAGTCATAGCTTTTCTTGGTCATGTTATCGCTAGTGAAGGGATCATGATAAATACCCAAAAAAGTTGTGGTGGTAAAGAAGTGGCCTAGACCTACAACTCCAACTGATATTCAGAGCTTTTTGGGTCTAGGCGATTACTATAAAACATTTATGGAGAGTTTCTCTACTATAGTTTACCCATTGACTTAAAAGAAGGTCAAGTTCTAGTGGTCAGATCGTGTGCGAGTAGTTTTGAGAAGTTGAAAGATAAATTTACTTTGGCTCCAACTTTAACCTTGCTCGAGGGTAGTGATGTTTTTTTGGTTTATTATAATGCTTCTCGTGTAGGTTTTGGTTGCGTGTTGATGCAACATGGTAGATTGGTGGCCTATGGTTCTAGATAATTGATAGCTCATGAGAAGAACTACTCTACTCATGACTTAGAATTGTTAGTTATGCTCTTTGCTTTAAAGATGTGGAGACACTATCTATATGGGGTTCATGCTGATATCTTTTCCGATCATAAGATACTCCAATATATACTTACCCAAAAAGAGTTGAATCTTTTCCAAAGAAGGTGGCGCGAGTTTATGAAATACAATGATATGAGTATTAATTACCATCCCAGTAAGGCGAGCATGGTTTTTTATTCTCGTAGTAGATTGTCCATCGAGTGTTTGGCATATGTAGATATGGATAATGGGGAATTAGTGAATGAAATTCATTATTTGGCTAATCTTGGAGTTCTACTTGCGTACTTTAAGGATCATGGTTTATTATGCTTCCAGTTTCTCAGTCATCCCTTTTTGTTGAGATAAAGGAAAAGCAAGCTTCAGACCCCAACTTGGTGAAGATAAAGAGTAATATGCGTCAACATAAGGTTGTGGACTTTATGATTTGTGGTGATGGTATCCTTAATCAACCCACAAATATTCTAGGGATTTGAAATATGATTAAGGATTTAATCATGAAATTGATGGAAGCTTACCATGATTTTTGAGAAAAAATGCATACTCGAGCTTACGAACACTCCAAAATTACCAACTAGCAGTTCTTCTAAGTTTTTACACTTTTAGGGTTCTACATGCTTGAAAAATTGTTGAAATAGGAGAAAAAAAATCTATGTGGGTAATTTATAGGATTACTTGGTGTCCAGGTGTCGCTTAAGAAGACATTAGATCACTTAAGCGGTCATAGCTTTAGCAACCAAGTGTCTCTTTACCAATACTTGTTGACCCCTGCATATGTCGCTTAACTACCAAAATCATTGCTTAAGCAATACCTGTAGAGTAAGAAACATACTTAAGAAATAGATTGACTGCTTTAGCAGTCATCGTTTAAGTGACTCAATGGGCGGTTAAGTGAATGCACCAGCACTAGTAGAGACTTAGAAATTTTTAAGTCTTCACCAACCACTCGAGATTCTTTCAAAATTCCATATACCCAAATAAACTAAGCTAACATATCAAATTTGGCATTTTGGACTCAACTACACAATCAATATTTCCATCCAAGTAAATTTTGATGAAAAGTAGGGCCCACACACATGTGCCATTTTTTATCCTACGGCCAATAGCTCGAAATGAGTTTGAAAGCCTCGGGACTCAGACCAAAGGTCCTCCTAGACTAAAATTATTGCTATAGAGCTCTTGAAATTGTCAAAATTAGCATATGAGGTTATTTTACTAATGTTTTCACTTGGTACTAGATTTTAACAAAAAAAGACTTTGAATTATGGAATTGGCTCTAAAAACCAATCAATCTACCTGGTAAATGAACTGTCAGCTCCAACAAGTCAAAAATAACTTGGGAAAGCTATAGGAAAACTTTAAATGCCAAAAAAGAGCAGAAATGTAGAAATGACCTGCATGATCACTCCATGTTTGTTTTTTCTGTTGGGTTTGATTTTATCTGGATGTATTATTTGGGTTTATTGAGTCATTTTTCAATTATTAATTATGTTTTTCCAAATATTAAGGGTAATGATTCTAATAATATTGTTTGAGTACTATCTTTACAATTTAAGGTTATTTAAACCCTTTTTATATAACTAATTAACTATGGTTATTAGTCTTGTGTTTTTTGAAGTAGGATGATCCATGATGAATTTCATTCTATGTTAGGTAGTATTTTTACTTTTGCGAGTATGTTCCCATCTCATGAACTGCTAGTTCATTTTTCTTTAGCCACTGGTCGACTAATATGCTATATTATGGATGTCTAGATGAAGACATTTCCTGATGGTCTATCTTTGTGCTAAGTTTATAGTTATCAGACATGAATATTGGCATTTAAAATAACTGATTTGTAGATCTTGATATAGATTTCCACTTAGTTTGCTTAACATTTATTCAATTATTGATTTCCACCCCTATTTGATCTAACATAAATATTTTTTTATCTTTCTTTTGTTTACAGAGGTTGTAATTTTTAGGACAAGCACTAGCTAAACTTAATACGAGTGATCCATATGTTATTTCTGCCATTATTTATCACTTCTCTAATATACCAATGTTGAAAATAGGAATTCCTTATAATGAGGGAGTTTATTCAATATGTTTTTTAGGGTGTTTGTTTTCATGCTGATTTTTTAGACCAAAATTTTGCTAACATCCTTGATTGTCCTATAGTACCATTAAAATATAGAATCTATATAAGGCACCAATATGTCAAAGACTGCAGAATCTAATATAGAAGCCATAGATATGATCCTCTCTGCTATAGTGTTGATCCAACATATAATTTAAATTAGCCCATTTGACATCATGGTTGTTAATGTTTATCCTTGAAGGTTATGTGTCATTGCATGTGATTGATCTTTGACTCGAAGAATTGAATCCAACATCTTACCAAAGCACCCCACTGATAATGTAGTTATCAATCAATAGGCCTATTCCAAAAGTTAGTAGTTCCTCCACTATAGAAATATGGAACACTAAGAATCCAACTAATAATGATAAGCTAACTTAAGATATATCTGACATTGACTCTTGAAATTCAAAGATTACTCAGTATCCAATTGCATGACTGTATTAAATAGTTAAGAGTAAAATGACAAAATCTATGGCCAATGTACAAAGTCTATGATATGATAAAACTAGTATCCATAACTATTATGACTTTATGTGACTGACCACTAGCATAAACTTTATATTAAATTATATTGGCTTGAGTGGTTATAAGAAAACTTTGAATTTTAGTAGTGTTTACTGACTTTTACATTGTTCCACCACATGTACTTTGAATTAGATGATGAAACAATGACCAAGACATTAGTAGTGATACATCCCTTAATACATAACTTTGGTACCCAATGATCTTTTTGGGGTTACACCTAATGTGTACTAGTAAAGCTGAATAGAATAACACAAAGCAATTGAAGGGCCGAAATTTTTTTATTTATTTTTAACTGCTGGATTTGATAAATAAGTTTCTTCAAATGATTTTGTATTTTATTTTCACTAACAATATTTTATTTAAAGCAAATTCTAACTATGTTTTAGTTAGAGAAATAAATACTAGGATGTAAAATTGTAAGGGAAATGAAATGATATGAGAAACATTTTTCCTTTTGTAATCTCTGTAAGAACACAAAAGTATATGGTCATGTTAATATACTCGAATAGCATTGCAATTTTGTGAAAAAATTGTCTTTGAAAAGCCAAGTTTTAGTTTTATGAGTCAAATTCTGATTCACAATTATTTTAGAACGAAGTCTTTTAATGTTTGGTGTGTCAATGTGATTTGAAGTTCATTGTTGGTTAAAACTTTTAAGTTATTGTTCTACACTATAATTTATGTATCATTATTGATTGTTAATAAAACATTCATTCAATTGATGTCTAACCTAAGTAAAACAACTAAAAAACCTCAATTCACATGTTGAAACCTGTATCTATCTTTTTGATTAAATTTCTTAATCCACGTTTGATGTGGAGTACTAATATAAATACATACTAAGTATTTCTCTGATTATGAATTGAATTAATTAAGTGTAGGTGGAAAAGTCTTGATTCAATAATTTAATATCTTGATAATACTCATCTCTCTTGGTCACCAGGTAATGTATCTATTTATATCTATTTAATGTTTATCATTCTATAACATATGACTTTACATGATATGTTTGATCAATCTTTTTATCTATAATCATGTGTAACCTATCCTAATGTTCTGTTTTCTACTTTGGTATATTTCAAACCATACAACATCATTTTCAAATCGAAATTAAAGTGATACTTTTAGTTCTTAGTCAATGGATATTCCACTTTCAACCAGTTTCTCATGCCCTTTTAAGTACTTATAGTTGATTCTAATTTGTGAAGCAAAAAAATAAGCCAATAGAAGTCTTTTGCTTCCTTTCAATCTAACATAGTTGAGTAAATTAGTTATTTGAGTTTGGGAATATGTTTATGAGTATTGATTGTGTGCTAATAAATGATCTCTTTTTAAAGGAGAAATTAGATAGTGTTAATCTTTATGAGATCATTTGACTTAAATTCAACATATATTGGGGAAAAGAAATTATTTCATAATTTAAAAATTTAGCGATGACCTTCTTTAATTATTTTGACTGGTCTTTATGAACTTATAGGTTAGAATAGTGAACACTTTGGAATTATCTTCTATATGAAGGTAAGGGAAAATTTTAGATAATGGGTAATTACACAAAAATAAGGACCATTTTTCTGTCATACTAGTAGAGAGAGAGAGTAGAGAAATTGTTTATGGTATATATGTGTTTTAATAAGTATGTGCTTTCTTTGCACTAAGAGTTTGATTATCAACCTTGTCTCTTTTGTGGGTTCTGACCTAAGTAAATAACTCACATATACATTTGCATGTCTCTAACAACTTAATTGAAAATTATTTAACTAAAACTTGTCCGTTTATCTGTTTAGGAGTCTATTAGTTAATAGTTTTTATGTTTGTTGTTGTTTTTTCTATAATTGCTAAAATATGTAAATAAATGTATGAATATCATTTCTTTGTTTTATTCTTTATTAAATGTATGTTATATAAATTATTTTACATACCTTATGATACTGACTATACTCATGATTTTTTGGCTTAAATATATCAATTATGTGACATAGGGTATTCAATGGATATTGGAGATAAAAGATGGTTGTATCTCCTAAGATCCACCAATGAGTACAAAAAATGGAGTCAAAGATTTTCTAAATAAGGAATTTCAACGAGCTTCTCTTGAAAATAAAATATTATGCCCATCAAGGATTTTCCTACTCTTTGATTTATTTTCAAATAGTTTCATTAGGGAATAGTGATTGAAACTTCAAAAGGTTGTTTGCTGATTTTGGAATTGAAAACCTAGGAAATATGTAGGTTGTGGTGACTTAAGTCTATAGACTTTTTGATGAGGTCGAGTTGAGTTTGTTGCTATTGTTGGTTGCTCTTTCATCCCTTTATTCTTATGATTATTCTATTTTTCTTTTCTTTACTCTTGAATGTTGTCACCTATCTATTTTGTGGTCACTTCTTCATGAGTAACTTGATTTTCTTATGGTTCAAAGACTCTATTGTTGTCTCTACTATGATACTTAGCTTGTCAAATCATGAAACATGCTCTATTTTATATTTTTTCGTAATGAACTGTGAAATATTACCATAACTAACCAAATAAAGAATACCAAAGAGCACACGCTTAAACCAACTCCCACTAGTAGTTGTTAGTCTAGTGTGCCTAAGAAAAAACAAAAAATTATACAAGTCAACTTCACTATACTCTTTTATATTTTCAAAAAAAAACTTATATTCTTTTACCATCTCCAAAACTTTTCTTAAATAGTAGAAAATCAAGTTGTTGCAGTAAAATAAACAAGCATGTTCTACTTGATAGATAATGAACTTTGAACATAAAATAGAGCAATCACTAACACCAACAAAGATATTTTGGTAAGTGTTACAAAAGTAAATAGAAAGGTCTCAGTTTTCGAGAATGTTAACAACAAATAGAACTCTTTCATTGTTGTCCAATTATAGGTTTTTTTCTTCTATTAGAGTCTATCAAGAGCACTATCAGATTCATGGGCAAGGATAAATCCACAAGGAGCATAAATGGTGAAGTCACTAGCGTATCGACAAAACTCATTCAAATGGAAACATTGTGCTTGACAGATGCGTGATTTTTTGAAGTGATCAACCTATTTGTGGTAGAGAACTTCCTAGGTATGTAAAGGCCCATATTTTTTTCCTCATATTTTTATATCTTGACATTGATTTAAATGTATATATTTGAATAGTGGAAAGCTCCTAAAAGAAAAACAAAGACGACGCTAAAGAATGCTCTTACTCTCTATGCCTTTATCCTTCTCCTTTTCCTGCTACCTTTTGAATTAACTACATATAACTATGAACTCTATCTATGCACATCTGATTCTTTAACCTCTCCTAAAATTCTTATTGAATCAGTTGTATTACAACTGTAGCCTATAATAATAAATTTTGAAAATATTTATAATTCCTCTGGCATCATTCATATTTTCCATTTTGGTTGGCTGTTTTTGCGGATTTCTTCCTTTTAAGAATTATGAACTTTTTGAATTCTTTATTGTTACATTTTTTGCTAATTCAGTGTGAAAGTTTTAGATTTTTGTGATTTCTTACTGCAGTTAAGTTGTTCTTTGTTGACTACTAAGTTATATCTGAAATCATGGTTAATATGCTCAAGGGCATTTGTACTCTGTCAAATATTTTAACTTGTTCCATCATAAATTTACACAGGTTTGGATAAAAATAAATCAACAAGTGCCTTCAAAAAATAATAAAAGAGAAAATAACAAGACATTAACTAAACCTAGATCATTATCATCCATGGCAAATAAAAATGATAATTATTGACAACAAATAAAAATGAACAAGTTATATGATCGGAGATAGAGAATCTTCTAAAATTAAGTGATGAATAGAATCCACTAGCACCACCATCTAATAAAATTAAATAATCTACATTTTAGCATCATGTTGTAGAGAATCAACATGCAGAGGAAGAGCAACAAATAGAGGATCAAGTGCAAATAGAAGATTCGTCCACTCCTATAACAAATGAACATTCTGAAGAAGAAGGCAACATGTAGCTTAGAAACTACTTGAATTGATTCATGACCTCTAATTTCTTGTATTTTCTTATAGCTGAAGAGACTTTCACTAGAAAAGAAAGAGATAAAACACAAACGCACAAGCTACATGACCGACAAGAGAAAAAATAGATCATACTAAATGGGAAAAATCAACTTGTTGGTCTTGCTAATAAAGATGTAATCGAGTTAAGATGCTTCATAGGTACATTGGTAAGAACACCGACCCTTTGTCCATTTGATATATTTGATTGAAAGATCGTGAATATTAAAAAGAATTGATGCGATTATATCTAGGTTCAAACTTCCCAATATTTGATGTATTTTCTGTTGAGTGGTTTATTATTGCATTGATCTTAAGTGATAATCATGTACTTTAGCTTTCATACCCCCTCATTCTTCTTCTATTACTATATGTGGTATATGTAACTATTCTATGGCATAAAGATTTTGTAGTAAACTTTGATAAGTTTATACAATTCTTCTTTTGAAGGTTTTATTTAAATAGTAATAGCATTGTAAGAAGTAGAATTATTAATGGATTGTGGGTACTTCTACCGTTTTCATTTCTTTAATCAAAGATGTAACTTTTGTATGGAGATATTAAATTTTTTGGATCTTGATGAATGTTTCGCTCATATTAACCCCTTGTTCTTCCATATCAAATATGAAGTTGAGTAATTCATTATTGCAATAATAATAAGTGTTAATCATTTATGTAACTTTATTCTTAGTGTGTGTAACTATTTTTTAAAAAAACATTAAATTTTTCCTTTCTTTATTTGGGGTTTTCATTTAAAATAATCTAAATTTATATTTACAGTTACTTTTTTAGGTTTATTGAAATGTTAGTAAAATGTCTTTGCCCTTGCTTATTTTGTGTATATTGACTTAAAGGAATATATAACTATGCTTTTGTGGCCCTCTTTGTCCTCTTATATTTGAACTTATATCTATTTTTCTGTAGTTCATTTTCATGACTTGTGTAAGTACATGTAGAAAATGAAAGAACTTGTCAGTTATGATCTATTACATATGCATTATTGTGTTGTAATTGGTTATGAAAACATTGAATAAGGTGGTTGCATTTTGAATGTTGTTTTATTCTATCTTTATTAATATTGTTTATTGAATTCGTATAATAACAAGATCTTGAATATTTTGTTAAGAGTTCAAATTTATTTCACAAATATATGCATTAACTAGGTTGGACATTCGATTCTTGTGTTTTCAATAACAGAAAAGTGTGCACCAAACACGGAACTGAACTAAACTAGTTCAACTTAGTTTTGTCCAACTTTTATTGGGTTTCTCGGTGCAAATGAGCTGAACAAAATAAGGATCAAATCAAACATAATAAGACAAAAATATTTGCACTATAACACGACAAAATATAGCAATCAGATGTGCAAGAAAGTTCCAGCAAGTCTACAAATGAATATCTTAATATCCTACTTGGAGGAGGGCTTCTGTTATGCCTCCTTAGTTATGACATTTTGTTATTAGAAATTTAGAATTAGGTAAACTAAAGTCTAAAACTAATCACAAATAGTGATATAGGTATTAGGGTTGGCCGGTTGCTGCCTGCTAAAATAAAACTTAGGGATATCAGACATAATATGCTTTGGTAGTGAAAAATATTTAGTATTAGAAATTTTAAATATTATTTTTAAATAAATTTCTATAAAAGTATGGTTCTTTAGTGCACTGAACAACCACGGTCCTTAAACAAAACTGAAGAACCATATTTTTCAAAGAAAATAAATCAACGAACAAACATAGTATGGATTGGTCAAGCTTTTTGGTATTATGTACATCCCTATCCTTTACTATTGGTAAAAAGTCCCAACTTAAGTGAATCACGTCGACCAACTATATTATAAAAACTATGATCTTTGGGAATAATGAACAACTGATACAATATGTGCTTGTAAGACACATTGAACTTCTTTTGATTATATTAGAAATTCGTATCATAGTCAAGTAATCTATAGTTTCATGGAACCTTACTTAGTTTGTATTAAATATTGACATGAATTGTTAGTGTGGGAGAAATTTTAGTTCTTGAAAAAGTGACAAAATATATTGACAAAGTATAATTAAGCTGCAAAATAACCAAAAAAAATTTAATATAAAAGAGCGGTGGAAGCAGGTGGAAGTCATCCTGCTAGCTTCAGTGGCCTCTTCTTTATAATTTTTTATATCCTTAATTTTAAATTATTTTTCTTATCATTTATTTTAATATGTATTTAAAAATATATAAAACTTTCTATGTAAGAGCGGTGAAGGTCGTCCTGCCAGCTTTCGTCGTCTCTTCATTATAATTTCTTATTTCCTTCATTAAATTTATGTGTCTTATTTTTCAATTTTTTATGTATTTAAAAATTACATAAATTTTTCTCTTATATAAAAAAGCGGTGGAGGTTGTCCTACCAGCTTTCACCATCTCCTTTTTATAATTTCTTATTTCTTCCATTCTAATTTATTTGTCATGTTTTTTTTTATTTGATATATATTTAAAAAATATATAAAATTTTCTCTTATATAGAAGAGCGGTGGAAGCTGGTAGAGGTCATCCCGGCAGCTTCTGTCGTCTCTTTTTTATAATTTCTTATTTCCTCCATTTTAATTTATTTGTCTTATTTTTAATATAATATATATTTAAAAATTATATAATTTTTTCTCTTATATAGAAGAGTAGTCGAACCATATGGAGGTCATCATGCCATCTTCCGCTCTCTTTTATTTATAATTTCTTATTTCCTTCATTTAAATTTGTTTGTTTTATTTTTTTTAATTTGATACGTATTTAAAAATAATGTAAAATTTTCTCTTATATAGAAGAGTGGTGGTGGCAGTCGAAGGTCGTTCTACCAGCTTCCATAATCTTTTCTCTATAATATCTTATTTCGTACATTTTAGTTTGTTTGTGTTGATTTTTAATTTTATATGTATTTAAAAATTACATAAAATTCATTTAAATAACAATAATCATTGACTTAAAATATTTAGGATCTGCCAGCTTTCACCGCCTCTTATTTATAATTTTTTATTTCATACATTTTAATTTATTTATCTTATATTTTAATTTGATATGTATTTAAAAATCGCACAAGATTATTTTAAATTACAATAATTAACAACTTAAAATATATAGACTCTTGCAAAAATTTCTTCAAAGACTATCACGTTTACATAAGATAGAGGGAGTAACATATATTATTTAAAAATTAATTAGTAGCAAATACTATAAATCAAACTAACTAACAACTGAAAATATGTAAAAACTCTATATAAAATATTTTATATAGTTATGTAAAATTTCATCAGTTTTATATAAATTGGGATAAAGAGAGTATTATATATTATCTCAAAGTTAAGTACAATTAATATAAATAACAATAATTAACAACTTTAAATTTTTAAAAATCATACATAAATCTTTAAATTATATAAAAGGTTTGATTGGCTCTCTAAATTTTATCAGTGTAACATAAATTGAAACCATGAGAGTATTATATATCATCTAAAACCTATAAAAATATTTTATACTATTATAATTAATAATTTTGAAAAATTAAAATCATGAAAAAATTTAATTGACTCTAATAAATTTATCTATATCACAAAAATGGTAGCATATGTTGGGCCCATGCAAGCACCGACTCTTGTGTCTAGTAATGATATATATGCCTAAATCTTTCCCTAGGGACATTGTAATTTGTTTACTTTGGCATTTCGACATGCTAGAACAATGGATCTAATCATCTTTGCTTATCTTTTTATGTAGTTCACAGGAATCACATAGCTCCATGGCCATCATTAGAAAGTTAATCAGTTGGGAAGCAATAAGGTCTCAAATTCAAAGCAAATTTTCTAATTGAATGAATGCTTTCATTCATGATCTGACTTGTCATATACATATTTCATGTGTCTTTTTATGTTCTTCTACACTGATTGCTGTATTATTTTGTTAGTTTCCATTCTGTTACTATCTAATATATTTTTTATTATCTATTGTTGTTGTATTTTGAATATCATATTATGTTGTTATAGTTACTATTTCTTAACTACTTTTTTTCCTTATTTTCTTGACTATTATGTTATTGATGTTAGTGGTGGTGTATAGGCGTCACTATATTCCATATAAAAGTATGTTTCTCAATGATTCATGGTACTTTTATCCTTTTTATTTCTTTAATTTGAAAGTTTAATTTTTTTTAATTGATGAGCAGAATGCTTGTTGCTTTTTGTGTGCATTTAAGAGGTAACAATCGTACTATTTTATTGTAGTACTATTCTGTCTATCGAAAACCATGTATGAGGAAGAGATAAGATTTTCTTGAATACTACCTTCCTAGACTCCCCACTTTGTGGGACTATACACTGCTTATGTTTTTTATTGAGAAAATGGTTCTTGGTAGTTCTACCTAAACTTTTTGGATTAATGAGCTTCACTGCATACTCTTATGCTTCCTTGTAGTTCCACCCTTTTTAGTTCTTCAATTAATAGTTTAGATTCTTTGAGTGATGACTGATGAGCTTCACTACATATTCTTAATGCTTCTTGTTATTATACTCTTTTATTTCTTAGATGAAAATGTAATTTTTTACGTAATGAGCCCTTTTCATTTCTTTAATCAAATGTTCATATTTTTATAATTTATCTTTGATTATTTAGAGATTCTTGATGATTCATTTTACTCATATTTAACTTTTTTTTCAATTGAGTAGTTCATTATGGAATTAATCATAAGTGATAATCATATCCTTTAGCGTTCATACCCCCTTTTTCTTCTTCTGTATTTGGTCTATATAACTATTTTGTGGAATAAAGATTAAATTTTATAGTAAACATTGACTAGTTTATAGGTTTCTTCCTTTGGGGCTTTATTTAAATAGTATTAAGAGTGTAACAAGTAGAATGACAAGGAAATTCTTGGAACTTCAACCCTTTTAATTTCGTTAATAAAAAATACAGATTTTTTGTTGTTTCCCTAAATGAATGACACCAACTTGTCATCAAAATATGATATTCCTGATGTCATAAAAGGATGGGTTTTGGAAAGAATTCAAGAAACTTGGAGAAAGCGTAGATTTAGTTTGAAGGAAAAACATTACGCTGCATATGAAATTTAATAAATTTGAATGGCCAAAAGCCTAAAATTGTTCCAAAATGATAATTAAAAGAACTCCTCATATATTGGAAGTATGAAAAATTCAATATAGAATGTATTCCAATATTTGTTATCATATAACTGTTAGTGTTATAGATGGAACACTTTATTGCTTTAGTTAGTGTTATTGATTCATTTAATAGAAATTGTCTAAGTTAAATAATGAGAATCAGAAGAAGCTGATGAATCCATACGCTGCTGGCAAACAGAGTTTTGCTTAAATTTGCAAAAAAATATTATATTTTCTTATTTGTTGTTAAATTTTAACTTATCATTAAGAAATATTTTATATTTATTTTCATATGACTAGAAAAAAAGGGGGGGGACTGTCTTGCTTAATGTCATGTTCGTGGCCAGAAGAGGAAAAAAAATTGATCATAAATACAAGGCCTCCAATGAAAACACCACTAGTAAAATTGTATGAAACTTATATATTTTCAAGTTTATATTGACATCAATGATTAGTTATTAATTTTTAATTAATTCAATGTGATTTTGGATATGATTTATCAAGCTAAAATGGAGGAAATTGAAACACAACTGGGAGAAAATGACAAACCTGCTGATGCATTTTCACACGTCATAGGTGTTGAACATCAAGAATATCTAAGACTGTATGGAGGAGGGTTCATAAGAATATCTTTGAAAAGAATAAATGGATCTTCTAAACCAACTTTAAACTCCACTAATAATGTCGGGCAACAAATACAAGAAAGGATATAAGAAATAGAAGACCCAATCGAGGAACAAAAGAGAACCACTCGACAAGAAGTTATTACAAAAGTAATTTCTCAACTTCAGCATGTAGAATAATTTGATCCTAAGATACTAGTGTCATTGTACAATCCTTCACCAATGGAATCTACTTCTACACCACCGTCTACATGGAGAAACACACAAGGTTAGTGTTGCTACCTCCTACTTCTACTCTTTTTCCTCTTCTTATTCTTCTGATCATCTTATTCTTATTCTTCTACTACTACTACTTATTCTTTGTATCCTCTTCTTAGTGTCTCTGATGTAACTCTATTGTATTTTCTTTCATTTTATATTTGTTGTTGCATAGAAAAGAGGCAATAGATATTAAAATATTAGTGGACTGCCATAGTTGTTTGGGATTCATATCATATTTTTGCTGATATTCTTGTTGGTAATGGATTAATTGATGGTTCCTTTGTAATTACTTGAAAACATGAATAAAATTATTGAAAATATTAACTATTTTAATTATACAAACCTATAGTATAGGTGGATGTGAACTATCAGTTCATTTGCTATTTTTATATCTCTATTTGTTAGTTCTCTATTTTAAATTTGAAGGTGGAGTCCATATATAAAGAGGTTTGGATAAAAATTAATTGTCAAGTATTCAAACAATAAGAATAGGAATCTACAGTTTAACTATTGGCTCCTTTATTTGTAATCATATTTGAAGGAAATATGGTCACCAAGGATAGGATTTCAATCATCTAGATGAGAGTGAAATGTTTAAAACATCATAGTATAATCTACTTCAACCTCAATAATACCGGAATAAAAATCCATGCCACAAATAGGTTAGTAATATGTGTTTGATCTTAGCTTAAATTCTGAAGCTATTGAGGTTTGATTCTTAGTTGGGTTTAATATCCATTTTGGTTTTATTTTAGGGGGACTGTACATCTTCATCTTTGAATTTTTGAAATTGTAATACCCCGTACTTTTCCTTGCTAATTTTATCTAAAGAATGTCTAATATTATCTTCTAAATTGAATGAAGGTTATTCAATAAGGAATTTTCAAGATTTTTACTTTTTTTCATGTGGAAAATTCAATAAGCTTTCCAGCGATACAAGATTCGCCCAAATTCGATAACCGGATAAGATGTTACAACTATTTCAAGTTTCCGTCGTAAAACAACACCATATTAGTCAGTGGCACGCCGCACCACAAGAGTAAATGGAATTTGGCAAATTTCAGTAGGGGTCCGCGATTATGGCGCGTTGTGCCAGGGCCCAAATTTAGAATTGTCCTTTTCCAGTGTCTTAGCGCGATTTTATTCGCATCGCGTCAAAGTTCTAGGACATAAAAGAAGGGGAAACTCGATGGCTCCACGTCGTGCCATCCCTCAATTTCCCAATTGTTAAATTACAGTGACACAACGTGAAAGCGCCGCGTCACGCCAGGAGTTCAATTTATGAAATGTTTACTGAAATTACAAGACGCTTACAGGATTAAAAGGGGCAATTTCTTACCTCTATTTAATCCCTTTAACACGCGATTCAAGCACTTTTCACCCAAAATTCACTATCAATTCTCAAAAACCTCTGAAGAACAAGCTAGGGTTTTCATAGAAGATCCAATTCCAAGAAAGTTTAACCGTCAATCTTCACGAAATCACGAACTAAGGTATGCATAGTGTTCATTCATGGACTCCTTTCGTCCATGAAGCCCAAGAATCTCTTTTCTAAAGTCAGTATTTTAGATTTTATTTATGAATTTCATGTTGGGTTTGTTTTGTGTTTGTTGAGAATGATCAAGTGAATTCAAATCAATGTTGGGTGATCAATTTTATGTGTAATTCATTGGTATAGATGTATATTCATGTGAACCTATGAATAAACACTAGATGATGAAATTACAGATGAATCATGATGGTTAATTGTTGTATAATGTTGTCTACATGTGCTATGCCTACCATGTGTTTGGTTAAAGGCCTAGATGAAGGAACAATGCCCAACTAGTATGATATCATGAAATCCCCATGTATGTACAAGTTATGCCTATCAAATGTTTTGATGGAATGATTCTATAAATGTATTATGGATTATGATATTAGTTATGTGTTCAAGTAAGTTATGCTTGGTCAATTTTCCTTCCATCGAGTCCTGGGGGTACTTTTACCCGAAATATTAGTTGTGTGCCTAGAGTCATGTCATGTTTCCACGATACTATCAGTTAAGCTATGAATCCTTAGAATTCAGACAGTCTTATGACTTAGGAAATCTCCATGATCTCATGAAATCAGTTAATTGTCAAATATTAGTAATATTCCGTCATTCAACGGAATTCAGTAACTCAGTCCATGTTCACTTCAGTAAATTATGTTCAGTGTTCATTTAGATGCGAGTAGAAATTACCATCGAGTGAACCTAAGGATGAAAACTCACATGTTATGTAAGGGTGTGATTCTTCGAAGTAATCCTTGCATTCCAGAATTATGTAGCCATTATAGGTTGAGACATCATAGCCTACTATATGTGGGTAGATGAGGTGGCTTAGACTGCTATATGAGGGTTCCCACCATTCTTACTAGGGTTACCTGTTATATTAGGGTCACTCATATGTTGTCCTTACCAGTGGCTCGATATTGACACTCTTCTACTCAGGGCATAGATTGGACCCCAATTCAGTTATAATGCATTATTTTGGGTATGTCGGTTAGATGACTACCTCCCATAGTCTTAGTATCAGCCTCAGTAAAGGAACTCAGATATTTCTTTAGAATTCAGGACTGTCAGCTACAGTCAACTGAGACATAGTACGAAACTCAGATAGTTTCATCATATTCAGGACTGTCAGATACAGTCACTCACGTTATCAGTTATATTCAGATTTAGTAATCATGTTATCACAGTATTAGTGTCAGTTGTTATGTACCATGCATGTATTCTCATGCTCATGATAGTTAGTCAGTTATTATTATTGTTCATTCATATGAATCACATACATTCAGCCTACCTCACATGCATACAAGTACATTCAAAGTACTAACGCATTTGTGCTATGGTGTCTTATACCATAGGTTCAGAGACACGAGCTCCAAATCAGCAGTAGATTCCAGTTTCAGCAGTCATAGTTAGAAGTGAGTCCTTATCATTCGAGGACATTATTATTCCCTATTATTTCATTAATTAGTTTATTAGTTGGAGTTAGTTGGGGATATGTACCATCAGATCCTTACTCAGACAGTTCAGTCAGTTAGAGGCTTTCTAGACTATCATGTTTCAGACATCAGTATTTTTAGTTTTTTTTTGGGTATTCTATTACTCCACACAGATGTTATATCATTCAGATTATGTTCAGTATTGAACCTTATGTCCTTTCAGTGCATGTTTCCATATTATTATGTCATATTATGCAGTGTACAAGTACAAATATCAGTCATGGGTTAGATTGTGGTCCTCCGGGGTCATGAGCATCGTGTAGCATTCCGGGTACTAGATTCGGGGTGTTACAAACTTGGTATTAGAGCCTAAGGTTCAATAGTATCCTAGGAACTCTGAAAGCCACATCTAGTAGAGTCTTGTACATGGGTGTGTTACGCGCCATATTTATCTACAGGAGGCTATAAGATGTTTAAGGAACATTTTCCCCTCTTGAAGCATTCATGTCGTGCCAGTGAGAATAATCTCAAGTCAATCTCTCAGTCTAATCCATTTTTCCCTTTCTTCTACAGAACATGCATCCTAAAAGAAGAAATGGAAATCAGTCAGCCCCTCTGCCCGAAGATTCTTTGGGCGATCATGTTTCTTATATGGAGTTCAGGTCCATATTCACTACTCTTTCTCTGTCAATTGCTGCTCAAAATAAACGGCCAACAGTCATTCTAGCCAAACCAGTGGCCAATTCAGTCGCAGGTAGGATTTAGGACTTCACCCAAATGAATCCTCTATCCTTCCTCGAGTCTAAGGTAGATGAGGACCCTCAGGAATTTATTGATCAGGTTAAGAAAGTAACAGACATCATGAGGTGACTACTATTGAGAGTGATGAGCTAGCTGCATATCAGTTGTAGGATATAGCTCATACTTGGTTCAAACAGTAGAAGTCAGAGAGGTCAGATGATGCAGTTTCTATAGTATGGGAGGAGTTTGTCACTGAATTCTTAGACAGATTATTTTCCCAAGAGCTTAGAGAGTCTAAGGTGCTAAAATTCATCAACCTCTGGTAGGGAAGTATGATGGTGAAAGAGTATTCTCTTAAGTTTACTCAATTAGACAGATATGCCCCTCATGTGGATGTAGACAACAGAGCCAAGATGAGTAAGTAAGCTTGAGGGGTAAATGATAGAATGGTAAATGAGTGAAGATCTTCCGTACTGAACAGTGACATAAATTTAGCCAGGCTTATGACTCATGCTCAGCAGATAAAGGAACAAAAGATTAAGCAAAGGGAGAAGTAAAATAATAAAGTGAAGACAGGTAGTTTCAACTTCGCTCAACCTAAATCAGAAGGAGGAAATCGTTCCTAGTTTTATCCTAAGTCATCAGTTCCAGCTCCTTCTTTAGCCAGTGCTCTAGTTTCTAGGTTGTTAGCAGTTCCCGCATCTATCCTCTTTGCCAGACTTATGACAAATACCATCAGGGTATTTGCAGAGCTGGTTGTGGTATTTGTTTTGGATGACGCAAGCCAGGCTACAGAGTCAGAGATTGTCCTCATCCAGGTCCTAAGGATCAACAGAATCACTTATCATCTTAATCAGATCACCCAAATCAGCAGTGTGCCACCTCCATTGCTACTAGTGGGAAATGTCCAAATCATCTCTATGCTTTTCAATCCCGATTAGATCAGTAAAATTCTCCTGATGTGGTTACTAGTATGTTACAGATCTTCTATATGCATGTTTACACTTTTCTAGATCCAGGAGCTTCTTTGTATTTTGTTACTCCCTATATAGCAGGCAATTTCAGAATCAATCTCGAAATCCTAGCAGAGCCCTTTTCAATATCTACCCCATTTGGTAAAACCATCATAGATTGGTAGGTATACAAGAACTGCCCGGTTATGATATTTCAGAAAGTCACTTCAGCAGACTTAGTCGAATTATACATGACTGATTTTGACGTCATTCTCGGCATGGATTGGCTTCATTCCTTCTATGCCACAGTCGAATGTAGAAATTGGATAGTCCAGTTTCAATTTCCAAATGAACCGGTTCTTAAGTGGAACGGTAGTGTATCCTCTTTTAGAGGTCATCTTGTTTCCTACCTTCGGGCAAGGAAAATAATATCTAAGGGATGTGTCTATCATCTTGTTCATGTTAAGGATTCCCGTTCCAAAACTCCAAGTCTTGAATCTATTCTAGTTGTGAATGAATATTCAGATATCTTTCCCAAAGATCTTCCAGGAATTCCTCCCAAAAGGGAAATAGACTTTGGTTTTGATCCTCTTCCAGATACTCAGCCTATCTCTATTCCACCATATAGAATGGCACCAGCAGAACTCAGAAAATTGAAAGAACAATTGAAAGATCTCCTAGATAATGGATTTATCAGGTTCAGCCTTTCCCCGTGGGGCACACTAGTCGTGCACAAGAAAGATGGTTCTCTCAGAATGTGCATTGACTACCGTCAACTTAATAAGGTCACGGACAAGAATAAGTATCCTCTTCCGAAAATCAATGACTTGTTTGACCAACTTTAGGGTGCCAATTATTTATCTAATATAGACCTCAGATCCATCTATCATCATCTGAGAGTCAGAGAATATGACATTCCAAAAATAGCTTTTTGTACCCTATATAGTCACTTAAAATTCATAGTCATGTCATTTGGTATTACTAATTCCCCAGCCGCTTTCATGGACATGATGAACCATGTGTTCAAATAGTACTTGGACATGTTCATCATAGTCTTCATAGATAATATTCTGGTCTATTCTTGCAGTGAGCGTGATCATGCAGACCATATCAAAATAGTACTTTAGACTCTCAGAGATCATCAGCTATTCACCAAATTTAGTAAGTGTAAATTTTGTATAAGTTCAGTAGAATTCCTTGGTCATATCATTTCCGGTGATGGCATTAGAGTTGATCCTCAATAGACCAAAGCAGTAAGAATCTAGCCCAAACCTGTCTCTCCATCAGATATCAGGAGTTTCTTAGGTTTGGTTGGCTATTATCGACGGTTTGTTGATGGATTTTCTTATATTGCATCCCCTATGTCTAGATTGACTCACAAGAAAGTCAAGTTTCAGTGGTCAGATCCTTGAGAGAAGAGTTTTCAGGAGTTGAAGACTAGACTCACCTCAGCTCTAGTCTTAGCTCTTCCAAATGGTCCAGATGGTTTCATAGTGTATTATGTTGAATCCAGAGTAGGTTTGGGTTGTGTCCTCATGCAGCATGGTAAGGTCATAGCCTACGCCTCCAGAAATCATAAGCCCCATGAGAGGAATTATCCTACTCATGATCTTGAGTTAGCAACCATAGTCTTTGCCTTGAAGATTTGGAGGCATTATCTATATGTGCCTATGTAGATGTGTTCACTGATCATAAAATTCTTCAGTAGGTCTTTTCTCAGAAAGATCTCAATCTTCATCAGAGAAGGTAGTTAGAGCTTTTGAAAGATTATGACA
This sequence comes from Capsicum pubescens, assembly GCA_030864215.1. Classification (NCBI taxonomy): domain Eukaryota; kingdom Viridiplantae; phylum Streptophyta; class Magnoliopsida; order Solanales; family Solanaceae; genus Capsicum; species Capsicum pubescens. Next base: position 213,427,448 of record CM061546.1, read on the forward strand.
TGAGTGTCCTTTATCATACGGGCAAGGAAAATGTAGTGGACGGTGATCTCAATAGACTATCCATGGGTAGTGTTTCTCATGTTGAGGACAGTAAGAATAAGTTTACTCAAGAAGTCCATCAGGTTACCAGACTAGGTGTTCGCTTAGTCGATACAGATGAGGGTGATATATGGGTTCAGAGCAGTTCAGAATCATCTCTAGTTTCTGAGGTGAAAAAAAAGCAAGATAGAGATCCCAGCCTTGTCAAGTTGAAAGAGTCAGTTCAGGATCAGAAAATAAAGGTTTTCTCCCAAGGGGGATATAGTTTTCTTCATTGTTAGGGTCGTTTCTATATTCTAGGTGTAGATGACTTAAGGCAGCAAATTCTTGTAGAAGCTCATGGTGCGCGCTACTCTATTCATCCAGGGGACACAAATATGTACCGCGACTTGCAGGAAATCTATTAATAGAGTGGGATGAAGAGAGACATTGCAGAGTTTGTGGCTAAGTGCTCTATATATCAGCAGGTTAAGATAGGAGTTCAGTATTCCTACTTGGAAGTGGAAAGTTGTGAACATGGACTTCGTGACAGCTTTGCCTCAAACTGATCATCAACATAATTCAGTCTGGGTCATTGTAGATAGAATGACCAAATCATCTCATTTCCTTCTAGTTTATACCTCTTATTCAGTCGAGGATTATGCCAAACTCTACATCAAGGAGTTTTCAGATTGCACAGTGTTCCGTTGTCTATTATCTCAGACAGAGGTACCCAGTTCACCTCTCATTTGTGGAAAGCATTCCAAAAGGGTCTTGGTACCCAAGTTCATCTTAGTACAACCTTTCATGCTCATATAGATGGTCAAGAAGAAAGGACCATTCAGACGTTAGAAGATATGCTAAGGTCATGTTCAATCGATTTCAAGGAAAGTTGGGATTACCACTTACATTTGATTGAGTTTGCATACAATAACAGCTATCATTACAGTATTTAGATGTCTCCATTTGCAGGTCTCTACGATAGGAGATATAGATCTCCAATTGGTTAGTTCAAAGTTAGTGAGGTATCATTCATAGGTCCTGAATTCGTATTCGACGCCTTATAAAAAATCCAGTTGATTAGATAAAGACTCTGAGCTGCTTAGACCCGACAAAAGCCTTATGCAAATGTTCGTAGAAAAGATCTTGAGTTTGATATTGGTGACTATGTCTATCTAAAGATCTCTCCCATGAAGGGAGTGAAACAGTTTGGTAAAAAAGGGAAACTCAGTCACCAATATGTCGGTCCTTTTAAGATTCTCAGTCAATTCGGCAAGGTAGCTTATGAGCTCGAATTGCCTTCAGATATAGCCTCAGTTTATCCAGTCTTTCATGTCTCTTTGCTCAAGAAGTGCATAGGTGACCAATCAGTTGTAGTCCTTATTCAGAGCATTGGTTTTCAGAATACTCTTTCTTATGAAGAGATTCCAGTTGAAATCTTAGACTATCAAACTCGTAGACTAAGGAACAAAAAAGTCCCTCTAGTTAAGGTTCTTTGGCGAAATTAGTTCGTCGAGGGAGCTACTTGGGATGCAGAGGTAGACATGTGTACCAAGTATCCTCACCTCTTCTTCGCCAACTCAAATCAAGCTCTAGGTAATAGTTCCTCTTAAGCTTACTCAGTTTCATGTTCAGTGTTCATCACAAACTTGATATGCAGCTTCATCCTCATGTACCCATTAGAAACTTGGTATAAAGTACCATTGCATATTCACTCATGCACGCATGTGTCAGTTTAATTATGTAATTATGCATCAGACATGCATTCTCATTATGAGAAACTTAGTTCTTCAAAACACTCAGTCATGCATTCATGAATCAGTTAAACATGCATCAGATATGCATGTTCAGTATTATATGTTCATCTTGTCAATCATGTCAGTCATGAGATCATGTTCCAGTTATTCATGTTCAGCACGTACATCAGTTGTCTTTTGTCCCCTCTCAGTCAGTCTCATTCCAGGATGAATGTTCTTAAGGTGGAGATATTGTAATACCCCATACTTTTCCTAGCTAATTTCATCTCAAGAATGTCTAGTATTAGCTTCTAAATTGAATGATGGTTATTCCATGAGTTGTATGATTTTTTTTATTATGTGGGAAATTCAATAAGATTTCCATCGATATAAGATTTGCCCAAATCCGAAAACCGGGTAAGATGTTACGACTATTTCAAGTTCCCGTCGTAAAATAACACCATATTAGTCAGTGGCGCACCGCGCCACAAGAGTAAGTGGTATTTGGCAAATTTCAATAGGGGTCAACGATTATGGTGCGTCACGCCAGGGCCCAAATTCAGAATTATTCTTTTCCAGTGTCTTGGCGCGATTTTCTCTGCGTCACTTCAAAGTTCCAGGTCGCAAAAGAAGGGTAAACACTATGGCTCCATGTCGCACCATCCCTCAATTTCCCAATTTTCAAATTACAGTGACACGGCTCCATAGCGCCGCGTCGCACCAGGGGTTCAATTTGAAAATTTTTTAGTAAAATTACAAGACGTGTCCAGGGTTCAAAGGGTCAATTTCCCACACCTATTTAAGATCTTTAACACGTGATTCAGCCATTTTTCACCCAAAATACACTCTCTTCTCTTAAAAATCTCTCAAGAACAAGAAATGATTTTCTTAGAATATCCAATTTCAAGAAAGTTTCACCGTCATCTTCACAAAATCATGAACTAAGGTATGAATAGTGTTCATTCATGGACTGCTTTCATCCATGAAGCCCAAGAACCTCTTTTCTAAAGTCAAGAGTTTAGATTTTCTTTATGAATTTCATGTTGGGTTTGTTTTGTGTAAATTGAGAATGATCAATTGAATTCAAATCCATGTTAGGTGATCAATTTTATTTGGAATTGATTTGTATTGATGTATATTCATGTGAACCTATAAATAAACCCTAGATGATGAAATTAGAGATGAATATTGATGATTAATTATTGTATAATTTTTCCTACATGTGCTATGCCTACCATGTGTTTGATTAAAGGCCTATATGAAAGAACAATGCCCAACTAGTATAATATCATGAAATCCCCATAGATGTACAAGTTATGCCTATCACATATTTTGATGGAATGCTTGTATAAATGTATTATGTATTATGATATTAATTATATGTTCAAGTAAGTTATGCTTAGTTAGTTTTCCTTCCATCGAGTCATGGGGGTACTTGTACCCAAAATATTAGTTGTGTGCCTAGAACCATTTCATGTTTCCACGATACTCTCTGTTAATCTATGAATCCTTAGACTTCAGACAGTCTTATGACTCTGGAAATCTCTATGATCTCATGAACTCAGTTAGTTGTCAGATAGCAGTAATATTTCGTCAGTCAATAGAATTCAATAACTCAGTCCATGTTCAGTTCAGTAAATTATGTTCAGTGTCTATTTAGATTGGAGTAGAAATTAGCACCGAGTGAACCTAAGGATGGGAACTCACCTGTTATGTGAGGGTGTGATTCTTAGAAGCAACCCTTGCATTCCAGAACTATGTAGTCAGCATAGGTTAAGACATCATAGCATATAATATGAGGGTAGATAAGGTGGATTTTCCTGCTATATGAGGGTTCCCACCGTTCTCACTAGAGTTACCTATTATATTAGGGTCACTCGCATGTCGTCCTTACCAGTGGATCGGTATTGACATCCTTCCAATTAGGGCATAGATTGGACCCCAATTTAGCTATAATGTATCATTTGGGGCATGTCGGTTAGATGACTACCTCCCATAGTCTCAGTATCAATCTCAGTAAAAAAACTCAGATAGTTCTTTAGAATTTAGGACTGTTAGATACAGTCACTAAGTTATATTAAGATTCAGTAATAATGTTATCTCAGTATTAGTGTCAATTTTTATGTCCCAAGCATGTATTCTCACGCTCATGATAGTCAGTCAGTTATTATTATTGTTCATACATATGAACCCCATGCATTCAGCCTACCTCACATGAATACCAGTACATTCAAAGTACAGATGCATTTGTGCTATGTTGTCCTACACCATAGGTTCAGAGACACGAGGTCCAAATCAGTAGTAGATTCCAGTTTCAGCAGTCAGAGTTAGAAGTTAGTCCTCATCATTTGAGGATATGATTATTCCCTATTATCTCATTAATTAGTTTATTAGTTGGAGTTAGCTGGGGACATATCCTATCATCTCCTTACTTATACAGTTCAGTCAGTTAGAGGCTTTCTAAACTATCATATTTCAGACTTCATTATTTTTAGTTTTGTTTTAGGTATTCTATTACCCCATACAAATGTTAAATCATTCATATTATGTTTAGTATTGAAGATTATGCCCTTTTAGTGCATGTTTCTGCATTATTATGTCATATTGTGCAGTGTACAGGTACAAATATCAGTCATGGGTTAGCTTGTGATCCTTCGGGGTCATGAGCATCGTGTAGCATTCAGGGTACCAGATCCAAGGCATTACACAAATCTTTTAAATTATGTTTATCTAATTCTCGCTATTGTTTCATATTCAAAATAATAGAAAGTTGATTGAAGTTTATGAAGTGAATCTTTTATGATGGTGGTGTACTAGCCATCTAATATTAAGTCTAGCTAGACTCTTATTCTAGTTTCTACCTATGTTGTTTGATATAATGGGTTGAGAAACAGTGAAGGACATATGCGATAAAGTTAATTTTTATCCAGGATGTTAAGTCTTTGTACTCGTAGTAAGGTTTTACTTGATCATTCAATGTTTGAAATTCTAATTTAAGTAACTTTTGTTAGTGAGAATAGTGTTTAACTATAGGTGGAAGACCTTATGGTGTAGTATAAACATCATTCACTATTAAAAGATGATTGGAGCTTTCTTGAGCTTTATTCCCTTATAAGAACAATAAATCAAGACTTTGAAAAAGTTTATCGAGTTTTAAGTGAACTTCTATCGATCCAATTGGTTTTTATGTTTGTAAATCTTTTGGTGAGGATTTAATTCTTATATTGGTACAGTTAGAGTAGTTCTACTAATTTTAATAATTCTATTCAACTCTTGATCTAGATAATCCTTATTAAATTGTCTTGTAAAAAACTTTTGAGAGTACAAATGTAACACCCCAGATTTTGGTCCTTAAAAATTACCAAAATTTTATTCTCACTAACATTACTACAACTCCTCCTTACGAGTCATAAGGGGTATTGACGGGTTTTATGGACCAAATCATAGCCTAAATAGTGTTTGTGTGGCCAAGATCTCCTCTGAGTACGAGTGGCTCACTACGAGTCGTGAGAACTCGTTATGAGTCATTTTGTATAAATCATAGGGTGACATGTGTAAGTCCCATATAGTTCAGTCTTAAATACTACTTGGACCCTATGAGTCGTATGGTCTTGATACGAGTCGTTTGATGTATGTTCTAGGGTCAACATTATGGGTACCCCCTAACATTTTTTTAGTTATGACTCGAGGAAACAAGTTGTAAGGTGTTGTGAATAATCGTTGTGTGACCCGTAGTCACTGTTAACACTTTTCCATCTTTTAAGTTGAGGGAACTTTGGACATTTCTAACTTTAACCACCTATACCCCACTTCCATAAAACATCTTTAGGGAATTCTTTCCATACTTTATCATATCAAAGATTCACATTATTCTCTTAAAATACGCTCAAGTAAGATACTCAGGTTTTTGAAAATTTAGTCATCCAAGGGCTCAAGGGTTAAATTATCACCATAAAACTTTGTATCATAGGCATGTTACTCTTCTCTATTTGTTAATTTACTAAAATCATATATTTTAGAGTATTGTACATATGGTATTGATGATGGTTTTGAATCATGGGTTGTGGATTTTGAATGCTTGTTGTTGAATAATGTTTCCCACAATTTACAAATATTTGTTCATGTATTAATTATTGTTTTGAACTTGTGGGATGCATGAGTAGGGTGAATAAATGATGATTATGATTTCCCCCAACTTATGACATTTGAAGTGGTAATAACCTCAACTCCACACTGTTAAATTGGTTTTGAATATAAAAAGTATGCATATAGAAAAACTCTTGAACAATTGCATAATGATAAAAGTCAATGAAGCATAATGGTTTTGAATTAAACCTTATGGGGTTCGGTAATTCCCAAGCTAAAGTATAATTGCACTAAGAGGGTTGTGAATTCCCCCGAGTAATGATAATTGGTTGGCATGATGTTGTTACCTTGTAAGTGTAGTAAGTATGACGATATCAATAATGTATGCCTTATTATTTAATGTGGATCAATTAATGGGAATGTGTGATAAATATTTTAATGGGGATTATAGGCGGATTTTGTAGCTGTGTCATGAAAGTAGAGGTCCCGAGGGACCAATACTAAAAACCACAGTTGCCGATGTAGGGGTCTAAATAACTATGTGGTTTGAGTCCCTGTTATTATATTAATGGGAGGTTTGAGTCCCCATACTTTATTACATGATTTGGTGCTTAAGTCAGCTTGATATGTCGAGAGGTTTGAGACCCCCATAGTGTATATGTATATCCTCTAATTCGTGTGGCTACACGCATTGGGGATCTTCCAGCTAGGGGAAATCTGGGCCTATATAGCATGTGGGGGACTCTTTATGTTATGATTATTGAGCTACACAAATCTATACTATAGTTTTAAACTGCATGTTAAGCCTTATTTCCTATACCGTCATATGATATATATATGCATTCAATTTTAAATGATTTTGAACTGTTGATCATGAAATTATGTTATCCTTAATCCTGAGTTATATGCTAGTTCTCAACCCATTAACCATCTTCAGCCGTTGTATCCCCACGCAATGAAGGCACCAATGATACTTATTTTTTTCCTGCACAGAGGTAGATGGATCAGCTCAGTTCGTTGGTTCATTGTGGTGAAGTAGTTATCTTCCATTCTTTAGAAGACTTAGGAATTTTATTAGCTTTCATTATTAGATTTGAGTTGATAATTTTCATCATCATTAATATTAGCATTGCCATTGTCAGAATCGGGGACATGTCTCGACCAAAATTGGCTTTAGTTCTTTGCATAGAGGCTTTGTTGGATTACTATGGACTTAAGTGATGTTGATTAGATGGGTTTTTCATTGGTTGTTTATTATCAATTATAGACATAACTTTTATTCGTTGAACTTATCTTGTGCTATCTTGTTATATGTTTGGAATTCTGCTATTATTGGGTGATGTATAGTGTTTGGTTAGGTAAAAGAGGGTGGTCTCTGGTCCAGGATGGATTAGAGATGCCTGTCAAGGCCAGGCTCTGGTTCAGTTCATGACAAAGTTGGTATCATGGCCTAGGTTTGGTGTCATTGGGTTTCCACAAAGTTGTGTCAAGTATAGTCTCTTTTACTGGTGTGTAGCACAACACACTTATAAGGGAGAGGCTACTAGGAATTTAGGAATATTTCCCTTTTTTGTTGTTCTATTTCAGGATATAGAGTTTAAAATCTTGAAATTTCCTCTAATTCCCATATGTTCTCTTTTCAGATCATGCCTCCCGGAAGATCTAATGCTTATGCAAACTCTTTTGTCCCATCTGAGGACAATGTATATGAAGCTCGTCCTATTCAAAGATTTCAGACCCAATGTAGGGTCGTTGCTTCTAATTTCCCTAGTGGAGTTCAACTGTTTCCTTTATCCCTCCTAGAGCACCTCAAGATGATGTGTATAATTTTAAGTTTTGCTAGTCAATCCATTTGCTTACCCAATAGGTGTCATCTCAAACTGAGTGTGTTGCTTCTGTTTCTCCATCTTCTAAGGCCATTAGAGTTGGTCAATTTATGAGGTTGAGTCCTTTGACTTTCACTGGTTCTAATGTTGAGGATGATACTTAAAATTTCATTGATGATATGGAAAAGATTATCCTTGTAATGCATTCTACTGATGCAGAAGGTGTAGAGTTTATTGCCTATCAGTTAATGGATGTGTCATATCAATGGAATGAGGAATAGTACTAGTCTAAGAGCGATGATTTCGATACCACTCTAAGGTATGACTTCTTTACTGCTTTTCTTGATTGCTTCATTGCTCAGGATTTGAGGGAGGCAAAGCCAAAGGAATTTGTAAGAAGCAAGGTAGGAATATAGTAAACGTGTATGCCTTTAAGTTTCATTAAATATCGCGTTATGATCCAGAGTTAGTATCTAGCATTAGGGCTAGAATGAGGAAATTTGCTCCCAGGCTTTCCTAATATTTGATCTTTGAAAGCAAGGCTGCCTTGTTTAATAAGGATATGGACATCTTTAGACATATGACATAAATGCAACAACTTGAAGAGAAAAAAGAAAAACCAACCAAAGATAAGTGAAAGGAGGAATAACAAGTTTTGATACTCGAATTAGGGTGGAGGTCAGCAACTGAGTGGTAGAGATGGTGGGAAATGGTCTAAGAAGAATTGAGGCAATTTTGGTTCCTACATTAAGTCTAGTGCTACTTATCCGAAGAAGTCGGGTGATCATCATTTTCAGAATAGTGGTTGTCCCATTGTATAGGGTCCTCATCCTTAGGCTTGTTGGGATCAGTCATCTTCAGCATATCCTCTTTACAGATTTTGTGTCAGGTGGATTGTGGTGTTTGTTGAGAAGGGAGGAACAAGTTCTTCAAATATGGTTATATTTGACATATGTAGAAGGATTGTCCTTTTAGGTTTTCTTCTAGGGAAAATAAGATCCCTGTTTCTACTTCATCACCTCCTACATCAAAGGATGCTACTTTTTCTTTTGGCTCAGGCACTGGTCGAAACTATCTGTACATTCTTACCACCCGCTAGAATTTTGAGGCGTACCATGATGTTGTTACTGGTACGCTAAAACTATTCTCTCATAATTTTTATTTTGTACTTAATCCCAGTTTTAAACTTTTTGTGACCCTGGATGTGGCTATTCATTTTGGTTTTGATCCTAAGTCTATTCTGAATCACTTTTCTGTGTCCACCATGGTGGGTGACTCCATTGTGGCTACGAGGATCTATAAAGGTTGTGTGATGTTGGTCTGTGGTAGGGAGACCTTAGTGGATATGATAGATTTGAAGGTATTAGGATTTTATATAGTCTTGGGGATGGATTAGTTGCATTCGTTCTATGTGTCTCTTTATTTTCGGATGCAAAGGGTTAGTTTCCACTTCCCTGAGGATCTAGTGATTTAGTGGGAGGCTATTTCCCTAGTGCCTAAGGGAAGGTTCTTTTATGTCACGACCCGAGCCTAGGCCCTAGCTGTGACGAGCATCCCAAACCATGAAGGCCCGGAACACCCATTCTCTATCTGGTTATCATGCACAACATTCATAATCATAATAAAATGCTGAATTGAAACTGAGTACGGAAAACATGGTCAAGTTCTGCAACATTTCTGAATAATACGATCTGACATCAGTCTGCGAAATCTCTACTAGGAACATAAACATTTGTCTGAAAAGAAGCTGGGACAAGGCCCCCAGTAAACCAAAAACATAATAAATAAGATAGTGTCTGACATAATTAGGCCTTTCGAATAATAGAAGGCTCACCACTGTGAGATCAAGTCTGCAAACCCGAGAATGTCTACTGAGTAGCTGGACCCCTAGATTGTGCCTCAGGACCTGGAAGGAGGGGGGGTCACCACAAAAGTACGGGCACGCGAAGCAATCCAAAAGTAGTATAATGGAACATACATATATATATATATATATTAAGGTAAAGCAATTTTTCTTCAAGACATCATGTATAAAACTGTTTCTGAAAAATACATGGGCACTTTCTGAAAACATGCAACCTGTCTGTTCATTTCAAATCATGATCTATGTTTTACTTCTGAGTTAGGTGGTATTCCCCTACAAGTCTGAATATTCCACGGGCTGTATGGAATCCGCCATTGACTCGGAGGGTAAGACCCCAGCCCAAGTGTACCGCAAGGGTTGGAATGTTTGAGTCTGATACGCCACAGGACATTTAAGTCAGCGCATAATAATATACCCGGGTCGGCAAACCACGGTTTTAGGCAAAGAGTTGTCTGAAACTCCTGCCTTCTTCAGGGAACCAACTAAGCTCTATTTATGCCCTATTTTAGCCTTTTTTGAACATGTATCATTCTGAAATTTCTAAATCATGAGAGTCTGATAAAAATCTGATTTCTGAACTAGTCTGTGTCTGTTATGGCATTTGTCTGAGTTGGTATCGTCATACCAAGACTTGCAAGTCCTATTTCTGAGCCATAATGTATTAAGCAAGAGCTTTCATTCAAAACATAGTTTACACCACCAAAACATGTAATTTGCATTCAAGATGTCATGTTCCGAAACTCAAGTCAAATCCATGCAAAACTTTCATCAAACATATGGTGGTCATGTGCATTTTTGGCAAAACCATGCATTCTTTCATTACATGCATATTCAACATTCACAACCCTCTCTTTCGTGTTCAAAACATGTTATATTACGTGAAACATGGAAAATTTTACATTAAGAGAGAGGTTTCATGAAAATCATGCTCTAAATTCATATTTCAGGACAAACGCATATATATATATACATATAACTTTCAAATCACTTTGGGGGAAAGCCAAAAGGCCAAAACAATATCATTAAAGCTTCTGAAACATGAGTATGTACATGAATTCGAAAACCCAATCCTTAAAACATGATTTCTATGCCCATGAGATTTTAGGAAAACCCCGTGTACCTTATTCTCCACGAATTTTTGGTGTCTATCGAAGCCTACGTCGAGAGGATTCCGAATCTGTAATTTGTTTCACGAAGAAGTTTCGGAATGATCGGTCCTTCAAGCTTATTTTCTCAAACCCTAGTTTCTCTTTCTCTTAAGTTCTTGAAGGATTAGATTTTTGGGATTTTATAGGAGGCTTCAATGTTGTTAATAGGCCCAAATCCATTTAGGAGTGGGTAAGGACGATTTTGGGTTTTGTAAGGACTAACTTGCACTTAAAGTAACTCAAAACGGAGTGTTTTCGTCACCTGAAACCATAACTATGCGCCGCCCTTTGTATTGCCCAAATCTACATAGGCGCAGCCGTATGCATCGCCTATATTTGCATAGGCGCCGCCCTATGCATCGCCTATATGTGCATAGGCGACACATTCAACTTTGAAAGGCCATAACTTCTTCACCGGGTGTCCGTTTTAGGCGAATTTTGTATCGTTGGAAAGCTTATTCAATTATCTACAATTTTGTATATAGTAGGCCACCCAGTACATCATATACAGTGAGTTATGGTCAATAGAATTTGACACAAATTACAACGTCCACTAAAACTTAATCGATCGAAATAGTTTTAACTCGTCCTTGAGTTGAAGGACTTCTATGGTCTAAATCCATGCTCAAATGGATTCACATACTACAAACTTGATTAACAAGCCAAATTGGCATAGGGTTTAAGGATCGGGGATTATCAACGCATCAGAGTCATATATTTTATTCTAGCCCGAAATGCGGGGCATTACATTATCCCCCATTGGGATCATTCGTCCTCGAATGATGGGTAGGAACTTGTTGAAGCCTTAAATATATGGAATAATGCGGACATGACATGTCCTCTAATAAAAATACACTGATCTGAGCATTTGGAATCTGAATTTAATGCATGATGCATGAACTGGGCTATACTCGTAACTACTGGTATACTCTATCTTCGACTAGTAGCATGTCTGAGATTTTGAGTAGCATGAATAAGTGCAAAGACAAGAAAACAAGTCATCCGAATCTGACTGCTAAACTGACTTATTGGCCATACAGACTGAATTATACTACACCCTCATACTTAACTGGAGTATTCTCTTCAACACTCTCTCTAAGGAAGCTCTAGCAGTAATAGGGAACCATAAATTTTGGGTATGGATTACACAAAACATCCCACTGAGGAAATCACAACATTGACACTACTCTGCAGTCTGGAATATAGACATATAACTCCTAAATTAGGATAGAATTTTTAGACCTTTGGCAATACAACTTCTTACTTTAAGGCTTAGAGCACTTCCCGAATATCCCTTAACTATACTATTCCCTATAAATATCATATTCATTCAACTCAGCTTAAAATTCTCATATGAGCATTGATAATGTTTTTTTTTCTACTAATGTCTAAAATATCTTAATCCTTACCCCGCGATCAAGCCTAACACTAAATCACAAAAATACAACATGCTACACCACGCTATTATTCTAAACCATATGATGCCACCTTCTATACCTCTTTTAAAAATCACATCCTAAGCATAACATGCCTTACCTCTTCAATGACTACACTGAACTCCTAATATGAAGTCGCTAATGCATATGGCGACCTTCCACTACAATCCCAAAACGTCGTTCAAGCCTTATTTATAACCACATGTTAACTTCAAGGCAAACACCCATAAGTAGATACTTCACATAGTTTCTAAACTACTATCAATATAACTCCCACGCGCTATCCTAAAAACATACACACACAAACTTTTCCACTAACCATCACATGTATCAAAGACTTGGCCCCAAATCTTACTTCATACTTATGGCCTTATCTAAACAAGCATACTATGATCTTCCATCAACAAGAACATTTACATCAACACCACTATCATTGCATAGGAAGGGTCACTAAAAGGTTAAAACATAAGACCCTCAAGCGTGAAAAAAATCTTTATATGGGACTAAGCACACTATAAAGAGTGAGTACATGCGTCATGAGTTGCATGACCTCAACTAGAGTTCATAACATAAGGAATGTGATTCCGGCTACTTGAATGAACTAGAACTCATTATCTTGGAATTGGAAGAGTACGTGACTCTCTATCATATACCGGAATCGTGAACTATTATCACGGAACTGCATCGTAAGGCATGAGTAAGCATCCGGATAACAAAAAATAAAATAAAAAAATATTGAGGTAGGAATGGGTTGAGATTCACCCTTACTTTCTGATGTTCTAAATCACACTGCATCACTACTAGAATCTGAGAGCCTTACTTTGTTATTCGTTCTATCATCTCCCACTTAGCTTCAAGTCATCATCTAGCGTTTGGGAGAACCCTTACCAGATTCTAAATGAACTACACTTACTGCACTCTAGGGTCTGAAAAAATTGACAATACATGCATATCATAGAACTCAACCCGAATGACTACCTTCTGGGATACACTCTATCTTTCCATAGCCACCAATAGTCAAAGTATAATGCTTGCACACTTATTTCTATCCGTTCAACCTTCAAAACTCAAACTTAGATTCTAACACTTAACATGGATATCACCAAGCCTTTGATGAACCATACCACTTCCTTCCTAGCATACCAATATTGCTACTCCAAACTTATATCTCTCTACCATGAGTATCGAGATCACATCAAAAGGCTCAACACTATCAATCAAGGCTCCTTAACTTGGCTATCTAGAACACCATATATCATCTAACTAGTCTTTTTCCAACTAGCAACTCCATGGTACCACTAGTCACACACAACATGTAATAGTCTTAGAGAAATGCCACAACTCCATATCGCCTTGGGCATACTTACACACCATACCCACAACATTATACTTCATTACGAATCAATTTAAACTTAAGCTATTTCACACACCGTTCAAGCCTATTAGATCACTTTCATATAACTAACATCATTGATCAAGAAATCATCACATCCACCTTTATGAACTTCAACTATTCAAACTTAATATCTAGTGCTATGCATGACTTACAACCCAACCTTACACAAAATTTTTACTTGGAAACTATAAGTAAACATCACGAAACACTAGTGCACTAGAACTTCATAACCACAATAATTGATCATGACCTAACGGTTTACCTTATCATCATTCCGTTAGCATGTACTATTTCAGCACCTCAAGCCTACTAAATTAATCCCATAAAATATGCATCAACAAACTCTTGCCACTATTTACCACCACACCATTTAAATTCAAGCCTATAGTTTAGTATCAATCATCTACCACCAATGAAGAATGCAACATAATATAAATACACTAATCCATCAAATTGGGATATTCTACCCAAATATCTCAAAAATCTACTACATACCTTCTCACAAGTAGCACTAGTTTACAACTACCAATGAAAAGAGGGTCAAGGGGGTTAAAGCCTCATAATAGACATGGTCAACCTTAATCTTATATTATAACCCCGTACAATTGTATCTACTTATACAGATTTCTCACCTCATACTTACTGACTCATTCATACATTTAGACTGCCTTCAAATTCCTCAAACAACCATGAGTCTACAATCATAACTTACTCGCTAATATAGCCATTTCCACATTCAAGCAATCAACAAATCACCCTAACCAATAACTCCTTCTCTACCTTTAACTAATAACACACAAGGATGAATTACTTCATTACCAACTCTATCTCATGCAAACAGATTCAGCCATACACATATTAAACCAATGAAAAAACAACAAGTTGGACAACAAGTTGCTAGTGAATCGAAATAGGCCTCACACGGCTTAACTAGACTTTGGTTTTGTATTTTGAACAAGAAAATGAGATGGATGACAAGGCAACTATGCTAGTGAATCGAAAGAGCCCCACACGGCTTCACTAGACTTTAATTTTTTATTTTTTTTTCAAAAACATCATGATGACAAGATTACATATTACAAGGGATAGAAAATTGACACCTAATATTTAATGGTCTAAGAATATACATATTATTCTGTATAAATAAAAATTTGAGTAAAACACTTCCTCCATGGACTACCATACAATCCACACATGCTGCTAGCTACCACATTAGTTTATCACTATAAAGGGTAAATCATCCTCAAACATTGATTATTCAACTGAAATATTAATTTACACAAAATCACCCTCACTCTGACTTCTAACTTTGTGACTTTACATCTCCAACTTCTTGGTCCAATATCACTACCAATAGGACATGACAATAACACTTTAACTTATGCTACTATTTGGGTAGAAATATAGTTCCAACATTCTGCTATACATTGTCCACAACTGTAACAAGATTTTGAGAGGGACAATATACACTTAGTACCTTAAGCTGGAATGCACGATTCCATCAGGATCAATATTTACATCAGAATCAGCATATATTGATGCACTAACAGACTCCTATCGAGTTTTTCCATAATTTTTAAAATCTTATAGAACGTAATCGAAAAGGACTATATCATGTATACTCTAAACTTTTTGCACTTGAATCAACCCAATAATGGGAGAGTTTAGACTCTGAAGCACGAACTAAATCACAAAGAAGGGAAACATTCCTAAACGCCTAGTAGCCTCCTGTTTATAAGTGTGGCGCGCTACACACTCATAAACAAGACTCTACCCGACGCAATTTTGCAGACACCCTGGGACCATGAACCGTGCTCTGATACCAAGTTTGTCACGACCCGAGCCTAGGCCCTAGCTGTGACGAGCATCCGGAACCATGAAGTCCCGAAACACCCATTCTCTATCTGGTTATCATGCACAACATTCATAATCATAATAAAATGCGGAATTGAAACTGAGTACGGAAAACATGGTCAAGTTCTGCAACATTTCTGAATAATACTATCTGACATCAGTCTGCGAAATCTCTACTAGGAACATAAACATTTGTCTGAAAATAAGCTGGGACAAGGCCCCCAGTAAACCAAAAACATAATAAATAAGATAGTGTCTGACATAATTAGGCCTTCCGAATAATAGAAGGCTCACCACTGTCAGATCAAGTATGCAAATCCGAGAAAGTCTACTGAGTAGATGGACCTCTAGACTGTGCCTCAGGACCTGGACGGAGGGGGGGGGGGGGTCAGCACAAAAGTACTGGCACGCGAAGCAATCCAAAAGTAGTATAATGGAACATACATATATATATATATATTATGGGACAGAAATTTTTCATCAAGTCATCATGTATAAAACTGTTTCTGAAAAATACATGGGCACTTTCTGAAAACATGCAACCTGTCTGTTCATTTCAAATCATGATCTGTGTTTTACTTCTGAGTTAGGTGGTATTCCCCTACAAGTCTGAATATTCCATGGGCTGTATAGAATCCGCCATTGACTCGGCGGGGAAGCCCCCAACCCAAGTGTGCCATAAGGGTTGGAGTGTCTGAGTCTGATACGCCATAGGATATTTACGTCAGCGCATAATAATATACCCGGGTCGGCAAACCACGGTTTTAGGCAAAGAGTTGTCTGAAACTCCCGCCTTCTTCAGGGAACCACCTAAGCTCTCTTTATGCCCTATTTTAGCCTTTTCTGAACATGTATCATTCTGAAATTTCTAAATCATGAGAGTCTGATAAAAATCTGATTTCTAAACTAGTCTGTGTCTGTTATGGCATTTGTCTGAGTTGGTATCGTCATACCAAGACTTGCAAGTCCTATTTCTGAGCCATAATGTATTAAGCAAGAGCTTTCATTCAAAACATAGTTTAGACCACCAAAACCTGTAATTTGCATTAAAGATGTCATGTTCCAAAACTCAAGTCAAATCCATGCAAAACTTTCATCAAACATATGGTGGTCATGTGCATTTTTGGCAAAACCATGCATTCTTTCAATACATGCATATTCAACATTCACAACCCTCTCTTTCGTGTTCAAAACATTGTATATTACGTGAAACATGGAAAAAATTACATTAAGAGAGAGGTTTCATGAAAATCATGCTCTAAATTCATATTTCAGGACAAACGCATATATATATATATACATATAACTTTCAAATCACTTTGGGGGAAAGTCAAAAGGCCAAAACAATATCATTAAAGCTTCTGAAACATGAGTATGTACATGAATTCGAAAACCCAATTCTTAAAACATGATTTCTATGCCCATGAGATTTTAGGAAAACCCCGCGTACCTTATTTTCCATGAATTTTTGGTGTCTATCGAAGCCTATGTCGAGAGGATTCCGAATCTGTAATTTGTTTCACGAAGAAGTTTCGGAATGACCGGTCCTTCAAGCTTATTTTCTCAAACCCTAGTTGCTCCTTCTCTTAAGTTCTTGAAGGATTAGATTTTTGGGATTTTATAGGAGGCTTCAATTTTGTTAATAGGCCCAAATCCGTTTAGGAGTGGGTAAGGACGATTTTGGATTTTGTAAGGACTAACTTGCACTTAAAGTAACTCAAAACAGAGTGTTTTCATCACCTGAAACCATAACTATGCGCCGCCCTTTGCATTTCCTAAATTTACACAGGCGCCTCCCTATGCATCGCCTATATTTGCATTGGCGCCGCCCTATGCATCGCCTATATGTGCATAGGCGACACATTCAACTTTGAAAGGCCATAACTTCTTCACCGAGTGTCCGTTTTAGGCGAATTTGGTATCTATGGAAAGCTTATTCAATTATCTACAATTTGGTATATAGTTGGACACCCAGTTCATCATACACAATGAGTTATGGTCAATAGAATTTGACACAAATTACAACGTCCACTAAAACTTAATCGATCGAAATAGTTTTAACTCGTCCTTGAGTTGAAGGACTTCTATGGTCTAAATTCATGCTCAAATGGATTCACATACTACAAACTTGATTAACATGCCAAATTGGCATAGGGTTTAAGGCTCGGGGATTATCAACGCATCAGAGTCATATATTTTATTCTAGCCCGAAATGCGGAGCGTTACATTTTAATATATTAGAGCTCGAAAATTGATTTCTAAAGGGTGACTCTATCACTTATGTCATGTTAAGTATTATAGATCTGAAGGTCCTTCTTTGTAGGTTGTCCCAGAGGTCTCTGAATTCCCTGAGGTGTTCCCTGATGATATTACCGGGGTCCTGCTGATAGGGAAATTGATTTTGGGATTGATCTTCTTTTAGAAACTTATCCTATTTCTATCCCTCCTTATAGGATAGCTCTTAGTAAGTTGAAGGAACTCAATGAGTAGTTGAAAGATCTCCTAGATAAGGGTTTTATCTGCCCTAGTGTTTCTCATTGGAGCACTCCTTTTCTATTCGTGCATAAGAAGGATGGGTCCTTTCGGATGTGCATATATTACCGCCAGTTGAATAAAGTGACTATGAAGAATAGTTATCTGCTTTGGAGGAGTGATGATCTGTTTGATCATATTCAAGGTGCC
This sequence comes from Capsicum pubescens, assembly GCA_030864215.1. Lineage (NCBI taxonomy): Eukaryota > Viridiplantae > Streptophyta > Magnoliopsida > Solanales > Solanaceae > Capsicum > Capsicum pubescens. Next base: position 213,445,494 of record CM061546.1, read on the forward strand.
AGGTACTTTTACAAGATTGATCTTCGGTTAGGAAACCACCAGTTAAAGATTAGGGAGGTGGATATCCCTAAGACTTTTTGTTGAACCTGGTATGGTTATTTTTAGTTTTTGGTGAAGTCCTTTGGTTTGACTAATTCCCCAACATCATTTATGGATCTTATGAATCAAGAATTCTGTTAGTTCTCTGATTTATTCGTGATTATGTTTATTTATGATATATTAGAATATTCCAAGAGTGAGGTAAATCATGTCGATCACCTCCACCTTCTGTTGTAAGTCTTGAAAGATCAGTGATTGTATATGAAGTTCTCTAAGTGTGAGTTCTAGTTAAATGTTATGACTTATCCGGGTCATGTTGTTTTTAGTGAAGAGATCAAGGTGGATACACAAAAGGTTTTAGTGGTTCAAATATGGCCTAGACTCATGAATCCAATCGATATTTGGAGCTTTTTTGGTTTAGCCAATTATTATAGAAGCTTTGTGTAGAGCTTCTCTTCTATTGATGCACCATTGACTTAGTTGACTTATAGAAATGTAAAGTTCTTCTGGTCGGAGCCTTGTGATGGTAGTTTTGAAAAGTTGAAGGAGAAGTTGACTTCAACTCGAGGGAACAAATGGTTTTGTGGTTTAATTTTATGTGTACCGAATGGAATTAGGTAGTGTGTTGATGCAACATAGAAAGGTGGTTGCATATGCTTCTAAACAGTACAAAGTTCATGAGAAGATTTATCCGACGCATGATTTAGAGTTGTTTGCTATGGTTTTCGACCTAAAGATTTTGCACCATTACTTGTATAAGGTTCAAGTTGATATTTTCTCAGACAATAAGAGTTTGCAATTTGTGTTCACCCAAAAAGAGTTGAATCTTAGGAAAAGGAGAGGTCTTGTATTTCTGAAGAATTACGACATGTGTCTCCATTATCATCCAGGAAAAGCAAACGTGGTTACTTATACTCTTAGCAGGTTGTCTATGGGAAGCTTGTCTAATCTTGGTGGGGAGAAGCATGAATTGGTGACAGATATTCACCATTTTTCTAATCTTCAGATTCATCTCTTAGACTCTGAATATGGTTGTGTGATTGTTCAATAAGTGGTGAAGTCATTTCTATATGTTGAGGTGAAGGAGAAATAGATTTTTATTTTGTTTTAATACTGGTCAAGGATGATGTGGGTCACCAGAAAGTGAAGGCTTTTGAGATTGGTGGTGATGTCTTCTTGAGGAGATATTTAAGCTTCATTGCGCTTAAGTTTCCATTATTTCTGACCGCGGTACTCAGTTCTCCTCTATTTTTTAGTGTTCATTTTAGAGAGGTTTTGAGAGTAAGGTGAACCTTAATACTGCTATCCACCCTCAGAAAGATGGATACGCAGAGAGGACTATTTAGACTTTTGATGATATGCTAAGGTCTTATGTGATCATATTTTGGTGGCAGTTTTGTTGACCATTTGCCTATTATAGAGTTTGCATATTATAATCGATGTCATTTGAGTATTGGTGAGGCTCCTTTCGAAGTGTTGTATGCTAGGAGTTCTAGGTCTCCTATTAGGTGATTTGAGGTTGGAACAATTAGATTATTTAGCCCGGACATTGTACACCTAGCCTTGTAGAAGGTGAAAGTGATTCGAGATAGGCGTAATGCTGCCTAAACTCGCAAAAAGTCCTATGCGGATGTAAGGCCAAGAGATTTGGAGTTTTATGTTGCTGATTTGGTGATTTTTAAGGTGTCCCCATGAAGGGAGTGATGTGGTTTTTGAAGAAGGGGAAGATAAGTCTATGTTATGTTTCACTGTATTTTATTTTCAAGATGGTTTGCAATGTTTAAGACATAGGAAATAAGTATCATAAAATGAAGCCTTCTGAATTATGGAATCTCACCACTTCAATGTCAACTCAACAACTAACCCGAACACCTGGTCACTACGCAGAAAAATTAGAAGAAGTTCTGGATCCCATATCGCGTGGAGATACAACGTTCAGAGATGGTTAGCAGTTTGAGCTCTAGCATGTAACCCAGGTATAAATGAATAAAATAATGCCATGACAACTATTCAAATCCAATTCAACATCAAAATCATGATATCATATGAAATACATATACATATATAGAAATATAGCATAATATGCCGAGGTAGGTAACAGGGCTTAGCATGAACTTTGAAAACCTTAACCTAGGTTGTGTAGCTTAAACGTCATATATCAAGGCATCCACGGTCCATATGGGCCCAATTCTCCCCTAGTTGGAAGGGTCCTAATGTGTGTAGCAACACAAACCAGAGAATATCCATATTTGTATATTACTTTAAGGAGGACCCGAACCTCCCGTCATAGTCAAGGTGACATAAGCGCTAATGTATACATTATCGGGGACTAAAACTTTCCATTCATATATTCATTCGGGCTATTAAACCTCCCGTTCATATAGACACCCACACCGACTAGCACATTTTCTAGTGTTAGTCCTTTAGACTCCACTTTCATGGCTAGGATACACACTCAACTTTAAGGCCTAGTTAAAACATTCATTAAACATAAACAACCATTAATCCAATTACATAAAATAGGCATCCCGTTAGTATCATCATAGAAACCTCACTTGCATGCGTACGACATTCCATAACCATTATTAACCAACTTGGGACTCAACGTCATTGTATAAACAAAACATCAATTCAATTCAACATTTAGGGACTCGAACTCATTTAGTATTTCAAATCAATTTATTGCCAAAAAGGCCTTTATAAAACCATTTACCAATCATTAACATTCTTAGGACAATGCCTTAGTTCAAAAATAATTCATCATGTGACAAGATCATTCTCATTGACAATTTCATAAGTAAGTTGAGGGCATGCCATTATCACAAAAAAAAACCATCATATTCAGGGTTATACATGACCCCTTAGTTAAACAACAATTACCATGCACCCACATGTGCAAAACCATTATTAAAACTCATTTAATCATAAATTAAATCATGAGAAAGAAATACCCAACGATATTCATTCAAACCTCAACCTTGGTTTTCAAACAACCATCAAGGACTCATGAAAAATGTTTAAAACATATGACTTTTGTGAACTAAAAATAAAGAAAGATTCACATGCCTGAGTTACGATGATTCATGGAGATAATTTGATCCTTAAGCTCTTAGATGACCACTTTGAAGAAACCCTAGCCCAATCTTTCTTGAGAAGTTTTAGAGAAAGTTTAAAGAGTGTTTGATCTTTTAATGTGTAAAAAGGATGGCCTAAAGGTGTTATATGACGTGTGGTTTTAAGGGTTTGGGTTGGAAATGTCCAAAGTACCCCCATCTTAAAGTTGTAAAATCCCATCCTTGGTTACGAGTAAATCCATCAACTCGTCACTACAACATATGATTCTTACCATCGAGTCGTCTCCAAGACAGAGAATTGGACACCTCACACTATCCAACTTATGAATTCCTAGTTCAACTTATTATAGACTATACGACTCATATGGTCTAGTCGTGACCAACATAAAATACCAAGGGCTTGGACCCTGGACAACATACGTCTAGACCCTAACCACTCATCATATGATCATATGAATCGTGAGGAGTCTCTCATAACCAGGACAAAACTTGGCCATTTACACACTGGTAAAGTTAAAACTTGGGTCCCTAGACCCGTAACCATATCATATGACTCGTAAGGTGAGTCCTCAACAGGACAGTGATCTCAAGGCTTAAGGAAATATCAAGGGCTAAAGCCTGGGGAGTTATAGTCTCCCCCTTAGGATTATTCATCGTCGAATGATGGGGACAAGGCATTGACTAGTACGATTAAGCCCCAAACATCTCTACTCTTACCTTTAACTAAGTTAGAAAACAAACATGCCAAGGAAAACAATATTTCCTTTAACAAAGATAGAAAAAAATATCTAAAAATACCACATAGCTCAAGCATGAATTTACAAAATAGGAAATATGAATTGATACATTGACTTCATGCCCACCTCGGCTTCCCAAGTAGATTCTTTGAAATCTTCGTTCTGCCATAAAACCTTAACCGATGCCACATCTTTCTTTCACAACCGACAAGCTTTCCTTTCCAATCAAAGATTCTCACTAGGACCTCCTTATAGGAAAAGAATATGAAATACCAATGTTCTCCAAGGGAACAACCAACAGAGCATCACCCAAGCATTTCCACAGCATGGACATAAAGAATACCAGATGAATAGAACTAATGTTAGAGGGAAACTCATACTCATATGCATCATTACCATCCCGTCTAAAAAACAAGTATGGGATAACAAATCGGAGCTGAGTTTTCCTTTCTTCCTAAACCGATTACTCCATTCATGGTAGATACCTTCAATAACAGCCAATCTCTTGCCTTAAACACCATGTCCCTTCGTCTTGCATCCGTATAGGACTTTTAGTGACTTTTGGCTGTCTGAAGTTAATCCCAAATCACTTTCACCTTCTCTATATCTTGGTGAACTAAATTCGGGTGAAACATCTCTACTGCACAAACCTCAAGTCACCCAATAGGAGATCGACACATCCAACCATACAATGCCTCAAACAGGGCCATACCAATGCTAGAATGATAACTATTATTATAGGAAAATTTAATGAGAGGTAAATTGTCAAAACAACTACCACCAAAGTCAATTACACAATCTCGCAAAACATATTTAAAAGTATGAAATATGGTTTTCGTTTGCCCAATAGCCTGTGGGTGAAATGCGGTGTTGAGGCTCATTTAGTCCCCAAACCATGCTGGAAAGACCGCTAGGAATACAATGAGAACTGAGTACATTGATCCAAAATGATCAATACAGGTGCACCATGTAACTTTACGACCTCCTAAAGGAACAACATTACATAGTACTCGACAGAATAAGTAGTCCTCATTGGTAAGAAATGAGCAGACTTTGTAATCCTATCCACGATGACATAAATAGTGTCGCATTGATTCTGCGAACGTGGAAAGCCTATAATGAAATACATATTAATTATCTCCCACTTCCACAATGTTAGTTCAATCTCTTGAAGTAGCCCACTGGGCCTCATGTGCTCTACCTTTACTTGCTGACATAACATACACTTATCCATAAATTTGGCTATATCCCCCTTCATATTATTCTACCAATACATATCCTTGAGATCATAATACATCTTTGTTGAATCGGGATGAATGGTATACCACAATTCATGGGCTTTAGACCTATACTGCCTCACAATAGATCATCATTAGGAACATATAATCTACCTTGGTACCTCAAGATACCATCACCACAAATCTCGAAGGCCAAGACCTTCTTCTTACCCATATCTTCCTTGATCTTCATCAAGAGACGGTCTAATACCTATTTCTCCTTTATTTCAGAACCAAGAGACGATTGTGCCACTTGTTGCACAAACATACTGCCATCCTGAGAGTGCAAGAGATGAACTCTAAGATTAGCTATATTGTGAATATCCATCACCAAATCCCGTTTCTCCTTATCCACATGCAATAAGCTACCCATTCATAACTTTTTAAGAGCATCAACAATAATATTAGCTTTACCTAGGTGGTAGTGAAGGATCATATTGTAATCCTTCAACAAATAAAGCCACAAACTTTGCCTGAGATTAAGCTTTTTCTGAATGAACATGTATTGCAGGATCTTATGATCAAAAAAGATATAAACATAGACCTCATATAGATAGTGATAGAAGATTTTCAATGCGAAAACCAGAACCAATAGCTCCATGTCATGAGTCAGATAATTCTTCTCATGAACCTTCAACTGTCTAGAGGCATAAGCAACCACCTTTCTATGCTGCATTGTCATACAACCCAAACCAACTCGAGATGCTTCACAATAGATAACAAAACCCTCGATACCCTAAGATAAAGTCAAGATCCGAGCTCAAGTCAACTTATCTTTTAGATTCTCAAAACTACCTTTGCAAGCATCAGACCACAAGAACTTCACCATCTTATGAGTCAACTTGGTCAATGGAGCAGAAATTAAAGAAAATCGTTCCATAAACCTCATATAATAAAGGGGTAAGCCTAAGATAATCTGAATATTGTTTGAAGCAATGCGTCTAGGCCACTTCATTACCACAACAACTTTCTGAGGATCCACGATGATCATCTCATTAGACACAACATGACCTAGATAAGTTATGACATTTGATGTTGGGTGTATTTATACGTCTAAGTACCATAATTTACCCATGTTTTGGCTAAGTTTTGAGGATAAAATATATAATTTTAGCACTTTTAGTCCATTTTCCTTTAAGTGAGTTGACCTATGTGATTAGCATGTTTTTCAGGTACTAATGATGAAGATTTCAGCACTTTGTGGACCTGTGGGCAGCAAAGGAAAACTTCACATAAGAGAGAAGTCATATTTTGGACTGAATGTGATGCATGGGAACTTTTTCCCGGGCAAACCCAGTATTTTTAAATACTTAAGGATGCAGTAGCAACTTATTAGACAAGGATGCTATTAAAAACCTTATTGCTGAATTTTTCAGCATCAATATAATTATCATTCGAACATTATTCATAATTCACGTTGGGAAGGTTTTGTACGAGTTTGGAGAACAGAAAACGGCTCACTTGAGCAACGGAGAAAGAAAACACATTTCATCTCCATAGCCGAGATTTCTCTAAGTTTTGGTATGATGATGATGTCTACTTTGATTTCCGTTGTATTCATGAGAAGCTAAACTTATTTGTTAGGGTTATGAAAACCTTGTAAGATACTATCTATTACTATGAGTTTGTGAATTCTTGATGTGTTATGCTACTTATATCATTACTCTCTTCGTTTTGATTGAATTCTTATGGTTGCAAACATAGAGAATACGCCATTATAGCATTAACTTGTTCGAGAGAAAAGTTACATGTTTGGAAAAGATAGTGTGACAAGGAAATAGGGTTTCCAACCCCTATTTACACGTTAATGCCTTAACCGGATTAACTTTTTGGAGAATTTATACCATTTGTTATACACTTTAGGCTCGGGAGAGCTAAAGAAAAATAAATACTTGATGGTTGAGAAACACTTGGATTTAGAATTAGAATACAATTCTCTATAAGTGCATGCATGTCTAAATTCCGCGTTACTCATAGTTAATAGAGAAGTAGAACTTATAAGGTGGACATAACCCTAACTTATCAATCTCTATGATTAAATCTTACTACGTAAATCGTTCCATTGTTACTTGATAATATTAGTTCACGCCTAAACCAAACCCCATTTTTCCTTGGAATTTTTGACCAACAGTCTACTAATAATTGCAACACTTAGTGACCAGAGTATTCCCTGTGGGATTCGACACCCAACCCAGTTGGGTTCTATATTTGACAGTGACCGCTTACACTTTCTAACGAGAGTTGTAAATTGGGCGTATCAAATTTTGGCGCCGCTGCCGGAGAATATGGTTGTCAACTAAGTTTGTGATAGTTAATAGACCCTTTGGTCAAAGATTCTTGAATTTTACTTTTTTTTTTTTTTTTGTTCAGTATTATTGGAGTGCATGCCAAATACACGAAGTTCTGGTCAACCGTTATTACCTATAAATCCTGAACCACATCTTATTAGCAGAATGGATGCGCAACGAAACCTTGAACGGATGGCTGCTCAACAGGAGCAGGAAAGATTAGCTGCATTGGCAGCTGCTCAAGTGCATCAACAGAATATTGATAACCCAGGTCGGGCAACAAATCTTGATGAAGAGGACCTGGGTGATGATGAGTTATTAAATCCAAGGCGTGCTGGTGAGGTGGCAGCATCTGTGAACAGGAGAGATCGTCAAGCTAGAATGAGACTTGAATGCCGAGCTGTGCAGGCCCCTTTCGATGATGATGATGACGATTTGGATGTGGTTGGTGCCACAGGGGCTATTATTCCTCTGCCCTTGGCACCCGGAGCCAAGTTCAATATCACTAGCACCATGATCCAGCTATTGCAACTCAAAGGGTTATATGGTGGACTTGCAGGCGATGATCCGAATATGCATCTGATCAACTTTATCTCAACATGCAAGTCGTTTAACAATCCAGGAGTTGGACAGAATGCAATTCGATTGCTCTTATTTCTATTGTCTCTATCTGGAGAGGCAACTCTATGGTTGAACGGGCTGACTCCTGACTCTATTACTAATTGGAGGTAACTGAAAGACGTTTTCCTAGAAATATTCTTTCGGCCATCCAAGAGAGCACAGTTACGAGATGAGATTAGTAATTTTTGACAGCTTCCAACTGAAGCTCTCGACGAAACATGGGAGAGGTTCAAGAAGAAGCTTATGCGGTGCCCAAATCATCAGATGACCAACATCCACTTGATGGAAATATTATACAGGGCGTTGAACTCGGTGACTAAGCCAGTGGTTGATAATGCTGCAAGTGGGTCATTCATGGACCTTACTTTTATTGAGGCTGGTGATATGCTGGATCGTATGACAAAGCAGAGTAGAGTTTGGCATACCAGGGATTCTGAGGTAGCAAGCTCTACTGTATCTACTGGCATGACAGCAAAACAGAGGCGAAGAGAAGAGGAACGTGACCAAGATATGGCTCACATAAAAATGCAGATGGACCTTCCTACCAAGCATTTATTATCAGGGATGACAGAAAAGGTCAAGGCTATTATATCACAAGGTAGAGATGAATCCGATTCTGAGGAGAAAGCGAATTCTTTGAATAATCAGGGGGGTTTCCGAGGCAATGTCCAAGGAAACCAAGGTCGGAACTATTATGAAAAATTTGGATACAAGGACCGATACCAAGGGAATTGGAAGAACAAGAATGATAAGAGCGGTTTGTATGTCCCTCCTGGAAATCGTGAAGCTGTTGTAACTAGTTTTGGGAAGATGTCCATGCAGGACATGATGGCCAAGCTTTTGAAAGGAGTGAAGGCAACCAACACGGGACTAGCTGAGGTAAAAATGTTTTGTCCTCAATAAATCAATTGGTTGACTCGCATTCCACTGCAATAAAATAGATGGAACAACAAATGAGTCAACTATCAGTGGCATTCAATCAAAGAAAAGCTGGCACTTTACCTAGTGACACTGTGCAAAATCCACGGAATGATGGATCATGTGTGGCTATTACTATCAGGAGTGGTAAGGTGTTGGAAAATCCATCCAAAGGCAAGCAGGTGGTTGATAATACAGAAGAGAATGTTATTGAAGCAGATTGTGATGATTCTGTAGAAGTTGAAAATCAAAATAAGAACGTTCATGACACTACGCCAAGATGTCACCAGCCTGAAAAGATTGATAATCGGAAGAAAAACCAAAAGGAAGTGGTGGAAAAGACTCTTCCAAATCCACCACCACCTTTTTCTCAGAGACTGAAGAAGAAGGCTGATTACACCAGGTTTAGTAAATTCATGACCATGCTGAAACAACTGACTATTAATGTACCTTTGGTGGAGGCACTGGAGCAAATGCCAAGGTACGCCAAATTCATGAAGGACCTTTTGACAAAGAAAAGGGCAGCGAGCTATGAACTGGCAGATAATTTTCATCATTGCAGTGCAATTGCCACGAGGTCTTTAGTATAGAAAAAGGCAGATTCTGGTGCTTTCACTATTCCTTGCACGGTTGGATCCTTGGATTTTTCTAAGGCATTGTGTGATTTGGGGGCTAGCATCAATTTGATGCCGCTATCTATTTATAAACAGTTAGGGTTGGGCGATCCTACACCAACCAATATACGGCTCGTGATGGCAGATAGGTCGGTAAAACGACCTGTTGGTATCTTACATGATGTATTAGTGAAGGTTTCTACCTTTATTTTTCCTGAAGACTTTGTTATTTTGGATTGCGAGGTAAATTTTGAGGTGCCCATAATCTTGGGTCGACCTTTCCTCGCAACAAGAAGTGTGCTTATTGATTTACGAGAAAATGAGCTTTTATTTCGGATGAATTACGAAGTGGTACGTTTTGATGTAAGCAAATCAATGAAGCAGCCCAAAGATATCAATGTGTTCTCTATAGCTGATGTTCATTATGAGGATGAGATGGAATTATCTTTAGAGAAACATCTTACTGTTGAGCCATTGGCTGTTGTGCTTTTGAACTTTGAGCGTGAGGATGTTGAAGAGAACGAAGAAACTATCCGTTCTTTTACAGGAATGGGGTTGTATTCATATGACCCCAAGAAGCTGGACCTTGACCTTAAGAATCGACCCTCACCACCAGCGAAGCCACCAGATATTTGATGAAGTCTGAGTAATCGAGATAACTATGTCGTGCCGCGACAATAAATCAAGCGCTACATGGGAGGCAACCCATCATTAGGAGTTTGTTTCGTTAGGATTTTGTTTTTGATAAATAAAAGTTCAAAAAGAAGAGTCGAGCCACGACCAAAACTAAGGCGCTCGGTGGGAGGCAACCCATCCTTCTAATCATTTTTGTTGTTTTTGATTAAGTGTAGGTGCAAGATATACAAAAGAGGAGATTAGTCCCAAATTTTGATTTGAAAGTGAGCTATGCTAAAGGTGGTAAATGAGGAATGATGGAGCAAAGGCTATAGGTTAGGCATTGCCTATGCCAATCTAGGCAACGAACAAGGAAATGCCTATGCCAATCTAGGCAACGAACAAGGCAATGCCTATGCAAATCTAGGCAACGAACAAGGCAATGCCTATGCCATTGCCTATGCTCACTGCCTCACATAGGCAATGGACAAGGCAAGGCCTATACCAATGTAGGCAATGCTATAGGCGCCGCCTATGCCAATCTAGGCGTTAGGCAAGGCGCTACCTATGCCTATCTAGGCATTGCTAAAGGTGCCGCCTATGCTAAGCATAGACAAAGCAATAGGTGCCTCCTACTTATCCTTTTGTGCCTCCTAACCCGATTGTACATGGATCAAACCCGACCCATGGATTAGTCTTTAAATAGATCCTCAACCTTAGAACACAATTCCATTGTTTGCTCAAGATAGGCGACGCCTAAGCTCCCAAATTCTCTCAAAGTTTTTCCTTTTGCTCATCTAATCTTGCAAGTTCATCTTCCGGATCCATCACCACGTAAGTTACTCTTTTATATTCCGTAGTTGTTGCAGTACTCTGCTTATAATGGTTTATTAGATTGTGAAGTGGTGTTTGGTGATGAGAATATGGTTGGTTTGTTATGATGCATCTAGTTGAGTGAAAAAATTTGTGTGGGTGTTCTTGACTTTACTCCGACTTGTATTTGATTGGTATTCACTATCCTATTTTTATGGATTCGAAATTGTGAAGTTCATGCATAATCTTGAAAGTTGTAAGCCTGAATGTTTGAATGACTCGCTTATCGAAGGTATTGATCATGATTGAACACAAGCATAAGATGGTTTGATTATTTCTATGCAACAACCTGATAAGATTTCTATGTGGTCGTCTTGTTCAAATATTGCCTTAATCCAATGAAATAAAGTCAAAAAGGATAGTCAAGATTACATGATTACTAAAATTGTGCAAACAGATTAAGTGTGGGGTAGTACCATCACGATTTTCTTTTCCGACTATAGTAAATCTTCCATGATGAAACTAACGTAACTTTATTGTGATCTCAGGTAGAATGGCCCTAAAAGGACGACAAGGAAAAGAAAAAGTGTCCACCTCCAAAAACGGGCCATCAGACATATACTGTGCAAATCAAGGTCAATGGCACGGTGGATTCGGCACAAGGATAATGATCACCGACTGTCAGACTCAGACGTGGAGGACAACTCTGATGACGACGACTCTGATGATGATCCCGACGCAGGGGGTATGACCCCAGACATATAAGAGGAGTCCGACTAATCAAGCTTTCCTTATTTATTTCCACTGAGGACAGTGTGTCCCGTCTAAGTATGGGGTGCGGGTATATGTCTTCTGTATGGTATTTCTTTGCCATTTATTCTTGTTTGTTTGAATTAGTCGTAGTTAGTTAGTCGTAATTAGTTAGTTAGATTTTAGATTTTGCATGAAATTGTTCTGATAGACGACATGGTATACTATAACAAGAGTTTGTGCTAAATCATTACTATTGAGACGCTTAGGCTCTAAGTTGTGACTCACTGTGTGATAAATTGTTGTGGTTTAATTCATTCATCTGTCGGGTCAAGAATCTATAATGCTCCCAATGAAGTTGACCATGTGCCTTGTGTGTGTGAGGATATTGTATATTCTTTGTTGTGACTGATGCTAGAACTTTCCTGGTGTGTGTGTGAAGCGAAATAAAGATTGTGAGTGTAGGAGATGATTTAGGCATTTCTTTGGCAGCCCTGAAATTGTTTACCTTCTTTTTACCTACCTTTGTACATTGTCCTAGTGAACCCCCTTTGAGCCTTTAGCTATTTTCTTTGGCAGCCTCATATATAGTCTAATCCATTTTTTTTTCAAGACCATAATTTGATCCAAACTCCTAAGCGCTTTAAAATTGTAGAATCATGTGGAAAAATAAAAGGAGAATGGTGAAAGTGATGCCTCAGGGTGTATTGGTACTTGAAATTGTTGTGAAAAAGAGTGGATATTATAGGGATGCTTTCTTAATATAAAAAAAAGAAAAAAAAAAGAAAAAAAATATAAAATAAAATAAAAAATTTAGAAAAACAAAAAGATAGTTGTGTTTATGATTGAATAACAAAATGGGTAAAAAGGGGTTGGTAGATGAAAGAGAGGTAGAGTGGTTGTTAAAATATAGTGTAAATGGCATATTGTAGTGTATTAAAGTGCTTAGGGAACATAGTCACTATTTCTGGCCAAAATAGTCCTACATGTCCCTTAGACTACATTACAACCTGTAAAGACCTATTTGATCCTAAACTTAGCAGTCTGATATTAGTAGAGCATTACACTAAGGGAAAGCCTATGGTCATTAGTTGCAATATAAGAATTCTTTGTGAGAGAGAGAGCAAGGAGAGTCTTATACCCATGTTTCGAAAAATGAAAAAATATGATTGTTTATGGGTGATATCTTTTGTGAGCACACATGGTTGATGATTGTTGGGTGGTTTTATATGATTCTTTGTGGCTTAACTTGTGTATAACGAATTGAACACCATAATGAGTCTATGTTGGAGGCTGAGTTGTTTCTAGTAATGATCAAGAAACCTACTCTTTGTTAATAATTGTCGTGCATGTCTTGTTGAAAATTTTGTGTTGCTATTGTGAAATTCTAGTTAGGTGTTTGCATGGATGTAATATTTTGTTCGAGGAAAAACAAAACTTTAAGTGTGGGGTGGTGATGTTGGGCGTATTTATACGTCTAAGCACCATAATTTACCCATGTTTTGGCTAAGTTTTGAGGATAAAATATATATTTTTTGCACTTTTAGTCCATTTTCCTTTAAGTGAGCTGACCTATGTGATTAGCATGTTTTTCAGGTACTAATGATGAAGATTTCAGCACTTTGTGGACCTGTGGGCTGCAAAGGAAAACTTCACATAAGAGGGAAGACAACTTTTGGACTGAATGTGATGCATGGGAACTTTTTCCCGGGCAAACCCAGTATTTTTAAATACTTAAGGATGCAGTAGCAAATTATTAGACAAGGGTGCTATTAAAAACCTTATTGCTGAATTTTTCAGCATCAATATAATTATCATTCGAACATTATTCATAATTCACGTTGGGAAGGTTTTGTACGAGTTTGGAGAACAGAAAACGGCTCACTTGAGCAACGGAGAAAGAAAACACGTTTCATCTCCATAGCCGAGATTTCTCTAAGTTTTGGTATGATGATGATGTCTACTTTGATTTCCGTTGTATTCATGAGTAGCTAAACTTATCTGTTAGGGTTACAGAAACCTTGTAAGATACTATCTATTACTATGAGTTTGTGAATTCTTGATGTGTTATGCTACTTATATCATTACTCTCTTCGTTTTGATTGAATTCTTATGGTTGCAAACATAGAGAATACGCCATTATAGCATTAACTTGTTTGAGAGAAAAGTTACATGTTTGGAAAAGAGAGTGTGACAAGGAAATAGGGTTTCCAACCCCTATTTACACGTTAATGCCTTAACCGGATTAACTTCTTGGAGAATTTGTACCATTTGTTATACACTTTAGGCTCGGGAGAGCTAAAGCGAAATAAATCCTTGATGGTTGAGAAACACTTGGATTTAGAATTAGAATATGATTCTGTATAAGTGCATGCATGTCTAAATTCCGCGTTACTCATAGTTATTAGAGAAGTAGAACTTATAAGGTGGACATAACCTTAACTTATCAATCTCTGTGATTAAATCTTACTACGCAAATCGTTCCATTGTTACTTGATAATATTAGTTCACGCCTAAACCAAACCTCCCCTTTTCCTTGGAATTTTCAACCAACAGTCTACTAATAATTGCAACACTTAGTGACCAGAGTATTCCCTTTGGGATTCGACACCCAACCCAGTTGGGTTCTATATTTGACAGCGACCGCTTACACTTTCTAACGATAGTTGTAATTTGGGCGTATCAACATTCAACCACAACTCACACTTAGAGAATTTAGAATACGACTGCTAATTTTCCAAGGTATGTAACACAAGGCAGAGGTAACTAGCATGATCCTCATTACTCTTAGAGTACACTAAGATGTCATTTATAAAGACAATAATGAATAGATTTAGAAACTGATGAAAGACCCTATTTATTAAGTCCATGAATGCCACAGGGCATTGGTCAAGACTAACAATATCACCAGGAAATCAAAATGCCCATACCAGTTATGGAATGCTGCCTTAGGGATATCCACCACCCTAATCTTTAACTAATGATACCCAGACTGAAGATATATCTTAGAGAAGAATTTAGCACTCTGAAGATAATTAAAGGGTTAATCAACTCTCAGAAGAGGGTACTTATTCTTTACTATCATCTTTTCTATTTCTGGTAATTAATACACAACTGAAGGGAACCATCCTTCTTAAGTACGAACAAGACAGGTGCACCTCATGGGGACATTCTAGGACAGATGAAAACCTTGTTTAAGAGATGCTTTAGTTGTTCCTTGAACTCTTTTAACTCAGATGGATCCATTTTATACAGTGGAATAGATTTAGGACGAGTGTCCAGAATAAGATCAATACAAAAATAAATCTCCCTAGTGGGAGGGACACCACGTAGATCATCAGGGAAGACTTCTGGAAACTCATTTACCATGGGAAAAAAATGTAAAGAAGGACTCTCCAATTAGTATCTTTAACCCAGACTAGATGATAGAGACAACCTTTGGAAATCAACCTTCAGTCTCTAAGATATGATATATACCTTTACGTAGGGACTAGAAAACTTCCCTTCCATTAAACAATTGGCTTATTAGGGAATTTAAACATGAGCTTATAGGTCAGATCGTCTAAAGAAGCATAGCACGAGTACAACCAGTCCATTCTCAGAATAACTTCAAAATTGACCATGTCTAACTCTATCAAGTCCACTAGATTTTCATTATTAACAACAGCTACCACACAACCCCTATATACTCTTCTAATAAGAATAAAGTCTCCTACTGTGGTAGAAATAGAAAAAGGATCTGACAGACACTCAGGACTAAAACTGAAATGCACAACCACAAATAGCGTCAAATATGAGAGAGTGGACCCCCAATCAAGTAAATAATATATATCATGGAAAAAAAGTTTCAACATACCAGTAACAACATCTAGAGACCCCATGGACTTCAAATAGGTAGTGAGGGTATAAAGACGGTTCTAACTAGTTCCAGAGTAAGAAATGGCACCCTTTGATATATGAGATGATGAATAGACAACAGGACCTTGTTTTCCCTAGAAGATAATAAAGAGGGGCAATCCCATTGCATATGTTCGATCTGACCATATATAAATCATTGGCTCCTCCTCTTATCGCACTGACCATTGTGGTGCTAACTATAAAATCTGTAGGGAGGGCGGGATAGTGCCGACTAGGCCCCACTATCTTATGATGGGGCACCCTGTGCCCTAAAAGTATCACCACCTAAAAATGTCAATCACTAGATGACTTTGGGTAGGGAGAAGTAGCCATCGAATAAGAGGTAAGACTCTAGAAGATCTTCTTCTTAGACAACTTTCCACTCTACTATTGGCCTCTACCCTATACAAAAAAATAAAATTTCTTTCTTTTCCTCTCACCAACCTTAGCTTTCTTCTTATTTTATTCTTAGACTTTCTGCATATAAACTACAAGTCTAGAAATATATATATCCTAGTTTAACAAGACAACCTTAATTTGTAGAATCAAGTCTTGGGATAACCCAAAGTAAACTTTCTCATTAGGACCCTCATGTTAAATACTAACTTAGGAGCATACCGAGACAACAAATGGAATTTTAAAGCATACTCCTTGACTGTCATTCATCCTTATTTCAAGTTAACAAATTCCTCCTCTTTTACCTCTCTCAACTCTTGAGGAAAGAAGGTATCCAGAAATGCACTAAAGAAATCATCCCATAAGATAAAACTAACTCTACTATTCCCACTCTTCGTACCATTGGTATGCCACATCTTTTAATTAATATGTAGCAAAATCTAAACATTGAACCTCCGAAGCATGCATAACAGGAAATATCTTCTCTATCTTATCAATGAAACTTTGAGAATTCTCCTCAACCTGTGTACCAATCAACATCGGAGGATGAAACCTCATAAATTTGCCTACTCTAGTGGCCTCAGACAAATCCATAGCAGTACCAGCAAAACTCGAATATTGTGTCTGAGAAGTCACAAATGAGTGAATAGGTTAATAGAGTGACAAATCTCAGCATTAGTAACCTTTTCATGAGGCGACTGAATATGAGTTTCACTCTCAGGAGTAGGATCAGTGTGGACAGGTGGGACTCCATGAGGACAGTCAGATGCAACGACCCTTAACTTGGTCTGGACCTTAGAAATTAGATGTGCTCTGTTAATATTGTCCTTAGACGGGACAAAAAGAGTTCAATAGATATTAGATCTTCTTGATGACATAATTTGAAAGATGAACAAACGAAAATCTAAAGGATCTAAAACCTTAGACTCTATAGCCTAAAATTAAGACAATAAGAAAGGGAAACAATCCTAAATGTCTCATAGCCTATCTCTTATAAGTGTGGTGCACTATACACCCATAAAAGCGACTCGACTTGACACAACTTTGTGTGAAACAAATTGACCATGAACCTAAGCTTTGATACAAAATTTGTTATGACCCTAACCAACGCCTGGCCATGAAGGGTATCTCAAGTCCCATGTGGACCGGAGATCACCCACTTAACCTAACTAAACCAGAAAACATCCTTAAATGTCGGATGAATTCTAAACATATAATAAGATGACATAAATGAAACTAATAGTAATTAATTATAAATTTATACCAACCAAGGGTAACATAACAACCATCCGTCACCAAACAACAAACCAGACGACCCAAGTCTACATATTCCATCAAAACCTCTACAAAACTGAAATCAATAAAATATCAGGACATGCCCCCGACAGTATATAAAATAAAGTCTAAACAAGGTCTAAGGTATAGGAAATAAAGACCATAAAAGGAATCCTCCAAAGTATGAAGCTCAACACTTCAGTGTGAACTCACTACCTAACTTGAACACCTCGTAACTTTGCAGGAAAAACAGAAGAAGCTTCAGTGCCTATATCACATGGGGATACAACATTCGAAAAAGGCTAGCAGTTAGAACACTAATATGTAACCCGGGGATACAAGAATAAAATAATGCCATGACAACAGTTCAAAACCAATATAACATCCAAATCATGATATTATATAAAATACATATACATATATAGAAATATAGAATTACATATCGGTGTAGGGAATAAGGCTTAGCATGTACATTGAAAACCTTAACCAGGGATGTGTAGCATAACCATCACATAACAAGGCACCCACGAGATATATTAGCCCATTTCTTCCCTAGATGAAAGGTCCCACTGCATTTTGCAGCACAAACCAGAGAATATCCTTATTCGTATATGCCTTTATGGGGTACTCGAACTCCCGGCATAGTCAAAGAAACTTATGCACCAATGTATAAATTATGGGGGAGTCAAACCTCCCATTGATATATTCATTTGGGCTATTAAACCTCCCGGTCATATAGACACCCACACCGACCAGCATATTTTCTAGTGTTAGTCCTTCAGACTCCACTTTCATAGCCCGACTACACATCCCACTTTAGAGCATAATTAAAATATTCATTACACATACACAACCATTAATACAATTACTTACAAAGTCATCCCATTGGTATAATTATACCAACCCCACTTGCAAGCGTATAATATGCCATAACAATTATTAACCAACTTGAGACTCCAACCCATTGTCTAAATAAGATATTAATTTAATTAAAAATTTAAGGACTCAATCCCATTTAGTGTTTCAAATTAATTTATTGCAATATAGGTCTTCATAAAACCATTTACAAATCATTAACATTCTTAGGCCAATGCCTTAGCTTAAAACATAATTCATCATGTCATAGGATTATTCTCATTGAAAATTTCACAAATTGGTTGAGGACATACCATTATCAAAACCGAAAACCATCATATTTAGGGTTAAATAGACCCCTTAAAATACAATTTTGATGCACCACATGTGCAAAAGAATTATTAAAACATGCATAACCATAAATTAAATCATAAAAAAGCAATACCAAATAATACTTATTTCATCCCTCAACCTTGGTTTTCAAACCACAATTAATGAGTCATGAACAATGTTTTAAATAGGTGATTTTAGAGAACTAACAATGAAGGAAGTGTCACATGCATGAGTTATGAATATTCACAGAGAGAATTTGATCCTTAAGTTTTTAGATGACCACTTTGAAGAAACCCTAGCCCAACCTTTCTTAAGAAGTTTTAGAGAGAGTTAAGAGAGTTTTTGATCTTTTAAAGTGTATGATGGATGGATAAAAGGTATTATAAAATGTGGGGTCTGAAGAGCTTTAGGTGGGAAATGTCCAAAGTACCCTCATCTTATAGTTGTAAAATCACGTCTTTGGTTATGTGTCAAGCAATCGACTCATTACCACAACATATGACTCTTACCATTGAGTCATCACCAAGATAGAGAATTGGACACAATACTCTACCTAACTTACTACTTCCTAGTCCCACTTATCACTAGACCATACGATTCGTATGGTCTAGTCATGACCATTAAGAACACCAAGGGCTTGGATAAAAGACAACGTACGGCTGGACCCTAACAACTTATTAAATGATCATATGACTCGTGAGGACTCTATTGTATCTAGGACTAAACTTTGCCATTTACACTATGGTTGGGTTATGAATTAGGTCCCTTGACCCATAATAAAACTAAGCGAGTCGTATACTGAGTCGTCAACAGGATAATGAGCTCAAGGATCGAGCAAATTTCAAGGGCCAAAGCCTGGGATGTTTCATATGATAGAGCTACTTGGGAGTTCGAGGAGGACATAAAGTCAAAGTATCCATTCTTGTTCCCTCTATGGGGAAATATGCTTAGGGTATTTGTGTGATCTTACCATTTTTTCTGTCTTATTTAAAGGTAAATGTGGGAGTATTTCTTTTTTAAATTATGCTAACATATTCCTTGACCCATTATTTAAGGATGAATGAACCTAAGGGGGAAGAATGTACCACCCTGGAGTTTTGGTCAGTAAAAACTTCTGGAATCTTATCCTTACTATCCTAACTACGACTTACTTGATGAGTCGTAAGGAGTCTTGATGAGTTGCTGGACCCAAATCATAGCCAAACCAATTTGTGGGGATGTCTTCTACTTTGAGTATGAGTGGCTCACTATGAGTCGTGTGAACTTATTATGGGTCGTTGAGTGTAATTGTAGAATGTCTAGTATATACCTAAATAATTTCTGTGTTGACTATGACTGGACACTATGAGGTATAAGGTCCCATTATGAGTCAGGGTATACGAGTCATTAGTTCAATAGTATTTGTTCCTGGTGACACTATCTTGACAACGACTAATGGAGATGAGCCGTAATGAGTCGTGATGAGTAGTTATGAGACATGTAATGACTGACGGTTTATTTTTTCAACTTCTTAAATAGGAGCATTTTAGACTTTTCACTCATATCCCAATAATAATCCACAACCTATAAACATACTTAGGGCCCTATTTTCATCATAACGTACTCCAAACATCCCTTCTTCTCTCTTAAGTCTCTTAAGCATTCATACTTAGGGTTTCTAAGAAATGGGTCATGTAAAGCTTCAAAGGTTGGATTCTCTTAATAATCTTGGGTATTTTAGGCATATTACTCCTCCCAAATTATTACTTTGCTAAAATCATATTTTTTAAAGTATTTTTCATACGGTTTTGAAGTTGGTTTTGAACATAGGTTGAGGGTTTTGAATGATTGTTGTTTATGTGATGTTTCATGTTTGTATATGTTATTGGTTATGTTTAAATGATGGTTTTGAAACCAATTTGATGCATGTATATGGTGAATAAAGTAGGGTATTGTTAATTACCCAAATTTTTCCAATAATGACTATTGAATTAGCAATGACCTTAACCCCTGTTGTGAAATTTGTTTTGAATATGAAAAGTATGCACATTGAATTACTCTTGAACTATTACATAATGTGAAGAGTTTATGAAACTTAATTATTTTGATTTGAACTTATGAGGTTAGGTAATTCCCCAAGCTAATTTATAATTGAACCAAGTAGTTTATGAGTTTCCCTAAGTGATGATAATTATTTCGGCATGTTGATGTTACCTAGCAAGTGTAGTTGGTATGAGATACCAATAATGTATGCCTAAATGTGTATCATGGTTCAATGAATGATAATATTTGTTAAATGATTTATTAAGGGTTGTGTAGCTGAGTCATGAAAGAGGAGGTGTTGATGAGGCAACAACAAAACCATGGTTGTCGATGTGAGGGTCTACATGATCAGGTGGTTTGAGTCCCCCTTTATTATTATCGCATGATTAGGAGGTTCGAGTCCCCCATCTTACATTACATTATTGGGTTCTTCAGTAACCTTCATATGCCTGGAGCTTCGAGTCCCCCATGGTGCATACGTACATTCTCTAGTTTGTGCAGCTATATGAACTAGAGCCCTTTTAGCTGTAGGAGAGTTGGGCCGATATAGACCTGGGTGCCTTCTTATGTTATGAAGGTTGAGCTACATGACCTGGATAAGATTTTAAAGGTTTATTATAAGACTTGTTCCCCTACAATGTCATGTGATATTATGTATATATGTATTTACAAATAATTATGTACATTGAATTTTAATTGATTTTGAAGTATTGATCATGGCTTTATTTTGC
The DNA here is from genome assembly GCA_030864215.1 of Capsicum pubescens. Taxonomy (NCBI): domain Eukaryota; kingdom Viridiplantae; phylum Streptophyta; class Magnoliopsida; order Solanales; family Solanaceae; genus Capsicum; species Capsicum pubescens. The sequence continues at coordinate 213,466,749 of CM061546.1, forward strand.
TTCCTTACCCCTAAGTTACATGCTAATGCTAAATACACTAATAATATCCGTATGTTGTATCCCAACACGATGCAATCACCAGAGATACTTCTACTTTTCCTGCGCAGGGTTAGGTGGATCTACTCGGATCGTCGGTTCGTGCGGTAAAGTAGTAAGTTTTCATTCTTAGAAGACTTAAACATTTCATCAGTTTTTTCATAGAGTTGAATTGAGACTTACATTATCATTAAAATTCTCATTGTCATTCTCAGTGTCGAGGGAATGTTACAATGCCTTATTAATTTTGGTTTCTTTTAGATGGCTTTGTTGGGTTACTATTGACTTGGGTGATGATGTTGCCTTGTTTTGTTTGGTCGGTTATCGATTATACATTGTAGACATGTTTTAAATTTCTCTTAGCTTTTCTTATGTTATCTGGTTATAAGTTTTGAATTCATGCGATGTTGGGGTATTGTGTTAGATATTGTTAGGTACAGGGAGTGGTCTCCGATCCTCATTAGACTTCAAATTCCCATCACAGCCAAGCCTTGGTTTGGCTCATGACAACAAGCCCTCAACATGTCCTCAAAGGTTTGAATGATTCTCTCTGCCTAACTATCTATATGGTGATGAAAAGTCATATTGTAATGAACTTGGGTACTAAGACCTTTCCAAAAGGCATTCCAATAATAAGAGGCAAACTGAGTACCTCTATTTGAAATGGTGCTCAACGAGACTCCTTGTGATACGACCCGAACGGGGGACTTGATGTATTGGGCGTCCCAAGTCTGACCGGGACTGGAAACCACCGTCGTTACCCAAACCAACCTCCAGTTGCCTGCCTAAATTCAGCTGAATTTCGAGCATATAACAAGATACTGTAACAACTCACAAGAAAACTCTGGGATGGGGTGACAATCGTAACAGACCCAACTGAGTCTAACCATCCCATACCAACCGTCCAACCATACAAAGCCAAACCAAACTATATATCAAACCATAACCAAATATTTTAAAAAATTATAACATGATTATTCCCAAAATGAAATACGATGGAACAGTGAGAAATTATATCCAATGATGTTAGCCCCAATTTCAATGCCAATATTAAGGATGATAACAATACCGATCCCGCCCATTCCAACCCATAGCAGTACCACAAAGCCTCTAACAAAAAGAGTAAGAATATTTATTTGGGACATGACCCCAACCATAACTCAAACCAAAATCCATAAGTAATCAAAAGTAAGAAATATAATCCATGAAATGGAGCCTTCCGAATAGATGGAAGCTCACCACATCAATCCAACGACTGACCCGAGTATCCAAATGCTAAATTATAGGTCTAGAATGGCCAGTTCCTGTATTATGTAGGTATACAGTTTCCCAAAGAAGGATAAAATAATTCCATATATAAAACCATTCATATGCATACAACCATACGTATATATATATATATATAAATATGTTGTGAAAGAGGAATTGGGTTTATCATGCCATTTAAACCTTTACCTGGGCAGTGTAACTTTGTCGTCCTAAACAACCCACTGGCTATATACGTTCAGCTCTCCCAGATGAAAGGGTCCAATCACACGACCCGACACTGGGCCTTGTTGTAATGGGCATTCGAAGTCCAACCAGGACCGGGGATCACCCTCTGTTACCCAACCAAACAACTTATAGCTAGCCTTAGGTGGGATAAATTTTGAACATATAACAACATAGCGTTATTGTTCTCATCAAGACTCTAGGATTGGGTCACAATCATGATTGACCCAACTAATTCCAACCGTACCACACCAACCGCCCAATTATACCATACCAAACCATAGGCCATAAGCCAAGTCAGAACTAAATAGAATACCAAAACATAATATGATTAATTCCATAAAGTAATATGATGGAACAGTGTGAAATCATGTGATGTGGTATTAGCCCACCAACCTATTCCACTGCCAAGCCCGACATCAATACAAATCACGCCCATACCGACCCCCAGAAGTACAACAAAGCCTCTATGCAAAAGAGTAAACAAATCCGGTTGGTACATTCCCCCAAGCATGACCAAAACTAATATAAAAAATAAAGAAAAAGTATCTAAAGAAATCCATTACATGAAATAATACCTCCCGAAAGGGTAGAAGCTCACCACTTCAGTCCAAATGCTGATGATGAATCCACATGCTAAATAGGAGAAGTAGAATGGCTGGTTCCTGTATAGCGTGGGTATACAGTCGCCAGTAGATGGGGTTAGCGACAGACCGCTAGCATGAATCTAAAGATAAGGATCAAATAATTGTAGTTATAAAAACAAGTAAAACCATCCATAATGCAAACAACTATACAGATATAATTTCCACGAAAGGGAACTGGGTTTAGCATTCATTTAAAACCTTTATACCTAGTTTGTGTAGCTTGGCCATCCTAAACCACCCACGGGCTATATGGGTTCAGCTCCCCTTATTGAAAGGGCCCCAGTGCGTGCAACTTTATGACAAGGAAATATCCCATGAGATTCCTAGTACATCCCCCAATATAAAATATGACACACATACACGGTCATCATGACCGCTCATATCGGCAAATATGAATTTCCAGTTTTGGTCCTCCCGGGACCACCACCTTCCACGGCTTTACTAAATATCCTTCCATTAATGGTCTATTAAAAATAGTTTTCAAATAACCAAACCGTTATCCATATATTAACCAAGGACAATATTATTGGTATCATTATACCACCCCTTACTTGCGAGTAATATCCATAGCCAAATAATTTAGGGTAAGAAGACCTTAGGTGCCCTTCCAATTACCATATTAAATCCTCTTGGGAGACTTCCATGTTCTCCTCAAGTATAACCATTTATCCTTTAAGCCTTTTCAAAACTTTCAAACCATGTATAAATCCTTTATCATGTTTAAAATATGCAAGAGTTCCATTAAAAGATGTTAATGTAATGAAAATATCTTTATAAGCATTTTATCAAACACTTTGTGTTATAATAAAACCAAAAAAAAATCCAAAGACTATTAAACCATTACCATACAATCCAATTGTAAAAATCCACCATTGATGCATATAAAAGCATAAGTAAAACCATCAAAAGCCATAACCAAGAATTCATTATCAAAACCCCCAAATAATGGTTGAAAACTATAATCACGAAAGAGTAAAACCATGAAATCAATCATATAAACCTTGCCTTTAGTTTAAATTACAATGAGGGAAGAGAATAATCTCTTATACCAAAGAATTGATTGAAGGAAATCATCAAGGCAAGTCCCAAAGCAATTTACCAAATAAAACACAAGCCTTCTTACCCCAAAACCTCTTAAGAGAATTATGGAGTGTTTTGGACTAGTTTCTAAGTGTTACTGAGTAGAATAATAGGGTAAATAGCCTCCAAAGTGTATTAAAAGTTGTGGGTCTTTATTAGGCTAAGTAGGGAAATATCGAGAATACCCCCACTTAAATCCCTTTAAAACCTATCGCAGGGATATGACTGACCGATATGAGTCGTACCCTTCTATAGGATTGGTACCCATCACTAGTATCCAAGCCTCAACCCTTTTATCAAACATTGTCTAGTATATGAATCATCCAAAAAATTCGTAACCACAGCATACGATCCGTACCCATAACTCGTATCCTGGCAGAATGAAATACTTAGAGGATCAAACACCTTACACCATACGAGTCTTTTATATGACTCGTACCAATTCTTACGACTCATACCCCTAAGTCGTAACCATTCCAATGACAAAAACCAACCCACTAACTAACACTAGTAAGCATAGTATTGGACCATACCACTCGTACCCCAGCATATGGCTCATAACCATGAGTCGTATAGGGTTGGGAGAACAAAATTCCAAGAAATTTTCTAAGGGTCAAATCCTAAGATGCTTCAGTCTCCCACAGCTGGAACATTCATCCCTGAATGATGGACAAGGTATGAGTAACCACACACAGATTCATTTGCATTATCAAATATCCATTTAATAAAGGTTGAAATCAAAGAGACAAAGATGTAATTTTTAATTTAACAAACTAGGAAAATAAAGATGTATTGAAGACACATACCTTTTGTACGAATCCTTAGAGCACAAAACAACTATGGATAGTTGGACTTCATGTCCTTTTCCGATTACCAAGTAGCTTCTTCAACCATATGGTTCCTCCATAGAACCTTAACCTCCTTATAGAATCCAAAATACCCAAATTGAACAACCAAAGAAGAATCACCAGGACACTTTCTTAAGATGGAAACATAAAATACCAGATGAACCAAATTTAAGCTTGATGGCAACTCCAAATCATACGAAACATTACCAACTTTCTGCAAAATCACATAAAGAATAATAAACCGAGGATAGAGTTTCCCCTTTTTGCCAAACCACACCACTCACTTCATTGGAGACACCTTGAGGAATACCCTATCCCCGACATCAAACTCCAAGTTTTTACACCTAACATCCACATAGGACTTTTGGAAACTTTGGGTAGCTTTAAGAAAATCCCAAATCACCTTGACCTTCTCCATCGCCTGATAGACCAAATCTAGCCCAAACATGTCTGCCTCAACAAGCTCAAACCACCCAATAGGATATATACACCTCCTACTTTACAACGCCCCAAAAGGAGACATACCAATACTCGAATGACGACTATTACTGTAAGAAAATTACACCAAAGGTAGATGCTCAACCAATTTCCACCATAGTCAATCACACAGGCCCTAAGCATATCATCTAATGTCCGAATAGTTCTCGTCGCTTACCCATCAGACCATGGATGAAAAGTAGTACAAGACTAACCTCAGTCCCCAACCCTCTCTGGAAAAACCACCACAAATAATATGTTAACTACATACCACAATCAGATATAACTAAAATAGGCATCCCATGCAGATTTAGAATCTCCTGAAGATACAACCTTGCATAATCCTCCACCAAAAAGGTAGTTTGTACTAGAAAGAAATATGCAGACTTAGTCATCCTATCCATGATAACCCAAATCAATTATTCTGAGATCGAGGAAGACCAATAATGAAGTATATATTGATCACTTCCCACTTCCATTCAGGCAAATCAATATTTTGATACAAACCTCCTGGCTCTATGTGCTTAACCTTAAGTTGTTGACACACCATACACTTTGCCACGAAATCAATCACATCCCTCTTCATGCCATTCTACTAGTAGATCTCCTTGGGATTATGATATATCTTACTCGAGTTGGGATGAACAACATATTGTTACTAATGCACCTCATCCAAAACCATTTTCCATAGCTCATCGACATCAGGAACACACAACCTTCCTTGGTATTGTAAAAAACCATCACCTTTGATTCTCATCAAGACTTGATCCAACTTTTACTTTTCTTTAATCTCCATAGCAAGAGACGATTGAACCACTTCTTACACCATCATATGACCATCCTTAAAATCCAAGAGACGAACTCCAAGATTATCCAAGCAGTGAATATCCTTCACCAATTCCCACTTATCTTTCTCCACATGAGCAAAACTCCCCGTGGATAATCTTCTAAGAACATCGACAACTATATTAGCCTTACCTGGGTGTTAGTGAAGACTAATATCATTATCCTTGAGAAGATCAAGCCACCTCCTCTGCCTGAGATTAATCTCTTTCTGAGTGAACATGTACTGAAGACTCTTGTTATCAGAAAAGATATCCATGTAAACACCATACAAATAATGACACCATATTTTCAAGGCAAATACAACTGCAAAGAGCTTTAAATCATGAGTAGGATAATTTCTCTCATGTAACTTCAACTACATGGAAACATAGGCAATCACCTTTCCATGTTGTATCAACACATAACTAAGACCCACCTGAGATGTATTGAAATAAATAATGAACCCATTATTTCCCTCCGGCAAAGTTAGGATTTATGATAGAGTTAACTTACCCTTAAACTTCTCAAAACTACCTTCACAAGTTTTCGACCAAGAAAACTTAACCTTCTTCTGAGTAAACTTAGTCAAAGCAGCAGCTATTGAAAAAAATCTTTCCACAAATAGCCTATAATACCCGGCTTAACCCAAGAAGCTCCGAATATCAGATGGAGTCATAAGCCTAGGCCACCTCTTCACCACAACAACCTTCTGCAGATTTAACTTGATCCCTTCACTAGAAATAATATGATCTAATAAAGTCACATCATTAAACCAAAACTCACACTTACAGACTTGGTATACAACTGTTGTTCCTTAAAAGCTATGGAATGCCACACAAAGGTGGCTATCATTATCTACCTCACTCTTTGAATAAAGCATACTGTCATCAGTAAATACAATGATGAATAATTCCAAATAATATTTAAACACCCTATTCATCAAGTCCATAAATGTTGCCAGAGCATTGGTCAACCCAAATAACATCACCAAGAATTCAAAATGTCTATACCGAGTACAAAAAGACATCTTAGGGATGTCCACCTTTCTAATCTTAAGTTGATGGTACCCAGCCCGAAGATATATCTTAGAGAAGAACTTGGCACCTTACAACTAGTCAAACAAATTAGCTATCCTAGGGAGATGATACTTGTTCTTGATTGTCACCTTGTTCAACAACCTGTACTCACACACCCAAAGGGAACCTTCTTTCTTGTGCACAAACAACACCGGTGTACCCAACGATGAAATTCTAGGACAAATAAACCCTTTATCCATAAGATTCTTAAATTGCTTCTTGATTTCCCTCAACTATACCAGAGCAATTCTATATGAAAAAATAGAAATTAGATGAGTGTCCAAAAGCAAATCAATACCAAACTCTTTTTCCCTATCCGGAGGAAGACTAGGAAAGAGCTCCGAAAACACATTAACCATAAAGATCGAAGACAAAGAGGGACCTTTGAGTTAGAATATTTAACTTGGATCAAGTGATAAAGACAACCCTTGGAGATTAACCTCTGAGCTCTAAGATAAAAAATAAAATTCCCCCTAAGATCTAAGGAACAACCTTCCCATTCCATAATCGGTTCACAAGGGAACTTAAAGATAACCCTCCGGGTCCGACAATCTACAGACGCATAACAAGAATAAAACAAATCCATACCTAGAATTACATCAAAATCTACCATATCTAACTCAAAAAAACCCACCAAGGTCTTCTTGCTACCAAAAGATACCACACACCCCATATACTCTCTTAGCATTACATGAGTCACAATCGAGGTTGAAATAAAAAGGGATCCGAGATAATTTCTGGATCAAACCAAAAGAAAAATCCATATATGGAGTCACACAAGAGAGAGTGGACCCCGTATCAAGTAAACAATATATGTCATAAAAGAAAAGTTGTAACGTAGTAGTAATTATATCTGGTGAATCCTCAGATTCCTGTTCGGACGCCCAAGTATACAACATATTCTGACCAACACTAGAACTAGGATCCATAACAAAAATAGATTCCACACCACCAGGTGCAAGAACAGTAGATAAATCCATATAAATCTTATTCTCCCCCGTAGAAACCTTATTACGGGAAATTTACTGAGTCGATGGTCTACCTGGCCACACTTGAAGCATTTTTCCTTTCCTTCCGCAAAATAGCTCTAATGAGGATGACCACAGAATAGACAAGGAGGACACGAAGAAACTTACTGACCTTCGCTCTCCTTAGATTGGGCAACCTGTGCCTAAGACTTGTCAGCACCTTGATGATGCCTGTCTCCCGACTGGTAAGGAGCACTAGAAAAAAAGGAGCCAGAACTCCCCCACTTCCTTTTTTGCTACTTACCACCATCTCTACAAACCTAAGACTGAGCACCTCCCGTATCAGAAAACTTGCTCCTCTTTCCCTACCTATCCCCAAACTCTGTTTGCTTTCTCTTCTCATCCTCAACCTGCTGCGATGAATAGCCAACCTCGATATGTCCATATCTTTAATCAACAAGGAAGTCTTTCTCTCCATAATTAAATCTCTATTCAACCCATAAGCGAACTTTTTTATTTTTGACCTCATATCAAAAACCAATTAAGGAGCATACCTTGATAGCTGATGGAACTTTAAAGAATATTCCTTTACTCACATCCTCCCCTTCTGAAGGTTCACAAACTCATCCATTTTAGCTTCCCTCAAATCTTGATGAAAGAACAAATCAAAGAAGGCATTAGAAAAGGAATCCCACAACCCTTCCTCTTCCATATCACTTAATCCCTGTCCCATTCATCATACTAATTAGAAGGAACTTCTTTGAGTTGATAAGATGCAAAGTTAACCCGCTCAACATTAGTAGCATACATCACCCAAAAGATTTTTTCCATCTCATCCAAGAAGCCCTGTGGATCCTCCTCCACCTTCACCACAGTAAAAGTTGGAGGACCCATCTTCATAAATTAACTAATCCTTGTGGCCTCATCAGACAAAGCACCAAACGCACCTCGCTCAGCCTTAGCAGCAACCAATTGAGAAATAACATGGATAGATAGATGAAATTCTGCATTCATCCTGTTGCCTTGAAGACCTGAGAGAACTAGCCGGAATAGGATGAACTCTAGCACCATCAGGAATAGGACTATGAGATTGAAAATGTACTCTAGACGTAGGACTTACCCCTTCAACATTATCCCCAGAAGGGATGAAAAAATTTTAATGTGTTCCAGATCTAGGAGGCATGATCTGAAAGACGAAGAAACAAGGATTAGAGGAGATTCCAAGATTGAGAAACCAAGGTTGACGATAGAATACCAAGAAAGTTAAACATTCCTAAATGTCTTCCAGCCTCTTTCTTATGAGTATGGCACACATCTTACCCCTAAAAGATACTCTACTCTACACCATTTTCTGGACTTCCTTGTTGACATAAACCTAGGCTCTGATACTAACTTGACACAACCCAACCCAAACCTAGCACCATCAGGAATAGGACCATGAGATAGAAGATGTACTCTAGATGTAGGACATACCCCTTCAACAATATCCCCAGATGGGATGAAATAATTTCCTTGTGTTCCAAATCTACGAGGCATGATCTGAAAGGAGAACAAACAAGGATTAGAAGAGATTGCAAGATTGAGAACCCAAGGTTGAAGATAGAATACCAAGAAAGTGAAACATTCTTAAATGTCTTCCAGCCTCTCTCTTATGAGTGTGACACACTTTTTACCCCTAAAAGAGACTCTACTCTACACCATTTTTTAGACTTCTTAGTTGACATAAACCTAGGCTCTGATACCAACTTTACATAACCCGACCCTGGGCCCTATCGTAATGGGCATCCCCTGTCCAATAAGGACCAGGAACCTCCCCCTGTTACCCAACACAACAACCTATATCTAGCCTTAGATGGGCTAAATTTTGAACATATAACAACATAACATTATAGTTCTTATCAAGACTCTTGGACAGGGTCCCAACTATGATCGACCCAACTGAGTTTAATGGTACCACACCAACTGCCAAACCATACCAAGACAAACCATAGGCCACATAATAGTTCATAACCAAAGAGTATACCAAAACATAATATGATTAATGACAAAATATAATATGATGAAATAGTGAGACATCGTGTGATGTGGTGTCAGCCCACCAGCCTATTCCAATTCTATGGCCGACACTACCAATACTGATCCCACCCATACCGAACCCTAGAAGTACCACAAATCCTTTATCCAAAAGAGTAAACAAATCCGATTATGATATGCCACCAACCATGGCCAAAACAAATATCCAAAATAACAGAAAAGTGTCTAAAGAAATCCATGACATGAAATAATACCTCTCAAAAAGATGGAAGCTCACTACTTCAGTCCAAATGCTGATACAAAATCTACATGCTAAACAGAAGGAGTAATGGTCGGTTCCTGCATAGCATGGGTATACAATCGCCAATAGACAGGGTTAGCGAGTGATCGCTAGCATGAATCTCATGATAAGGATAAAATAATACTAGTTATAAAACAAAGTAAAACCATCCATAATGCATACAAATATACATATATATAAGTGCCAGGAAATGGAACTGAGTTTAGCATGCATTAAAAACCTTTATACATTGTCTATGTAGCTAGGTCATCCTAAACCACCCACGGGCTATATGGGTTCATCTCCCCCTACTGAAAGGTCCCTAGTGCATGTAGTCGCACGACCAATAAATATCCCATGGGATGAATAGTACCTCCCCCTATATAAAATGTAACACACGGACAAGGTCATAAAAACCTCTCATATCGGCAAATATGAGTTTCTGATTTAGGAACAACTTTAATACACATTCTGTAATTATTGCTAAATTAAAACCAGTTTCCAAATGACCAAACCATTATCCATTTATTAACCAAGGCCATTATTAGTGGTTTTATCATACCACCCCTTACTTACAAGTAACATCCATATCCAAACCATTTATGGTAAACAGACCTTAGGTGCCCTTCTAATTACCATATTAAATCTACTTGGTAGACTTCCATGTTCTCCACAAGCATAACCATTAAACCTTTATCCATTTCAAATAATTTAAACTATGTATAAATCCTTTATAAACTTTAAAACATAAAAGAGTTCCATTAAAAGATGTCAATGCACTGGACATATCTTTATAAGCATTTTACCAAACACCTTGGGGGCATAATATAATCAAAACCAATTCCAAAGACTATTAAACCATTACCATGGAATCCAATAGTCAAAATCCACTATTGATGCATATAAAAACATAAGTAAAACCATAGGAAACCAAACCAAGCATTCAATATCAAAACCCCCAAATAATAGTTGAAAACCATAATCATGAAATAGTAAAACTATGAAATCAATCATATAAACCATGCCATTAGTTGAAATTACAATGAGGGAAGAGAATAATGCCTTATATCGAAGAATTGATGGAAAGAAATCACTAATACAAGCCCCAAAATAATTTGTAAGATAAAACCCTAGCCTTCATTCCCCAAAAGCTATTGAGATAATTATGGAGTATTTTGGAACAGTTTCTAAGTATTAATGAATAGAATAATAGGGTAAATGGTATCCAAAGTGTATTAGAAGTCATGGGTCTTAATTAGGGTAAGTAGGGAAATATACAAAATACCCCTACTTAAATACCTTAAAAACCTGTCGCAGGGATACAACTGACCCATACGAGTCGTATCCTTCTATACGATTGGAAACCACCACTCTTATCCAAGCCTCAACCCTTGAATAAAAACTATCCTGTATAAGACTCATCCTACCAAGACTTAATCGCAATAGACGATCCATACCAATATCTCGTATCCCTGGCAAAATGAATTACAGAGGATCAAACACCTTCCACCATATGAGTTCTTCATACGACTCGAACCAATCTCTATGAGTCATACCCCTAAATTGTTACCAGTCTAATGAACAAAACAAACCCACAAACTAACATTGGTCAGCATACGACAAGACCATACCACTTGTACCCTAGCATATGACTCGTACACATGAGTTTTATTAGGTTCGAAGAACCGAATTCTAGGAAATTTTCTAAGGGTCAAAACGTAGAATATTTCACCCCTGTGTGTGAAGTTGCATCACCAGGGATGAAAACATAGGATGACTAGTACATCCCCCAAAATATAGTGTGACATAATGCACACGGTCACTTGCACAAAACCTCACATCGATAAATATGAGTTTCCAATTTTGGTCCCCCCCAGAACCTCCACCATCCACGACTTTGCTACCCACTCCATAATTAATGCCCAATTAAAACAATTACCAAGAAACCAACCAATCTATTAACCTTTTATTAACCAATAAAATTTGTAGGGGTAGTGTAATACCAACTATACTAGCATGTTTTGTCCATAGCCAACAATATATAGGTTTAAGGGATTCCACGTATACTTCATGATTTCCAATTAACAAAAATCATGGCCAGCAAAGCCATTCCTATCCATTTGAAACCATTTAAACTAGTTGTATCATTTAAGGTTGCATTACAAAGTTTAAACCATGCAAAAGTTCCATTGAAAAACAAATATTATAGTGAAAATAGTGTTAATGGACTTTTATCAAACACAATGGGGGAATAGTATTTCCAAAACCAAAGTCCATTACCAAAGAACCATTCCCATGGAACCAATTATTCAAAACCACCATTAAGGCATACAAAAGCATAATTGAAATATGGGAAAACCATAATCAAGCATTAATAACAGAACCCCCAAATCATAGTTTAAAACTTAGAATCATACAATAATGAAATCATAAAAACATTGCATAAAATTATGCCTTTAATTGGAACTAACAATGAGGAAAGATAACATGCCTTAATTGACAAAGTAGATGGAGAGAAAACACCAACATGACCCCCAAATTAGTCCTCTAATTAAAGCCTTCACTTTCTTTCCTAAAAGCTTTTGAGATAATTATACAGTGTTTAGGAAGTGTTTATAAGTATTAATGAATAGAATAATATGGTAAATAACCTCCCTATAGGAATATAAGTCATCGGACCTTATTTGGATAAGTGGGGAAATGTCTAGATTTCCCCCACTTAAGATTAGCAAAAATCCCATAACAGGGGCAGGACTGACCCTCATGAGTCATACCCTTTGATACGAGTGGTACCTACCTCTCGTATCCTAAGACTTAACCCTTGGACCCAACACTGTCCAGTGTACAACTCATCTTATCCAAGTCGTATTGATAGCATACGATCTTTACCCTTTACATGTATCCTTGGCAAGATAGAATCATAGAAGGTTTAAAGACTATCCACCATACGAGTCCTGGGTACAACTGTAGCCTGGATTATGGATCCGGTTGAGCCACTCGTACTCATATCCAACTTAAGTCACCTAGTCTATGGTTAACTGAAGGAACCAAACAATCTATATCAACCCATATGACTCGTACCACCAAGTCTTACCCATTCCGGTGACCAAAATCTATCCCACCAACAAACATTGGTCAACATACGACTATACAATTTGATTTGTACCTTAACATACGGCGCGTACCCATGAGTCGTATTAGAGCCGTCAATATGGGCCAAGGCCCGGTGATCTAGCCCGGCCCAGCCACTAATTTGATGGGGTGGGCTTTAATTTTTGCAGCCCATTTAAAAATAAGGCTTTTTAGCCAGGCCTGGATAAGCCCATGGCTCGTAGGGCTTGAGAAATGTGGGTTGGTCTAGCCCATAGGCCGACCTGTCAGTCAAATAATAAATAATTTAAAAATAAAATAAAATACTAAAAAATAATAAAAGAGTTAAAAAAAAATCAAGTTCAATGATGACAATTGACCAGCTCCATTAACAAAGAAAATGGAAACTGGAAAGTTTCCTACTTTCCTATCTAATAAATAATAAAATAATTAAATATCTACCACTAAAACATAATGAGTACATTGTACTCTTCACTTTCCTAATTTGCTTATCTCAGGTAGCCGCCTTCTCTTCACTATATCTCCCTCAATGCGCCATCTTCTTTCAACCGTGATGTTTCCGATTGAGTAGTGCCACCTCTTCGTTTTCTTCCTACTTTGGGTAATTCGAGCTCTGGCTCCCTTTTGATTAACAAACATTAATACTATGATTTTTTATGTGATAAATATTTATGTTTATTAATAGTGTAAAATTAAATTATAAAATATTATTTTTTAAAAGTGGGCTGGCCTGTGAGGCCTGCAGCCCACAGGGTAATAGCGTGGGCTTGGTATTTTTTGGCCCGACATTTGAATAGGCCAGCCCGGCCTGACCCTTCAAACTCAAAGCCCGTATAGGCTTGCCCAGATGGGCTGGGCCAACCCGTATTGACAGCTCTAAGTCATATTGGGTCTAGAGACCAAAATTCCAGGAGATTTTCTAAGGTCCAGAAAATATGGTGTTTTAATCTCCCCCACTAGGAACATTTGTCCCCAAATGACAAATAAGGTAAGGGTAACCACATGTATGATTCATTTGTATTATAAAATATATTTCCAATCTTTAATGAAATTTGAAAAGAAATAGGTAAAGATATTAATATTTCCTTTAACAAACCCAGAAAGTAAAGATGTTTTGAAGACACATATCTTCCGCACGAATCCCATGTCCAGAAAATAGATTCGGATACTTGGACTTAACGTCCTCCTACGTTTCCCATGTATCTTCTTCCACCTTATGGTTACGCCATATAATCTTAACCGAAGCCACATCCTTGGTTCGCAACCGATGAACCTGCATATCCATGATCTCAATTAGGACCTCTTCATAAGATAGATAGTCCGAGATACCCAACCACTCTAAAGGAACAATAAAAAAAGTATCACCAAGACACTTCCTCGACACGGAGACAGAAAAAAATAGACAAATCGAGCTCAAGCTATAAGATAACTTCAACTTTTAAGCAACATTACCAACCTTCCACAGAATCTCATAAGGACCAACATACCGGGGACTAAGCTTCTTTTTATTTCCAAACCGCACTACTCCTTTCATTGGAGATACCTTGAGAAAATATTTTTCCCCAACCTTAAACTCCAAGTCTTTATGCCTAACATTGACATAGGACTTTTGGCGACTTTGGGCAGCCTTAAGACTATCCCAAATAACCTTTACCTTCTACATAGCCTAGTAAACTAAGTAGGGACCAAACATATCTACCTCACAAAGTTCGAACAAATTAGTAGGAGATATACACCTCCTACCATACAATGCCTTAAAAGTGGCTATGCCAATACTAGAATGACAGCTACTGTTGTAAACAAACTCCACCAAAGGTAGATGCTCAACCTTACTACAACCATAATCTATGACACAATCCCAAAGAAGATCCTCCAATGTTTGAATAGTCCTTTTTACCAGCCAATCCATGTGAGGATGAAAAGCAGTACTCAGACTCACCGAAGTACCCAATTCCTTCTGAAAATACCATAAGAAATAGGATGAGAACTGCGTACCACAATCATAGATAATCAAAATAGGTACTCTATGTAGCTTCATAATCTCTTAAAGATATAACTTAGCAAAATGCTCCGCTAAGAAAATAGTCCTCACTAGTAAAAGTTGAGAACACTTTGTCATCCTATCCACGGTGACCCAAATGAAATCATACAGATTCTGAGGCTACAGAAGACCAATTATAAAGTCCATATTGATTACCTTCCATTTCCATTCAGGTAAAACAATCTCCTTATGCAACCCACTAGGTCTCATGTGTTCAACTTTAACTTGTTGACACATTAATAACTTGGCCACAAAATCAGCCATGTCCCTTTTTATCCCATTCCACCAATACTTCTCCTTTAGATCATGATACATCATTGTCGAGACTTGATGAACAACATTGCACAATTCATGTGCCTCAATCAAAATCCTTTGCCGCACACTGTCGACATTAGGGACGTACAACCTCCCTTGGTACTATAAAGTATTGTCACCACTAATCTCAAACACCATTACCTTCTTCATACCTATATTATTCTTGGTTTTCATCAAAATATGATCTAGCACTTGTTTCTCCTTAATATATGCACCAAGAGATGATCGAACCACTTTTTGCACCATCACCCCACCACCCTTAGAATCCAAAAGATGAACTCCAAAATTATCCAAGCGGTGAATATCATTCACCAATTCCTATTTTCCTTCCTCAACATGAGCCAAGCTCCCCATGGATAACCTATGAAGAGCATCAGCAACAACGTTAACCTTACTTTGGTGATAGTGAAGATTCATATCATAGTCTTTGAGAATATACAACCATCTTCTTTGCCTAACATTTAGCTCATTCTGAGTGAACACATAGTGTAGACATTTATGATCATATAAGATGTCCATGTGTACACCATAAAAATAATGCCACCAAATTTTCAAACCAAAAACAACTACTAATAGCTCCAAATCATATGTAGGATAATTCCTCTCATGTACCTTTAATTGCCAAGAAACATAGGATATTTCCTTCCAATGCTGCATCGAAAGACAACCAAGTCCCACCCTAGATGCATCATAAAAAACCACAAACCCCTTATTTCCTTCGGGCAATATCAAAAATAGCCAAAGTTAACTTATCTTTCAACTTCTCGAAACTTCCTTCACAATCTTCTAACCAAGAAAAATTCACCTTTTTCTGAGTCAACTTAGTCAAAGGAGTAGCTATCATCAAACACAAGAAGTGCCAAATGTCAGTTAGAGTCGTGGATCTAGGCCATCTTTTAACCACAACCACCTTTTGAGGATCCACCATGATCCCCTTTATAGAAATATTATGACCACAAAAAGTCACAGCATTAACAAAAACTCACACTTGGAGAACTTGGCATACTACTACTGTTCTTTCAAGGTCTAAAATACCACATAGAGGTGATTAGAATGACCCACCACACATTTGGAATAAACCAGAATGTCATGAATAAACATAATGATAAAGAGATCTAAGAACAACCTAAAAATCCTGTTCATCAAGTCCATAAATTCTTTTGGGTCATTAGTCAACTCAAATGACATTACCAAAAATTCAAAGGGCCCATATCGAGTATGAAAATCTATGTTAGGGATATCTACCTCCCTAATCTTTAGCTAATGATACCCAGATCGAAGATCTATCTTAGAAAAAAACTTGGCACCTTACAGCTGATCAAACAGATAATCTATCCTTAGGAGAGGATACTTTTTCTTGACTATTACCTTATTCAACTATCGATAGTCAATTCATATCCGAAGGGAACAATCCTTCTTGTGCATGAACAAAACTAGTGCACCCCACAGAGATATACTAGAACTAATAAATCCCTTATCGAGAAGATCCTTAAGTTGCACCTTGAGTTTCATCAACTCAGTAGGAGCCATTCTATAAGGAGGAATAGATATTGGACTAGTGTTCGGAACCAAGTCAATACCAAACTCTATTTTGCTATCCGGAGAAACACTAGGAAGATCATTCGAAAATACCTCAGGAAACTCATTTACTATCCGAACCAAATAAAAAAATGTACCCTCTAAGTTAGAATCTTTAATCTAGACCAAGGGATAAAGTCAACCTTTAGAAATTAACCTCCAAGCTCTAAGATAAGAAATAAACAATCCCCTAGAAGCTAGTGAACAACCCTCCTACTCTACAACTGGTTCACCAGGAACCTAAAGACAACCTTACAGGTCTGACAATCCAAGGATGTGTAATAAGTGTGTAACCAATCCATCCCCTGAATAACATCAAAATCCACCATATCAAGTTCAAACAAATCCGTGAAAGACTACCTACCACAAATATTACCACATACCCCCTATAGACTCTCTTAGCAATAACTGAGTCACCTACCAAGGTAAAAATAGACAAAGGATCCAAAATAACCTCGAGATAAAAACCAATACACATAGCCACTAATAGGGTTACATAAGAAAGACTGGACCCCGAATCAAGCAAATAATACATGTCATGAAAAAAGAGTTGTAATGTATCTATAACGACATCAGGAGATACCTCAGATTCATATCGAGATGTAAGAGCATACAACATATTCTGTCCAGTGTTGGTACCAAAAGAAGAAGTAGATACTGAAGCTGCACCACTAGGCACAAAAGCAGTATATTAAGAACCCGAAGCTTTGAACGCTCCCAAAGCTCCCTTATCAATCGATAATTCTTGAGCATGTGGCCTAGTTGTCCACATTTGAAACACTTGTATCTTTCTTCATCATAATAACCATAATGAAGATGGCCATAGAAGTTGCAAGGAGGGTATGAAGAAACTTATTGACCCCCACTAGCCTAAGATTAGGTACCTTGTTCTAGGAAATTATCACCATCCTGATGTTGTCTATCGCCCAACTGCTTTAGGTAAGGAGCACTAGCAGTAGAAAAGGAACCAGAACTCCCCTACTTCTTTTTCTACCATTTTTCGCCATCTTGACCACCCCAAGACTGAGGACCTCCCTGATCAGAAAACATACTTCTCTTACCCTACCGATTTCCAAACTCCTCCTATTTTCTTTTCTCATCCTCTACCAGGTGCATATAAATAGTCAACCTAAAAATGTCTATATCTTTAATCAGCAAGGTAGTTTTGTTTTCAAAGATCAAATCCTGATTCAATCTAAAATAGAACTTTCTCATCCTCGCTCTCATGTTAGCCACTAAATCTATAGCATACGTTGAATGCTAATGAAACTTCAAAGTATATTCCTTGATAGACATTCTTCCTTACTTCTGATTCACAAACTCCTCCATCTATTTTTTCCCTCAGCTCTTGAGTAAATAAACAATTTAGAGAACCCTAGAAAAAGTATCCCATAAGGATAACTCCTCCACATCTTTTCTAGCCCTATCCCACTCTTGATACCATTGGTACTCAACATCCTTAAGCTGATAAGCTATAATGTTAACGCATTCCATATTAGTGGCCGGCATCACCCTGAATACCTTCTCAATTTAATCCTAGAAACCCTGAGGATTCTCCTCCGCCTTCACACTACTAAAAGTAGAAGGATTCTATTTCATAAACTGGCCAAACATTATGGCCTTAGCAAATAACCATAAGATACATCCAGCTTAGCCTGAGCAGCAACCAATTTTCTAATAGCATGAATAGACTGAAGAAATTCTGCATTAGTCACCTCACCCTGAGGAAGACTAGTAGTAGCTGAAGGAACTCCAGAACTATCAGGGATAAGACCCTGAGATCGAAGATGAACTCAAAATGTAGGACATACCCCATCAACATTTTCCCTATATGGGTCTGAAGAGTTTTATTGTGTTCTAGATCATCGAGGCATGATCTAAAATGTGAACAACAAAGGATTATATAGGAATTCTAGGACATAGACTCCAACCTTTAAAATACTATATCAAGAAAGTAAAACATTCCTAAATGCCTTGTAGCCTCTCTCTTATGAATGTGGCATGCTACATACCCCTAAAAGAGACTCTACCAAACATGACGTTGAGGAGTCCCAATTAACCATGACCCTAAAGCTCTGATACCAACTTGACAAGAGCCGACCGGGGGCTTTGTCATATTAGGCGTCCCAAGTCCGATTGAGATTGGAGAACACACCCATTACACAACCCAACCTCAAATTATCTGCCATGAGTCAGCTGAATTTCAAGCATATACTAATATAGTGTAATATCTCACATGAAGATTCTGGGATAGGATCACGTTCATGACCATCCCAACCTAGTCAAACCATCCCATACCAACCGTCCAACCATACTAAGCCAAACCAAACCGTAGATCCAACCATTACCAAATAAGTTTAAAAACATAATATTATTATTCCCAAAATGAAATATGATGAAATAATAAGAAATTATGCCTAATGATGTCAACCCCAATTCCAATTCTAATATAAGGCTGACACTAATACTGATCCCGCTTATTCCAACCCATAGCAGTACCACATAGCCTCTGACCAAAAGAGTAAGAATATCCAGTTAGGACATGCCTCCAACCATATCCGAAACCAAAACCATAATTAATCTAAAGTAAGAAATAATATCCATGGAATGGAGTCTTCCAAATAGATGAAGCTCACCATGTCAATCCAAATGCTGACCTGAGTATTCAAATACTAAGAAAGAGGAGTAGAATGGCTGATTCCTACACAACGTGGGTATATAGCTGCCCAAAGTTGGGTTAGCGAGTGATTGCAAGTATGAATTCAGAATAAGGATAAAATAATGCGATTTATAAAACCAAGTAAAACCATCTATATGCAAATAACTATATATATATATATTTATATATATAACCATGCTTGTAAAGGGGAACTACATTAAGCATGCCATTAAAATCTTTTCGTGGGTTGTGTAGCTTTGCCGTCCTAAACTACCCACTTGTTATGTGGGTTCAGTTCCCCCTGAGAAATGGCCCCAAAGCATGATGTCGTATGACTAGGAAGGAAAACCTAGGATGAATAGCACATCCCTTAAAGTATAGTATGACATCATGCAGACGGTCACTTAGACCAAATCTCATATCGGCATATATGAGTTTCCATTTTGGGCCCCTCGTGAACTACACCTTCCATGGCTTTGCTACATACCCCGTAATTATTGCAAAATTAAAACCATTACAAAGAAACAAAAATATTGATTAACAATTTATTAATCAAGGCCATTTGTAGTAGTATCGTAAAAAAAACTATACTAAAAATTTTTGTCCATAGCTAACCATATATAGGTTTAAGGGACTCCATGTACCCTTCATGATTTCTAATTAACCGAAACCATGACCACCAAGTCCTTTTCAATCCATTTGAAACTATTTAAACCATTGGTATTATTTAGGGTTCCATTACCAAGTTTAAACCATGCAAAAGTTCCATTGAAAAATAAATATTATAGTGAAAAGAGTGTTAAAGGCATTTTATCAAACATATAGGGCATAGTATTTCCAAAACCAAATTCCATTACCAAAGAACCATTCCCATGCAAAAAATTATCCTAAACCACCAATAATGCATATAAAATCATAATTAAAACATAGGATGACCATACCCAAGCATTTATAACCAAAACTCCCAAATCATATTTGAAAACCCAAAATGATCCAACAATGAAACCATAAAAACATTGTATAAAACTATGTCTTTAATGAAACTAATAATGAGGGAAGACAACATGCCTTACATGACAAAATAGATGGAGAGAAACCACCAACAAGATCCCCAAATTAGTCCTATAGTTGAAACCCTAGCTTTCTAGTCCAAAAACACTTCTGAGAATTATAGAGTGTTTAGGAAGAGTTTCTAAGGGTTAATGAATAGAATAATAGAGTAAATAACCTCCCAATAAGAATATAAGTCATGAGAACTCATTAGGATAAGTGGGAAAATATCCAGATTGCCCCAACTAATGTTGCACAAAATCCCATCACAGGGGTATGATTGACCCTCAGAAGTCGTACCCTTTGATACGAGTGGTACCCACCACTCGTATACTAAGACTTAACCCTTGGACCCAACATTATCCAGTGTAAAACTCATCCTACCCAAGTCGTAATGAAAACATATAATTTGTACCCTTCATACGTATCCCTGGCAAGATAGAATCATAATAGGTTTGAGCATTGTCCACCATACGAGTCTTGGGTACGATTCGTACCCTGGCTTATGGCTCCTGGTGAACTACAAGTACTTAGATGCAACTTAAGTTACCCAGTCTATGGTTAAGTGAATATACCAAATGATCAGTATCCAACTATACGACTCGTACCACCAAGACGTACATATTCTAGTGACCAAATTCTATCCCACCAACCAACACATGTCAACATATAAATGGACCATACCATTCGTACACCAACATACGAACCCATGAGTCGTAGTATGTCCAAAGACAAAAATACAAGGAGATTTTCTAAGATTTAGAAACAAAGGTGTTTGACCTTGTAACTTTACCAACTCATTAAGATACAGTCTAGCATAATCTTCGACTGAGTTTGAAGTTTTAACTGCAAAAAATGAGTTGACTTGTTTATTTGAACAACAATGACCCAAATAGAATCAAGCTAACAAAAAGTACATGGTAAACCTTCAAAAAAATTCTATATTCACCATATCCCTTTTCTAAGTGGGGATGCTAAATTACTGAAGTGTACCACTATTTCTCTGGTGCTCAACTCTAACCTACTGACAATTTAAACACTTAGACATAATTTCCACAATATCCTTCTTCATACCATTTCACTAATAGATTTCCCGAAAATCACAGTACATCTTATTGGCTCCCGGGTGAATAGAATATCGTGAACCATGCACTTTTTCTAGCATTTTCTACCTCAAATAACGATATTCAGAACACATAACCTTCCCTGATAACAAAATACAACATCTCCCTCATGGGTGTAAACCTCAACCTTCTGATCCTGAACTAAATCTGTTAACTTAACAAACATAGGATCCCCTTTTTTCGTCACTTTTTCCTTGGAAACCAAGAAAGATTATGAACCATTCTAAAGCCATACACTTCCTATATCCAAATCAACAAATCGAATACCCAATTTAGCATGATGATGAACCTCACATACTAGCTCTTTCTTACATTTCTCCGTATAACCAACACTCTTAATAGACAATCTACTAAGGGCATCAACAATAATATTTGCCCTACCTAGGTGATACAACACACTCATATCCTAGTCTTTTAGCAATTTATCCACCTTCTCTTATGAATATTTATGTCTTTATGGGTGAACACATACTGTAAACTCTTGTGATTAGTAAATACGTCAACATGAGCCCCATAAATATAATACGTCCAAATCTATAAGGCAGAAACAATTGCTGAGAACTCATGATCCTGAGTCGGGTAGTTTTTCTAATGATGTTTGAGTTGTCTAGAGGCATATGATATAACCTTTCATTACTGCATCAACACACAACCATGTCCAACTCTAGTTGCATCACAATACACTACAAAATCATCTGAGCCCTCTAGTAGGGTCAAAACTAGAGCAAAAGTGAGTCGAGTTTTTAACTCTTAAAACCTCTTCTCATAGGAATTGGACAACAAAAATTTGACTTTTTCTGAGTCAATTATGACATGGGAGAAGCAATAGAGGAAAAAACATCAACAAGCCATTTGTTGTAACTAGATAAACCCAAGAAACTCCTGATATCTAATGGAGAGATGGGTGTAGGCTAGTTTTATATTACCTCAGTCTTTTGAGGATCATCTCGAATGCCATCATAAAAAATGTTGTGGCTAAGGAAAGATATTGATTTCAACTAGAATTCACACTTGATAAACTTTGTGAATAATTATTGATCCTTAACGGTCTATAAAACAATCCTTAAATGGTAAGCATGTTCATCTTCACTACGAGAATAGATGAGGGTGTCATCAATAAAAACTATGACAGACATGTCCAGGTACTTCTTGAACACTATGTTCATCAAGTCCATAAATATTGTAGGGGAATTTGTTAGTCCAAAAGACATAACTACAAATTTGAAGTTACCATACTGAGTTCTGAAGGCTTTCTTCATAATGTCACTTTCTCTGACTATTAAGATGATAATAGTTGGATCTGAGATCTATCTTATGAAAATAATGTGCACCTTGAAGTTGATTGAAAAATCATCAATAATGGGTATAGGATACTTCTTCTTGATTGTTACTTTGCAACTAATGGTAGTTGATGCACATTCTAAGAAAACTATCTTTCTTGTACATGAAAAGAATTGGGGAAACCCATATAGAGATACTGGGTCTGATAAAGCCCTTGTCTAAAAGATATTTCAATTGTTCTTTCAATTCCTTAAGATCAACTTGTCTATAAGGTGGAATTAAAATAGGCTAGCTATATGGGAGGAGATGTATTCTAATGTTGATTTCCATATTAGGAAAAACTCCAGGTAAATCTTTAAGATATACTTCTGGAAACTCATTAATTTTTGGAACTGATTCAAGACTTAGAATCTCATATTTTGAGTCATTGACTTGGACAAGATGATAGATGCAACCCTTAGATATAATCTTTATTGCCTTAACATAGGAGACAAATTGATCTATAGGTGTTGAGGTACTACCCCTCCATCCTATGATTGTATTAGGAAAGTGAAAATAAACTATTCTATTTCTATAGTTAACCGATGCATAAATTGTTTGGAGCCAGTCCATGCCAAGAATAACATCAAAATTTGTTATCTATAATTCTACAAGATTGACTAAGGTTATTTTCTGGGATACTAAGACTGGGAAATTTCTGTACACCCATCTTGTTATAATAGAATACCAACTAGAGTAGACACTGAGAAGGGTTCTTTTAAGATTTTGGGAATGATGGCAAAATCTATGGATATATAAGGAGTCACAAAGGAAAGTTTTTCTCTAAGGTCTAATAATGCATAATCATGAATGTGG
Organism: Capsicum pubescens; assembly: GCA_030864215.1. Classification (NCBI taxonomy): domain Eukaryota; kingdom Viridiplantae; phylum Streptophyta; class Magnoliopsida; order Solanales; family Solanaceae; genus Capsicum; species Capsicum pubescens. Next base: position 213,490,525 of record CM061546.1, read on the forward strand.
AATACTTGCAATGTACCCATAACCATATCAGGAGAACCCTTCTGATCATGTCAAGTCTGAAGGGCATATAGTCTATTCTGATGCTGCCCATTGGTGGCACAAGAAATGGCACCCTGCTGAGATTGAGCGACCTACTAGAGCTATTGATTAGTTAGACTAACCTTTCAGAAAAAGATCCTTACCCCTCTACAAAACCACTGAGAAAACCCTCATTTGATGGCCTGGCTTACAACCCCTAAAAAAAGTATCACTACTTGCCAGGCACTCACCCTTGTTATTCTTACCATATATCCAAATAATTGGGTTGGTGCGGCTACTATTCATGCTACCCAGGGACTTAGAGCCTGGTACTCTATCATGAGTATACTATCAGAACTTAGGCACTAGAGCACTGGTAGAAGATGGGGCTGGGGATGAATATTTATGGAGAAACTAATATCGATTCCCACCATCTGACCTCTACTGAGAAAAGTTGAAACTACCAGTTCTGGTTCTCTTATTATTCCTTACCTTTTCCTTTAGATTCTACTCCTTAATTTGCTGAGCATGAACCATCAAACTAGAGTTGTCCATCTCCTTAATCAATATATTTGTGCTACACTCTTTGAAAATATCCTTTGAAATACCAAATATGAACTTACTCATCTTGGCTCTGGGATCTTCAACCACATTTAGATAATACCTTGTAAAATTGAGTGAATATTCCTTCACAATCATATTAACCTACTTCAAATTGATGA